>OZ024740.1:350122940-350127940 GCA_964016885.1 Eledone cirrhosa
ATATATATATATATATATATATATATATATATATATATATATATATATATATATGAAAATATATATATATATATATATATATATATATATATATATATATATATATATATATATATATATAGATAGACACTGGTAATTTTTCTGACCGATCTTTGTGGTGATATTGTTTCACGGCAACAAACGGTGTCCTTTGCAATGTCCAGAAAGTATTTCCTTTTTAGTACTGTCGTTTCATTATGTAGGTGGTCTGGTGGTTTGGCTTGTGTACAATCTGTCGTTATGGATAGTGTACTTCTTTGTGTACGCTGGTAAAAAGGAAGACAGTGGACTTGGTACGTACTACTTTAATGTTATTGTGGAGTCAGGTTTCTAGGTAATTTAAATAGCATTGAAGTATCTGTGCAACAGTGATCAAAACATAATGGGAGAATGTGATTGTGATGCTATCTGATTTTAAAGTTGTCTGTATATTTTGTTGATGTCATGAATGTATAGATTAAAATGAATTGGTGAAAGGATGACTCCTCTGGATACTTCAGTCAGGGAATTGTATTTCTGGAAAGTTTCGTAGCATAAGTTTCGTAGTTTGACAGGTATTTTGCTATTTAGTATTTTATGCCGTTTTTTAAGGAGACGTTGAGTAATTTTTTTATACGAGTGGATAGTAGGAGATGGAATCAAAAGTTTGCTGGCGTTGGAGGTTGTTAGAATTTTACCTGTATTTTTCTTGCTGATGTCATCCTGTATATTATGTGTTAGGTTTAAGAGTAATGATTTGAATAAGCGTTGTAATTTGATGAAGGTGTGTGTGTGAATTAGTGATATCAAGGATTCATTTTTCTAGAATTTTAGGGATGTCATTAAGAGGATGACCTTACATCACTTGGGTTTTTGTTCGGCTTCATAATTATCATATTTCTGCCTAATTTGGGGATTTGTCCGTGTTCGTGGCATGTGTAGTTGCCGATGTTGGTGAAGCACTAGGAGTTCACGTGTATGTTTGGGATAATGTCAAGCGCTGAGGTTTTTATTAAAAAAAATTTCCTAATTTTTTCAGGGAGACTGATAGAAAAACGTTGTGGGTGTCAAGATTAAGGTGGAAGCGTATCTTTCGTGTTGGGTTCCTTTCTTCTTTGTGTGGGTTTCGATGGTTCGCTTTTGAGAAATGTCTTTTTAGGAGAAATACTTTTATTTCGAATGTAAATGTGTAGCAATTGTTGTTATTGATGATGATGGTAATTACTTTATACAGTATTTTATTGTTTGTTTTGTATTATACGAAACAAATGTTTGTCAGCTTGCTGTTTTTCTGAGGTTGATTTCTTTTTATATTTCCTTGATGCTGAGTATATTTCGGTTGTTTGTGTTTTGGTGTATATTGTTTAAATCTGTTTCTGTTTTTTTTTTTATATGAATTGTTTTCTTCTGGTGTGTAATTGAGATAATGTTTATGTTGCTTTGTGACATACGTTTCTTTAGATTCAGTTATTATATTGTTGAATGAATATAATGGTTGTGGGGTTGGCAGATTCTGTTTCTTGGTTGACCGCTTTTGTTAAAGTTTATAAAAATCTTTTCGCTTTCTTCATTGTAATGAGAATTAGTAGGTTGCCGGAGGAAAGTTATGGAAATTGTTTTGCAAGTGACTGATAGCTAGGTTTGTTTAGTCTGTAAAAAGCTGCAGTTGGCTTGGTGAGAAAGTAGTGCGTGTTGGTGTAAGATTAATTTGAACGACATAGAGTCTAGGTGCGATGGTATTTCATCATATATTTTATTACCTGTACTAGTTGAAAATCAGTAGGTGTTGAGTACATTGACATTTCGATTGCTATTTCGAACTCCATTATAACGACTTTAAATTCAGTCTTCTCGTGAATTTTTAACAAAATAAGCACCGAGAATGTACTGCATTGATTTATTCTTAGATTTCTACAATTATGTGGAATAGCGTCAATGTTAGATCAGTGAAATTGAGACAAGGAAATAAATTCTATGTAGTTGCTTCAACTGCTTGAAACAACATCGCAAATTCTATCAAATTCCATGCCTCCATCTTATAATTAAAGAGATACAGCGAATAATCTTAGATGCACAACACATGAGATGGCCATGGCTGGAGCGTTTTTGATTATAGGTCTTCTCTTTGCTGAGGTTAAACAACGATGAGGAGGAGAACGTCAGTTTAATTCATCTACACTTGGTATCAGTTCATAGATGAATTGAGTCAGCGAGAGATATTAAAACCTTTTCATGGACAAAACGTGGCGCCGAGGAAGAGAACTGGTGAAAACTCTGCTAGCAGCCTCTTATTCAAATACTTCGACCTGTTGTGATAAGAAAATTATTAAAATATTACTATTCATTTTAACAAAATCGGAAATAGAACTGAGAAGATATGAAAGTTATACCTTTACTCAGGTTGTAAGATATTATATTGTTAATATCTTGTTCGAACGAAGAATACTCCCCTTGAACTTACATCTTTGGTGGGAGGTAGTTATCTTTAGAGCGGAGATCTAACCTGAATATTTGCAAAAGAGTGAACTTAGTTAAATGCACACAAGAGCCAGATGAAATGCGGAATATAAACCGAGTGACGTATTAAGTGAAATTCTCATGATGGAGAGTCCATTCGATGAGCTTCGATACAATGTTTGGATACCAAATTTCATTCACAAGGCTATGGGCTTCTCTGTGTTTATGGAGATCAAACTCCATACTACATGTGGAGATCAAACTCGATACTACGTAGCTGCGAATCAAACTTCTTAATTACACAGTCACGCCTGCATTCAGTTGAAATATATTCAATTAACATTCGAAAGCGTGACGATGCTTTAACTTGATGGTATCTTCCATCTTGCTGAGAAACATTCACTACATTTTCTGTACAAATATTGTATTGATTCAATAAATGATTTGATGTCTTGAGGTCGAAAGGTTAGCACTAACCAGAGAGGTCCCCAATTCAATTTTAGTTCGTCTAGTTTTCTAAGTGGAATTTGGAATAAAAAATACAGAAAATAACCTACAACAACAAGTTAAATAAGAAATTGAGCAAGTGGAAAAGAGAGAAAAAAAAGAGTGAGTGAGAGAAAAGAAGAAGAGAAAAAGAGAAAGAAACAAATGTGGAAGGGAAAAGCAAAGGAGAGATATATATGCGATGAAAAGAAAAAAAGAAGAGGTTTGTAAGAAAATAGGAAATTAGGATGTAACGATGAAAATTATACATACAATACACACACACACATATGCACGCACGCACACACATACACACATGTATGTATGTATGTGTGTATGAATGTGTGTATATATGTATGCGTGTAAAGTGAATCAGAAAGAGATATGGAGAGCCGGAGAGCTGGGGGAAAACGGGTGTAAGAGAGAAATGTAGAGAGGTAGAGAAGGAAATTGTAGCGAGAAAGAGATAGAAACATAGAAGCAGAGATAGAATGGTGGTGGGGAAAACAAGTGGAAGAATAAGGGAAGTGATTGTAACAATAATAACAACATTAACATCATAGTAGTAATAAAAGAACATGACTAAAAGTAAAAAAAAAAGACTATTTTTAATTGTTTAATTCCACAACAGACAGACAAATCAAAAGTAACTTGAAATTTTAATTTTTGTTTTCGACATTTTTAGTCATAATTATGTCCCGTTCCTTTTCTTTCCATTATTCTCACATTTTTTCTTCTTCCTGTTTTCTTCCGTTTGTCTTCTCTCTTTTCCTTTTTCATTTTTTTTAAATATTTTTCCTTTATTTTATCATTTTTTATTTATTTATTTTCGTACGTTATATTTTATTATTTTATATTGTATAATTTTTATTTATATAATTTTGAAGACACTGACTTCTGAAAATAGAGACGGGTAAAATAAAATTGCAAAATCTAGCTACAAATATAATATAATTGCTAAAAAGTATTTAATTTTGAAATTTTAATTGATAGTAGTTTTCTGTTGCTCACAATTATCTGTCTGATGAAAGAGAGTTTAAAAGAAAAACGTACTTTTGGAACTATAATTTTCTTGGAATTTAATAAAATTGTCACTTTGCTAATTAAAAGCCAATTCGTGCTTCTCTTTCTGTATATGTGGGTAAGTGAATGTGGCGTGTAAGTTATAAAATGACAACGGTGCTTAAGTGCATTGTTCTAAGCCTCTTGTGTTGTGTGAATTGTGGAGATGATAGGGCAACAAACAAAAACCGTAATGGGAGACATTCTATCAGCGGTACTGTGTTCGTCCATAGAGAAGATACATTACTTTCAATGCCTTAGTTATAACCATCATGCGTTACAATTAGAAGATAACACATGATGGTTATAACTCATTTTGTAACGTTGAGTTCAGTTTCGCCTCACTACAAAACTGGAAACAGCACTGTAATGCCAAACGGACGAGGGAGTCTTTATGCATTTTCCCAGGTAATAGCAGTCCAATTTTGCATAAATCTTACCCTAACATTTTATAAAAAGAAGGCCATGTTAGATAATATAGTCTTTAACACACAATGAAGGAATAAAAGTTAGGATGTTCATGTCTGGAACACCTTCTATCAGAGGTTTATTTTATTGGGTTGATTTTCTGCTGAACAAATACAAAAGTTACACGCAATAAAGAGATATCCAATTCTGGGAATAGGTTTGTCACTCATTCACTTAACGGTCATGTGAAGAGTAAGCTGAGCACAATAAATAAAAGATGTTCACACCTTAGTCGAGTTAATATGGTGTTAGAACCGTCACTGACCATTGACATTCTCATGAGTGTTAATCATTAGCAAAGAGCAAGTAAACTAAAACACCTATCTACACCAAACCACTGTACATTATTCTACATTTACTTAATGTAAAATATGCCGAAGTTTATACTTCGCTAATAAGGTAATAAATCGACTGAAACGTGATTTGAATTGACTCATGTAACAGTAGAAATTAAAAAAATTACATATAGCCCAAGCTAACTGCAGGTGATGTTATATAATGAAAATAGC
>OZ024740.1:350137940-350185440 GCA_964016885.1 Eledone cirrhosa
ACCTGCCATTATTGAGTTACGTCCCTTTACGATCTGAGTTCAAATCCCGCCGAGGTTGACTTTGCCTTTCATCCTTACGGGGTCGATAAAATAAAGTACCAGTAATGCACTGGGTAATTGCTGGCCTTGTGCCTAAAGTAGAAACAATTATTGAAACTACACGTTATATACAAACCCGACGGAACCAAAGTATAATTGAGCTTGGATTTGTGAAGAAAGATCGTCGCGTTATAAGCTGAAAAATCTGTAAAAGATTCTTACGATTCAGATGTTGTACGCTTACCCAAAAGAAGACGACAATTTCCTTTCTTTGTAACCTTGCTACCGGGAAGGTGGCCGGTCAAAATAAACTGAAAATTTAGAGAAAGAAAGAACATACATAGATACATACATACATACATACATACATACATACATACATACATACATACATATATAATGCTAATTCCAATAACGATAAAAAAATATATATTAAATATCTGTATTTTCGGTTTTTTCACTCAATATTCTATCAGTTTTTGGTTAAACTATATTTTTGTACCATAACTTCCAAAAGCACAATAAAAATGACTTATATAATCGAAACCTGAAGATCATTATTCTAAATGGTGTGAATATGAAGGATAGGAAGAAAAAAAAGCCTTTTATGTCTATTGTTTATTTTTTTCTTTCTTATAAATGTTCGTTTAAAATCACCATTTTATGGTGTATGTATGGTGTATCGTGATTAATGCTATAAATTCAATTGATACCATTAAGACGTCAGATCATTTTACAAAAATATGCGCTATTGTGGCTTTATGGTCTATCAACACGATCGTGTCCACTGCCATCAATTGATCTGACACTTTATCTACGTCACATCATTGTACTAAAATACACATTTACGCAGATTTCGTAAGTTATTTCATTTCAGTCAGCAACATTATGCTTGGTTCAAAATGGAATTAGCTTTATAAATATAAATGACCCTTTGATCATTGGCTGGTCTTTGTTACAAATAAACAACACACTTATAGAAATTCTATTCATATATATTTTTTTTCATTTTTCTTCTTAATCTAAATTGCACAATCTCATCTTTTGTGGTAAAAGCATGATAGATTTTTTTTCTGGCGGCGGTGGAGTGGGTGGATAATAAGAAATATTTTGACTTCTAATACATTCGGTAAGAGATATAATCTGAAATCGTGTGTTTCAACAGATATTGAATCATATTTGCCATTAGTTGTAATGGACATTATATGTGTAATGGTTTCTAATTGAGGCACAAGACCAGAAATTCAGGGGGATGGGAACAATCAAATAAATCGAACCAA
Source organism: Eledone cirrhosa (assembly GCA_964016885.1). Classification (NCBI taxonomy): domain Eukaryota; kingdom Metazoa; phylum Mollusca; class Cephalopoda; order Octopoda; family Eledonidae; genus Eledone; species Eledone cirrhosa. The sequence continues at coordinate 350,139,260 of OZ024740.1, forward strand.
TATTTCATTGATTGTTTATTTTATTGATCCATGGAAGAATGAAAGGCAAATTCAGCTCGGAGGAATATAAACTCATGAGCTTGAACTAATATTGCAAATTATATGTCTGACGCTCTTACGAGTCTAAGGATACACTATTTTCATAATAATAATAATAATAATAATAATAATAATAATAATAATAATAATAATAATAATAACAATAATGAATTCTACTTTAGGCACAAGGCCAGCAATATTTGGGGTAAGGGAAAATCGATTAAATCGACCCCAGTGCATTACTGGTGCTTTATTTTATCGACCCCGTAGGGATGTAAGGGAAAGCTAATCTCAGCGGGATTTGAACTCAGGACGTAAAGGGCCGTAACTCTATGCTCCCAAGAGGTTATCTGACGCTCTATCGATACTTCCATCCACCGCCCTTAATAGTAATAATAATAATAATTTTTCTTGTTATTATAGCCAATAGGTGGTGGATGAGAAGATATTACAACGGTGGGTTACAAAAAGTGAGAGTTTCCATTGAAGAGAAAAATAGTGCATAAAGTACACACATACACACACAATCTGACGAACACACACACACACGTACGTACACATACATAATGAAATAAATTGAATAATGAACAAATTTAAACTGGAGTGAAATAGCAACCAGTGCTTGTGTTTTCGATTGGCAGTATGACCCACACAAAGTACAAAATAGTATATGCATATATGTAAATATATATATATATATATATATATATATATATAGATATATAGTTAGGGAAGCAGAAAATTGCTTATTGTGATCCAGTTCGTGGTTAAGAAAGCCAGTTTCATGGACGGTTTCAACGTACGGTTAGGGGTAACTCCACAAGTTTGTAAGAATTCCGTTCAATCTTGGAGTATAAAGTATAAAAGAGAAAACACAGGTTAGCATTAAGAGAAGGACTATTTCAAGAGTAACTTACTCACTATTTTGAAAATTTGGACGTGAACAACAATTATCATTGAGTGGCTACTATTTGCAGTATAGCAATATAAGGTTACACTTACCAATGAAACGGTCGTAAATACCTGGATAAAATCCTTCTCTTAATGCTTACCTGTGTTTTCTCTTTTATATATATATATAGTGAAAGAATGTACAACATGGGGCTTTATTTCAGGTATTAACAATTGTTTCATATACATAGATACTTTCATACATACATACATTCATACATACATACATGCATGCGTACACACATACATATAAGAGTAAATAGTCTTCCATCGTTTTCAACGATGAGTCATCCAGTTGTTTGTGTAATTTATATGCAAAGGAGTGAGACATTCCATAGATACTTGTTCCCTTAACGTAATTCTCAGGGAGATTCAGCACGAGGCAGTGTGTGACAAAGCTGACCTTTTGAATTACACTTAGTTCATGTGAGGGGCTTCCAAACCGTTTCCGCCAATTCAAATTATCTCACACGGCTTGAGTTGACCCGAGGCTATGGTAAATGACATATGCCGAAAAACATAATAGAAATAAATATTCATGAAAATCTACAAACAGGAATCCCGTGAGTTGTAAGGCACATCTTTATAAATTATATAAATATATATATATATATATATATTTATATATATATATATATATATATATATATATATATATATATATATATATATATATATATATATATATATATATATATATATGTATATATATATATATATATATATATAGAGAGAGAGAGAGAGAAAGAATTAATATAAATGTAAATTATGTATATATATATATATATATATATATATATATATATATATATATATATATATATATGTATTTATATATATAGAGAATTAATATAATAAATGTAAATTATGTATATATATATATATATATATACATATATATATATATATATATATATACATATATATATATATACATATATATATATACGTATATATATATATATATATATATATATATATATATATATATATATATATATATATATATATATATATATATATATATATATACATACATATATATATATATGTATGTATATATATATACATATATATATACACATACATATATATATACATACATATATATATAAATACATATATATATATATACATATATATATATGTATACACACATATATATATATATATATATATGTATATACATAAAACATTAATTGGAAAGGTTTGAAGTGATGATTGTATATGAATATTCGTAGAATTTGAGTATTCTCAGAACAAAAGGTAGCCGTAAACAACTGGATACTATTTGCATAGTAAAGATTTTTTGGGGTTAAGATAAAACCACAAATCGAACGGAGAGTAGGAGAGAGAGAGAGGGAGAAAGAGAGATGAGAAAGATATATATAGAGAGAAGTGAAGAGGAGAGGAGAAAAATGGGGACTAAAACGATGGATATATATATAAGGAAAAGCAATCGAAAATGCAACTGGAGTCTTTTGAAGAATATATATTTGTTTCCTTTACCGGTTTCATAGTTCTTATGCTTTTCAAAAGTAGTATTGACATGGAGGATTTGTGGTTTTAAAAGCATATGAACTGTGAAACAAATAAATATTCTTTAAAAGACTCCAGTTGCATTTTCGATTTCTTTTCCTTATACTTTCACTCGTGTAGGACATCTCGTTTTTTTTTCATTTAGCCCCCCCCCCCCCCCCCCCCCCTCAAACTCCCCATTTCCTTATGTATATATATATATATGAAAAGCATGTATTGAGTTAGAAACTCAAAATAGTCTCATTACAGTAAATTAGCTCTAGGAAAAAGGTTTTTCCGAGCCGTATATAACTGAACAAAAAGGAAAAACGAACACAGACATATATATATATATATATATATGTTCAAATCATAATGGACCAAAATCGCTAAGGGGAAAAATATAACTGAATACATGCTTTTGATATATTCGGCTCCGTTTATTCGTAGAGCTATTTCAAATGTCGTGTAGACCCGGCTGCTATTTTTAGTGGCGCAAGTCTGCGCGACACGCTAAGTTCGGGAACCATGTGCGTTATATATATACACACTTTCCAGTTTTCTATTTGATTTAGAAGTGAGGAGGATACTAATTTCTTCACCCACTGATGAGCCTAGAATTTGGTATATCTCTTCACAAATAATATTGCGAAACGGTTCTATCAAAGGCCGTATGGGTGATGGTAGTTACCACAATACTGGTTCGTATTTATTTTTCTTAATTTATTCTTAAATTGAGTCTAGCAAACCCTATTGTCTGTAGTTAGTATATGTTTCACCGTAGCGGTTTTGGTCCATTACGATTTGAACACATATATATATATGTCTATGTTCGTTTTTCCTTTTTGTTCGGTTATATATATATATATATATATATATATATATATATATATATATATATGTGTATATATGTGTGTGTGTGTGTGTGAGTGTTGAAGTTTTCGTTGAAAAAGCCAGAGGAATGAAGAGTGCTCTATGTAAGTTACAGAGCTAAATATTTAATGTATAATAAACAATAAACAAATAAACATTACAATATATATATATATACAATATATATATATATATATATGTGTGTGTGTGTGTGTGTCCACTACGCTTTTTACACACACGCACGCATATCTCCATATTCACATACATACATACACACATGCCACTCTCACCCACCAATCTCTGTTCTGTCAGCACCACTTCTTCCTCTTCCTCTCACAGATTTCCCTGCTATCATCACATTCTCCACCCTCTCCACCAATTCTGTTTTTATTTATTTTGATTTTTATGTTTATTTCTATTTCTATTTTTCACGCCCTTTCGTGTTCCTCTTGTTAACTCCCCTCCTTATTCCCTTCGGTGTTCTTCCCTACTTTCCTGATGAAGGACTTATGTCCGAAACGTCATAACGTCCCCCACTCTCACCAAGTGTGAAGCTAATGACACTATATACCATTGAATCCTGCGTTTGTTTGTTTGTCGTTTTGAACTATATATATATATATATATATATATATATGTGTGTGTGTGTGTGTGTGCGTTTATATGTATATATATATGGGGGCGTATATATATATACACATATACCACTAGTTTCTTTATTCATTTGAATTCAATGGAAACTGCCTCAATAATTTGTAATTTGTCGTTGTAGTCTTCTCTCATCCGCCGACATTGTGTCAACAATAACAAGTATGATTGGACCCAGAACCCTATGATTCTGAGGCGATCTTTTTCATCATTCGATCATGTCGTGTCCATATATACAAAATAAATGCGTCAATACTACTAGATACAATGACGTATTTACGCCAAGAAATATATGCATATAAAAAAAACATTTAGTTGCGTAAAAAATATAAATCCCCTAATGATTTCTCTACCGTTGACGAAAGAAAAAAATATATAGAGAGAGAGCTAGCTAGATAGAGAGAGATAAGGAGAAAGAGAGAGGAAGAAAGAAAGGAGTGAGAGAGAGAGAGAGAGAGAATGTGTGAAATAATACAAGTACATTTGAAGTATATCTCTATCCAAAGACACTTTATATCAATCGCACGCTCCTACTCACCTCACCTGCTTTTAACTCATATCTGCCTCGGCCCACTCACCTTCCCCAAACACACACAATAGACATTCGCACGCGCACACATGCACACATATAGAGACGGAGGGACAGGGCGAGAGAGAGAGTAAAAGTGTGAGAAAGCGAGAAAATGGGCCTCTTCTTATCAGATCCTGTACCTATTTGTTTGTTTTATACATTTCATTAGACCGGAATATTGTTATCACTATCGAATCTTAAGAGAGACGTTTGCACAGCTCGTCAGCGAGAAATCTGTTGATTAGTTGGCACTCATCATACTCCTTACTGACAGCACTCGAGACAATATATTTCAACAAGTTTGCACTCTTTGCCAGATGAAATTAATCTTTATTAACATAGAGCAAATAATGTTTCGTTTGTTTGTTTACTTATTTGTTCATTTGTTCACTTCCTCATTTCTTTCTCGCTTTCTCTTCACACACACGCACGCACACGCACACACACACACATACAAACATTCACACACATACATACAAACATTCACACACACACACATACACACACATTCACACACACGCACATATATATGTTATCATTGAGCAGTACTCTAGGAGGTAAGGTCGAAATAATTGCGATGGCTTCTATGTTTGAGCATTGTATCGTTCTAAAACCCCATTATATTTCACTCCCGATACCATGATTTGATCAGTTGATTTGCTTTGATTAGTCGAGCGAGGTGCTGCTGTCTTTAGCATCCTCTTGCCAATTCTGCAAATTCTTTAGCAGTTCTAGTCGAACACAGACGTGTCGCCAGTTTAGCTTCCCCTACATGAGGAGAGTTTTGTTGTTGCTATTATTAGGACCTTCCTGTTGATGAGATGCTAGTCCTGATTTGCTGATTATCAATTTCTAATTCTTGTAATAAGCAAATATTTTTTCACGAGTCGAAACCATTATGATCCAGATGCTGAAATGTAAGTTTTTAAAAGCTTTTTCTGGTTAAATTGCTAAAATTCTTAGATTTCTATTATTGTTATCAACCTAATATGTTATATTCGGATATTGCCTCCCTATGAACATATTACATTGAGTTTTCTTTGAAGCAAGTTCATTTCGCACTTGTTATCAGTAAGCAGTTGTGCAAGAAGCAAGGTCGGAATTATTGCAATGGCTTCTGTGTTCAGAGCATTGATGCCATCTAAATCCTCATTATATATACACATGTACGGGAATATATATGTACGGAAATCATTCCGTCATTACGGTGAACTTTTCATTCCAGAGTCGGGCCCGATCAACACAAATCAAACGTTGTACTGATCAATCGCGAAACGCGCGTCACACCTCAATAAATGTAATGAAAATTTGACACCTTGTCCATTACACACACACACACACACATATATATATATAAACACGTCGTATATAGGATTCAATGTGACAGATGTAACGAATTTTACATCGGTAGCACCATCCGATCCCTACACGTCCTGATAAAAGAACATATCAACATTAGAGCCTCCTCCTTCCGAAAACACATAATCAAATGCAGAAACAAAGACGGAAGGACCATTGTCACAGTGTTAGCGACGGAGCGCAACGTCAGCACTTTAACGATCAAGGAAGCACTCCGGATTAAACATCTCGAACCACGAATCAATAAGCGATCCGAGAAAAGTGAGACGAGATGGCGGGTATAAATAAATAGAACAAAAATAACACACAGTGACAGTCTAGCGAATGTTATTGTGTGTATATTGCGCTTACCACCCACCGACCGATACAGACAGATAACAGACGGGCGGACTACTATCTACACGTCTGCCACCGACGTAACTACCACTGACAGAATGCAAGGACTTGCCAGCAATGATACGTACACACAAGCCCATCATGTGTAAAGAATGAGATGAGAAATGAGAGAAGTATAGAAAGAGTGAAAAGATGAGAAGAGAAGAAAAGTGGGAATGAGAATGACGGAGTAAAACATTTCTTGTCTTGGAGAATTACGAAAGAAAAAAGCAGTGAGAAAGGATGAAAAATGTAAACCAACGAGAAATAAAGAACTATAGCGTCGTAATGACCTTATTAGCATCCTTCTAACTAACAGGATTTCGCAGGCTAAGGAAGTACTATGTATTTAAGGCTAGCGCGCACAACAAAATCATATATATATATATATATATATATATATATATATATATATATATATATATATATATATATATATATATCTGATGAGGGACTTATTTTATTACATGTTATCCATGTGCAACCTGCAGTATTCTTCTCCCCATTTTTTCACATATATTTACCTAAACTGCGATTCTGTTTTTTCTCTCTCTCTCTTACTGCTCCCCCGTCCTCTCTGTTTCTCCTACTTTCTTTCGCCCCCTCTGTCATGTCAGTTAACTCTTCCTCACACTTCCACTCACTCACTCACTGTTTCTCCTCTTCTCACTTCACCCCGTTCGCGACGAAAACATTTTCTCTCTTTCTCACATTTGAATTCGTTCCCGAAAGGTCTTTTTTCTAAGCGCTCATATATTCACCTAGCTTATGCTAACAGAATAACTATGAAGCTTGTTCCCTTCCTTCTACGGTTAGCTCTCCTCTTTGTTGTTATCTTGTCTCACTCGCTTTACGCGTTTTAATTGTCCTAATAACTTAATTTAGTTATTATTGCACCGACGTGAGGTATATGATTTTTAATGCAATGAAATATCTATGATCGTCGGCAAATCACTGATGAGGGACTTATTTTATTACATGTTATCCATGTGCAACCTGCAGTATTCTTCTCCCCATTTTTTCACATATATATATATATATATATATATATATATATAGTGACGAAACATAAGTCAATTGCATGAACTCATAATCCTTTATTTACTGCTAAATATATTTCGATGATAGCCATTGAATGGCTATGACCTCATCAGGTAATTAGTCAGTTCTTAGATATGCCAGCTCTGTGTGTATATATATATATATAGACATACACACACACAAACAAACACACACTCACACGTACATACATATCAATCTCTCTCTCTCTCTCTCTCTCTCTCTCTCTCTCTCTCTCTCTCTCTCTCTCTCTATCTCTCTCTCTCTCTCTCTCTCTCTCTCTCTCTCTCTCTCTCTCTCTCTCTATATATATATATATATATATATATATATATATATATATATATATCAATGATATTAATAAATGGAAAATATCTTTATAAAACCATATTTATTTTATTATACGTATTTCAAGGGTACTAATATTTAAGTACGCTTTCGTCAGATAAAATATAATAATTGGTGTTAAGATAGTGACATATCTTCCTGTGAACTTAATGTTATAAGTTCTCCTCACTGAACTTATAACATTAAGTTCAAATGAAGATATGTCACTATCTTAACACCAATTATTATATCTGACGAAAGCGTACTAAAATATTAGTACCCTTGAAATAACGTATAATAAAATAAATATGGTTTTATAAAGATATTTTCCATTTACTAATATTATTGATATTAATTATACTCCAGATAAAACTTTTGAGTGCTTCTAACCTGTTGTAAAACTAACTTTGTGGATTAATCAACAAATCAAATAACTCATTGTTTATATATATATATATATATATATATATGTATCGTGCTGCTATTTTTATAGTGGCATGAAATATCAACGCGTCTATAATCCCACTTTTTCTTACGGCCTATTTATGTGTGGGTCACTTTAACGGCCTGACCTCATGCATCGGGCAGAAAGCGACATAGTTACAAACTACAAGGCTTTGTGCCCTGTGGTATGGAAATAGCTGTCTGAAGAGCTGATTCTTTCCATTGGAAATTCTCTGAATTTCCAATCTTTTGATAAGCGAAACCGTCGGTCACATCATTAGAACGGGTGAATATTTAAATCGTATTTTAATTTATTTAAAAGATTGTTTAATGTTTACTTGTTCCTCTCATTTATATATATATATATATAGTAATAATAATAAATTTGAAGACTAAAATCCAAAGAGGGCTCGATAAGGATAAATATATATCAAATATATAAGAACCGTAGAGCAAATATTTATTAAAATAACAGATTAAAGTTTAAGCAAAGAATCGCTGCTTTCACCCTTAACGGGATCTTCTGAAACTAACAAAGTCAATCTGTAAACGCCGAAGTGGATATTTCAAAAAACGTTGCAACCGGAGGAAGACAGGAAGACGATACTTTGGTTCGTGGAAACGTTCGCTGGCAAAGAACGGGAAAAAACGAACCAAAGTATCGTTTCCACGAACCAAAGTATCGTCTTCCTGTCTTCCTCCCGTTGCAACGTTTTTTGAAATATCCACTTCTGCGTTTACAGATTGACTTTGTTAGTTTCAGAAGATCCCGTTAAGGATGAAAGCAGCGATTCTTTGCTTAAACTTTAATCTGTTATTTTAATAAATATATATATATATATATATATATATATATAGAGAGAGAGAGAGAGAGTGAGAGAGAGATACACAGAGGGAGAGAGACGAGGGGAAGGGAAATATATATATATATATATATATATATATATATATATATATAGAGAGAGAGAGAGAGAGAATGAAAGAGAAAGAAAGAAAGCTCAATATGTGTACGTACATAACTGACACACATATTCATACATACGTACATAATTACATACACAAATTTATACATATACATATTGGTGTAGAAGGATATAGAATTTGAAGGAGATCTCAACTGGCGAAAAATTCAGAGATGTCTCCCTTGACACGAAGAGAGGTTACAAAACGGCAATGTTGAAGGGCAGTGGGGTTTCTGTGCTATAACCTGCTGAATGCTAAAGAAAAGACATGTGGCTTGTGCAAGGCACCCGGAGAAGAATGTTGGCATGGTGGTAAAATAGTTGGGTGGATGAGTCAATTAACGTTATGAATCAGGCATGGAAAAATAGGCTGGAAAAATAGGGAAGCAGGGAATAATATGAAGGAAACTGATCAAAAACTGTGTGAGGTTTATTTAGCTTGGAGCGAATTTGCGCATGTTTTACGTTGTGAGGATCACAGGCATAACGTAGGATTGCAAGATGTAGTGAGAAGAGATGCATTCGTAATGAGAAACACCTGCAGACATGCCAACCTCTAAATACCCAAACAGGGCGTACCATGAAAAGATGTGCCTCCAAAGCGGGGAGAAATAAGGCAAAATGGGAAGATTATACATAATGAAAGCTATATCCATTTTCACAAGAGAAGACACCTCACGCCCTTACCCCACCAAAATGGGTGGGAGATATCCTAGTCGGATTGGGAGAGTTGACAGGTCTGCACCCGTAATCATCTAGGTTTAAACAAGGAAGAACATTAAGAATTTATAGTCATATATTCGAAACATCGTCCGCCTTTCAAAATGAAGATTTTGCAACAAACAGATCCTTAAATTTAAATTTGATACTGTACATACTTCAAACCCAACTTGATATAGATTCAAGTTGAAGTTGATATTCCGGAAAGTCATGTAAGATATTTAGCAGTTTTCACATCCTATTTAATTATTTATGGCACGGATCTGTACACTCGAATTTCTTCTTAGCCTTTTACCCTACTATTGACTCAAGTCCGTTGCGAACGCACATTTAGAAAGTTTAAAAAGAAATAGAAAAAGCTATTACGTTCCATACTATCAAATGAGATTCATCATAAGCAAATGATTATCAAAAGAGATTTACTTCTTAAATTTATTATGAATGATATTACTTTTCTTGGGAAAAATTTGACACAGTTTTCTAGCTTTCAAAGTGTATATGCATTATAGATTTCCCGGATTATAAGTTCTAGCATTTAGATTCCAATGTGAACAGTATCTATATTGTATGATATCAATAAATAAAATAACAAGGAAATGCAGCATCTTATTTGCCTACATAAAACCATTTCTTTTATTTATTCGTTTGTTAAATTTTCTGATAACGCTTACACTTTTACAGTTTCTCCCCGAAGAAATTTTAGGCTCAATACACCGCCCATATAATATATATATATATATATATATATATATATATATATATATATATATATAAATTAGAATTGGTGCTTTGAAATAGCGATATATATGAATGTATATCTTTGAAATAGCGATATATATGGATGTATATATTTTGCAATACACTGTATGCTTAATTAAAAGCATTTTGAAGACCATACGCTATTGTTTTAAAATAGCGACCGGCGACCGCTCTGTATAATCAGTTCCTGATTATTACTGGAATTCTATATGAATCCAACACACATAATTTTCAGCAAATAGGAAGAGTAGCGAGCTTTGATAAGTACCAAAAAGTACGAAACAGAGCTCTGTCAGTTTATCTCCCCTGTTTGTTGAACATTTAAATAAGTGACATTTTAATTTTGTTTTAATTTTGTCTTAATTTTAATTTTGATTTTGATTTTGAATTTGAATTGCTATACAGAAATAATATAATATAATATATGTCACTCCACTGTACATCAATATATACATATGTATCTGTATGTCTCTTGCGTTGGAAAGGAGGTCAATTATGTGTACAAACATTGAAAAATGCTCCGAAGACTCCAGGCCTAGGTTTGGATGAAACAATTGTAAGTAAGTGAATAAATGCTTTGAACATAGCTTTGATTCTTGTGAATTCTCTCTCTCTCTCTCTCTCTCTCTCTCTCTATATATATATATATATATATATATATATATATAGAGAGAGAGAGAATATAAATATTCATACATGTACACACACACATATACATACATAAATATATATGCGGTGCTGCAAGAATACATATATATATATAATTATATATACACACACACACACACACATATATATAAATGAAAGGTATAGAAGATATTGTAGCAAAAAGCCAACAGTATTCCATAATATATAAGTGACTATAGCGTCAAAATGGGAAAAATAGTTAACGTAAGATGTGGGAAAACTAATTCAAACTCAACCTAAAAAGAATCAGGATATAGATTCATCCAACAGAATTTAGTGAAATCCAGGGAAAAATGAATAGAGCCTTAACTCATGATAAAATAAAGTTTAAAATACTCATCCTTCAATTTGGAAAAAACTTCAAATGCTCTGTATAGTCTTGAAGACTATTTCACGAAAACTTTCAGTGGAGATGGTCACGGTTGGAATTCAATCCTCAGCAGAGCTCAACTCGATAATCAAAATTTCTCACTGATTAATATGCCAAAAAGGGAATTAAAAGCAGGCTAGTTCACCATCATGCGTGATTATGAGCATAAAACGCACATGTGTGTGTATGTTGTACGTGTGTGTGTGTAGTTGAATGTTTGTGTCATTGAAATGTCATTGAAATGAAAGTAAAATGTTAAGATTTAAGATGTAAAAATGAAAAATAAAAATAAAATGTACTTCTCTTTATGATTATGTGGTGCTACAAGAATATATATATATATATATATATATATATATATATATATATTCTTGTAGCACCACATAATCATAAAGAGAAGTACATTTTATTTTTATTTTTCATTTTTACATCTTAAATCTTAACATTTTACTTTCATTTCAATGACACAAACATTCAACTACACACACACGTACAACTTACACACACACTCACAAAAACACACACACGCAAATATACATACAGACGCTCACACACACACATATTCATATGCATACATCAATATATCAATATCTACATAAATGCATACAGATATCTCTCTATCAACACATACATATATCTATTTATGTAAACTTATATGAAAGTATATTCAATGCTGTTAATCTGCTTCTAGTTTATAAATGTACTTACATGTGTTTTTCTTTTCCAATAAGAAACGAGAAATCTTTCGATGACTTTGAGGAGAAATTTTAATGTGCCTATTTTAAGAACTTAATTCACAAGTGTATGGAGACGCTATAAGAAGAGGATTAAAACATTTGTCGATTTGCAAAAATAATTCAATTCTATCCTCGGGTGTAATTATTTGTTCCCAACCAGTCACTTTAACCATTATCCGAACCAAATATAACATTTATTCTTATGTTAACGCAATCATTTGTTCTTTATCAAATTAGGGGAAAAAAAGGTATCTAAAGTTGACAGAAGGCTACTAGTTTGGCGAGGGTGTGAATTTAATCAACTAACTTCAGTAATTAATTGGTACTTATTTTTAGCAGTACCAGAGGATGACAGAAGGGCAAAGACGACACCGTGTGGGATTTATAGAGGGAAGTAATCCCATACGTCATCCATACATCACCCACACTCCATCGCCTACATATTCCGACACATCGGCCACAATTACTCACACATGGCTCACTATAACACACAATTACCATACATTATTCTTGGATTGGCAGTATCGGTAGAGGGTCGGACGCCATGCTTTGTAGCATAGAGTTACGCCCCTTTACGGTATGAGTTCAAATCCCGCCGAGGTTAACTTTGCCTTTCATCCTTATGGGGTCGATAAAATAAAGTACCAGTAATGCACTGGGATAATTGCTGACCTTGTGTCAAAAGCAGAAACAATTAAATTACTATTAAAACTTATAAAACTATTCAAAGCTTCACAATTTTGGAACGGTAACATATATACATATAATATTTGTGGTTTATTTAATTTAATACAGCGTTTATTTTCTATAAAATGGTGACCCCTTACAGGATTGATTTCTACTTTAGACGCAAGGCCAGCAAATTTGAGGGAATGGCAATGTTTATAAATAAACCCCAGCATTTGGTTGGTACTTTATCTCTGTCGATCTTGGAAGTATGAAAGGCAAAGTTTACCTCAGTAGGATTTGAACTCGTAACAAAAAGAGTTGGAATAAATGCCCTTTACCGTTTTGTCCACTCCATTAACGATTTTGCCAATCTACCATTCAACATATATTTGTGAATATGATAATAAACATGGTAACACGTTTCGAGAGAATTTTTTGAAGCAGATTCATTTTAACTCCTGCATTGTAGATGTGACCAGCATTGTAGAATCGGTGGTTAACATTCGGTAAAAAAATCTGCACCATGATTCAATTCGCAGTGAATTGTTAGCTGTTTAATTTACCCTGTTAATACGAATCGGAGAAGCTAGAATGTCAAAACATTATGTAGTGAGATTTAAACTCAGAAGGAAGAGGGTTGTAACTAAATACTACCAAACATTATGTCCGCCTTTCTGCTGAATCTATCCTTCATATCACTATAATAATGATTTCGCAAGGCCGCATATCTCTGGGTAGGGTACTGCTGACGATGGGATTTTAACTCATAATTCAAAATTCTGTAAGCTAGGGTTTCTTGTCCGTCTCACTACCGATTCTGTCAATCCATTATTTTTGTTATCACTGCAATAATGGTTTCTAATTAAGGTACAAGGCTGTGGAAATTCGATCAAATCGAGCCCAGTAATTAATAGGTACTTTATTTTATCGACTTCAGAATGATGAAAATTATAATGGGACCTGCCAGGATTTGAACTCAGAACTTAAAGATCCGGATCGTATGCCACAGAGCATTTTATCTGATGCTCTGACGAGTATGTCAATGCAGCGCCTTTGTCATCATCTATATTATTTACAATGATAAACGTTAAACTATTTATTTACCTACTGTATAAATTAGACAAACGGAGTTAATAGCTTGATATGTTAAGATCAGAGGAAATAATCAACGTGTGTTCAAAACTTCAATGATGGGGTAGAGGTTGTGGCATTCAAGCCTTTCCAGCAACAAGATAAGTGAAACAACCACAATTTCCGGAGAATTGAAGTGTAGATTCAATTTGCCTAATGTTTACCTTCGATGCCACACTGGTCATCACTTCTATCGTTAAGTGTGTATATCACCCAAATTATATTATGTGCCTCGCATTTGAAGGATATCGAAATATTAAGAGTTCAGTCAACTTTGATATAATATACTTTAAAGAGATAAATGTTAAGTGTAAGGAACCGAGGACATTTGTGGAATTTAAAGATAGTTTTACAACTGTTTGTACGATTTGTTAGTCAACCAACTATTTAGTCAAACAATAAAACCACCGACCTATCTACCAAGTAACTAAACAACTAGCCAATCATCCAAACAACCGACCTAACAAAGCAAGGAACCAACTGACCAACCAACCAACTAAACAACCATCCAACTAACCAATCAAGAAAACAACCAACACCCAGCCAACCAACTCGTCAACCCATCAACCAACCAGTCAACAAACCAATTAAGAAATCAACTATCCAGCAAAACACCAGCCAGCCGGTCAGCCAGACAGTCAGCCAGACAGTCAGCCAGACAGCCAACCAGCCAACCAACCATATAGCCAACCAGCCAGTCAACCAGTCAACCAGCCAGTCACACAGCCAGCCAGCCAACCAGCCAGCCAATCAGCTATCCCGCCAGCAAGCCAGCCAGCAAACCAGACAGTCAACCACCTATCCAGCCAGCAAGCCAGCCAGCAAACCAGCCTACCAGACAGCCAACCAGCAAGCCAGCCAGTCAATCAGTCAACCATCCGGCCAGCCAACCAGCTAGCAAACCAGCCAGCAAGCCAAAGAAACAACCATTCAACATGCCAACCAGCTATCCAACTAAACAATCAACCTACAAACAAACCAACCAAACAAACAAGCAAGAGCCAACAAACCAACCAGCCAACCAACCAACAACCAACCAACAACCAACCAGCCAACCAACCAACCAATCAATCAGCCAACCAGTCAATCAGCCAACCAGCCAATCAGCCAACCAGCCAGCCAACAACCAACCAACTGCCAAGCCAACCAGTCAATCAGTTCGTGTAATGTTATAAAAAAATGTTTTCAAATCATTGTATATTTCCCTGCCTACATTACTCTGTTTCCTGTATATTCTGCAATCATTGTAGAAGATTTATTTGTCGTCTGAGAGGAACACGATATCCAATAGTTGAACAATATTTTACAGTGCTTTTATCCTTGAATTTATTTTGTAACTCAGTTCGTGTAGGTCTGAGTAAAATTTACACGCGTAAAGTACATCTAGTATATATATATTCCAGTTCCTCAGTGAAATAACAACCCAACCAGGAACTGGGCATATCAGAGTATTGACAATATTATACACCTAAACAACATATGTACTTGTCTATACCACACTAATTCAAACTGCCTGAAGAGGTCACATCCAAAGATGGATGTCACTGAAATATATATAGCAGCAATAAACGAAGCTAAATTTTAAACATTTGACTTTTTATTTAACTTTATTTTATATATATATATATATATACACATACATACACACACACACACACACACACACACACACACACACACACACACACACACACACACACACACACACACACACATATATATATATATATATATGTATGAATGCATCCAACTCTTTATTCCCTTTTCCACCGTTGAAGATAAAAATGAAAGAAAGATAAAAGCAAAATTAAGTAATGAGAAAATGGATAAGTGGTAAGTAAGATTTGGTTGTATGGGAAAGTTAAGGAAAGGACTATGAAAGCCATTAATGAGAGGAAAAGGAATGGAACAGAAAGGACTCTAGGGCCACAGAAGAAAGGGGGAAGGAGGAAGGTGATGAGTTCTGGGCCTCGGGCGCGGCGGTGTTGGTGCTGCCCCCCTCTGCGGACATAACTGCAAAAGCATTTCCGTGGATAGAGGTCAGCGATACTCGGGACGCCGAGTATAGGGTTCGCAAAACTGAATAGATTGGTATTGCAGGCCACCCGAGTCAAGCGCTCCATCGATGGACGTTGCTAACGCTTCGGCCGCGGGAGTTGGTGTAGATTTGAGGATTCCGATGATGACTAAACGAGATGGGAAACCTCCACCAGGACCTCGTTCCAGTTGACCAGATTTGGGTTCCCCTTGTGCTGTGCGCCCGGGACCACATGTGGTGTGAAGGTGGATAGGCATGGCGGGCAGTGCCACAAGTGCAGGGATTCCGATGCGCACAGGGTGGGTTTGACGCAAGAGAGGTTGAAGAAGCTGTTATAGTTGGAGCAGTTCCTTCCTTTCTGGCACCTGTTGTGTGTGTCACACGAGTGACACTTATTGACTTCCCGCGAGGTGGAAGGCTGGGGGAGTGGCTGGCATTTGATTCTTGGGTGGAAACGGGAGATTGTAAATAGGGAGAATGTGGGGGTGATTGGTGGGTACGTAGGAGGATAATATGAAGGTGAAGTAGAAAGGGTGTGATGTGGGATGAAGGAGAGGATTGGTGTGGAGGGATAGTGGGGTAAAAGAATTGATGGAGGGTGTGCTGTGCAGGTAAGGCATACTCATATACATGTTGGATTTAAAAACGGGAGAGAAGGTATTTAATGCGTGTATATTATATGCTGTAATATGTTCTAAAAGTTTAACTTGCAAATAATGGTTTCTGAATTAGACACGAGGCCAACAATCCTGGGGGAGGGGAAAGTCGATCAAATCAACCCCAGTGCGTCACTGGTACCCTATTCTACCGACCCCGCGAGGATGAAAGGTAAAGCCAACCTCGGCGGGATTTGAACTTAGAACGTAAAGAGACGTATAAATTAATAAATAAATGAATAAATAAACAAATAAAAAAAATAAAAATGAGTCTTTGAATCCTGGAATACTGTAAGTCTGCTTTTGAAGAAAAAAGAAAAGGGTGCGGGTGTGACACTTTAAATTCACTTTACATTCCTCCTTCTAGTTGGCAAAACGAGAAACTTCCTTCTTGGCGCGAGAAGATCGAACTCTGAAAATTCTTTACCATTTAAAATTAGCTGCTATAATCACGAATTTTACGACTTAACCACCTTGACTGTTGGGATTTTTGGACCTTTTTTTAAGTTATATTGTAAATAGTAATCTTCGGGGTAATGGCGTGGGAGTGAGCCCATACCTCTATCCAACACATTAACGATTTTCCCAAGTCGGTATTTTAATTTACTTCGTCAGTATTAAAAAAAAGGTGTTTTTTTTTTAAAGCCTATGTTAAATAATATTTTTATAGACGTGGTGGCTGGCATATTCAGTAGACCGACAGATAAAATACCTTTTCATATTTAGTTACACTCCTTAACGTTCTATATTCAAATGCCACCAAGAGAGAAGCCCCCTTTTCATCTTTGTACAAATCAAGAACTCGTGTTTATTTATTTATTCAATCAACTGTTCCCTCCCTCAAAACGTGTGGTCTTGTACTTAGCTTCGCAATATATATATATGGCAAATAAATATATACATACATATATATATATATATATATATATATATATATATATATATATATATATATATATATATATATATACACATACATCCATTCACACATAGACACACACGCACAGACGCATATACCACACACACACACACATATATATATATATATAAAAGTTCTTTTTCCTTAAGACTGTGTGAGGGTGTATCTTAATTTACGTCGGTATTTATCTTATAAAGGCATCAATGTTTGACGGTCTCTTATCTTTGCTACTATAAATCTTTTCCACCTTGGTTCAATCGTATAGCAGACTTCCTAGCCACAGGCCAGTAGTTTGCAATCCATCATCGCTGTAGTAGTCTCTCTGTCACAAATATACATAGTGATCAATGGGCTCAGTTACCGCCAAATATAAATCGCAACCATGAATAAATACGTTCTCACGATGAAGAAGCGGATGAATACGTTATACCTCGAGAAACAGTTTCGTTAAACTGGATGAATTATATATATATGTGTGCATATTTATATATACGCGCACACGTGTACACGCACGCACGCACACGTATACACGCACGCACACGTATACACGCACGCGCACACACACACGCGCACACACATATTTGTATATATATATATATATATATATATATATAAAATCAAGGTTTAGCAAATAGGGAAAAAGTTTTAAAATAAATTTTTTAAAGTTCGCTGTACTTACTATATGTACCCTTACCGCGCGGTTTCAAACCCCAAAATAAATGGATAATCCAGGAGAACCACCATTGAGAAGGGGATTCTCGTCAGAAGGTTCTTCTCGCTCGGAGAATATAAAATTCCCGAGTACAAATCACAAACTGGCGCCATACAAAGCTGTTCCCGGATCAGAGTGAATGAGGATGGAACCAATTTTGTCTAGTGCCGTGTGTAAAGACAGAAGGCAAGGGTGGACAGGTCAATGTCCTGTCACTAGAAATATATATATATATATAGGAAAAGAGTCAGGACCCCGATGGCTGAGCTCCGGGCCGTTTCAACAGCTACATCCGAACTAAACCTAATATATATATATATATAAGAATTACATCCAAATTAGAGGCACAGCGATGGGAACGAAGTTTGCTCCCGTTTACGCGAACTCTGTAATGGGATACTTAGAACAACAACTCTACCAAGAAATAGAGGAAAAATATAGTACTGACTTTAGAAATTACATTGAAAAATCTTGGAAGAGATACCTTGACGACTGTTTCATCATCTGGACAGAATCTCTAGATACTCTGGATGAGTTCAATATCCTCCTGAATAACCTACACCCATCTCTCCAATTCACAAAAGAGATGAGTAGGACCAAATTACCATTCCTAGATATAATGATAATCAAAAACGACACCACCAATTACCACGGATATATATATTATAAACACACAGACACCCATCAATATCTGAATTTTAAGTCGTGCCATCCATCTCATACAAAATGCAACATCCCATACTGCCTAGCCAGAAGAATTTGTACCATTGTAGAAGATACGAATACCACGTACAAAGGCCTAACAGAACTAAGAGAATTTTTGCTCAAACAAAAATACGCATCTCTATTTATAGAAAATGGCATACAGCGGGCTATAAAAATACCTATACAACAACTTAGAACAACCCAAGGAAGAAGAAACCAAGAACTGGTCATACCATTTATAATGACACACAACCCATGTCACCAGAATATATTCAACACTGCCACAGCAAACCTACCGATCATTGCTCAAAGTAATGAATTAAAAGGCTTAATCACAGATCGATCTTTGACTCTTAGTAAAAAGACAGCCAAAAAATTTGAAGCAATTGCTAACAAAAGCAAAGTTTGACCTTAACAACAAAGACCAATCATTCACTGTATCTAAATGCAATGATAATCGATGCGGCACATGTCAATCCATACACGCCGGTCAATATATGAAAACAAAAACTGGAAAAATATTCCCAAATGCAAATATGAACTGCAAAAGCAGAAATCTAATTTACTGCATTAAATGCCCGAATTGTGAAGAACTATATGTCGGTCAAACTGGAAATGCACTATCGGAACGTGCACGGGTACACCGTCAACAAATCAGAGACCCAAATGTCCGTCAAATACCCCTAAGCGGCCACCTGGCAACATGTGGTCAGGGAATATTTATAATATTCCCATTCTACAAATTACACAGCCCAAGTGAAATCAAGAGAAAAATCAAAGAAAAGAATGTTATTGATAAATTCAAACCCAAGCTAAATGAACAATAATAACGCCTAGGGGTATTACTTCTACTACCACTATGACCACGACCACTAACAACAACAACAACAACAATAATAATAATAATAAAAGTGATGTTGATGGTGATGATTAATAGAAAATGCTATTTTCATCATTTCAAAAAGCAAAACAATTGATACGTTGGGTATGACTATTGGTCGTTAGCATGCTCAACCAGCCGTGACGCTTAAACCAATCAGCTGTAGTAATTCAGTGAAACTACACACTGATTGGTCGAAATACAGTTTACAGGGCTTTGCATTCTGGAGCCACTTTTCTCTGTATAAAATGTATAAAAGGTAGTAAATTTACCCATCTCATTACAGTTGAAAATTGCAAACTCAACTGTCACCACATATCATGAACCTGAAGATTGCGAAAGCATGAAAGTACTTGTTCAATTAACACTTAGAATTTAATATTCTATCATACTATTTCATTATAATACCATATTATATATATTTTAAAGGATTGTAAATAAAACGAGTAAATCAGACAAAGTTGGAATTCCTCTTATTAATATAATCTTCTATACACAATCATACACACCCGTGTATATTTACCTATCTATCTATCTCTCAGGGAGCTAATAGATAGAGTAGAAGAGGCAATTAGAAGCGGCGACGTGGCCAGAGTGCTAGCGTCGAGAACGGCTTTGAGCCAGTTTTTCGACGCGAAGCACGAAGGCTGCGTTGTCCGAAGTAAAATACGTGCTCTAGGGAACGAGGGGACCAAAGCTGTTAGCTGGGCCCGCGTGACAGAGGCCAACAGTGGAACTAAATCCACCATCCGGTCTTTGCGAGACCTGGATGGACGGGCGATTCTTGAGCCTAAGCAGATGTGTGAGGCCTTTCAAAGGCACTTTGCCCGACTGTTCGGGAGGGGCGGGGAGCCGGTTGGGAACGTGGACTTCGGTCCATACCTCGACGGCCTGCCGCGCCTCTCGGACAGGGAGGCGAAGTCCTGCGAAGAGCCGATTTCGGCCGCTGAGATAGAGGACGTGCTGAGCCAATGCGGCAAACGCAAATCCCCGGGTCTCGATGGTCTTCCTTACGAATTATATCTAGCTATGCCGGACTTGTTCCCCGATCTCCTCGAGGCGGTCTACTGCAACTGGCAACAGAACGGGAGAATTCCCTGTACTGTGACCAAGGGCGTAGTCACGCTAGTGAGGAAGGACGAGAACAAGGGGGACGAAATAAGTAACTTCAGGCCCATAACACTGCTAAATACAGAGTTACAGATTTTGGCCAAGGTGCTAGCAAAGAGGTTGGCGCTTGTCGTGGGCAACCTGGTGGGAGATGCGCAGACATGCGCTATCCCGTCCAGGTCCATCCATGACAACCTCCACCTCATGCGATACATCATAGAGAGGGTTGGGAACGAACCCGGCTTTGGTGGGGCTCTGATCAACTTGGATCAATCTAAGGCGTTCGATAGGGTCGACCATGGTTACCTGGATGCGGTGCTAGCGGCGGCAGGCTTCGGACCCGTTTTCAGGGGCTGGATCACTGCTATGCACAGCAGCCGCATCTGCTCTAGGGTCAAGGTGAACGGCTACCTCTCGGAGCCGTTCAAAATCGCGCGGTCCATCCGACAAGGGTGCCCTCTCTCCTCCCTTCTGTATGTGTTGACTCTCGAGCCACTACTGCGGAAGTTGGAGTTGTTGCAGGGCATCCCTTTGGAACCGGGATTGCGGAAAGCGGTGTCGGCCTACGCCGATGACGTGACAGTAATGGTGTCGACGGCCTCCGAAATCGAGGCGGTCGGCACCTTACTGGAGGAGTACGAAAAGTTCACAGGGGCTAAGCTGAACCGGGACAAGTCGATCGGTTTGCAACTCGGCACGTGGAGGGGCAGACCGATGCCCTCCGATAGCGTCGTCGGACGCTGGACGGAGGGCCCGGTGAAGTTGCTCGGGGTCTGGTTCGGACCGGACCTCCAGGTGGAGAAAAACTGGGCGGAGGTTACGAACAGGGTGTTTGCACTGACCCAGAAGTGGGCCAGTTGCAAACTATCCCTGAAAGGCCGGGCGGAGGTGGCGAACACCTACATAGCGTCCGTCATCTACTACCGCCTGACCGTAGTGCCCTGCCCAAGGGAAACCCTCACCAAGATGGAGCGCGCGCTCTTCCAATTCCTTTGGAAGAGGCGGGCTCCTATGGTGAGGAGATCCATCTGCTGTCAACACCCTTCGAAAGGAGGGCTGGGGATGCCGTGGCTAATGATGCGTAAACACGCATTAAGGCTACGGCACCTCTACGTATTCCTCACCGGACAACCGGTGTGGGCCTCGTTTGTGAGACGAACCTTTCCCAGACTCGTCTCACTCACCGAGCTGCAATCCTGGGTCAAGCAAAGACCGAGAAAACTGGGCGCCTGGCACACTGAGTGTGCCCAGGCGCTCACCGCCCTCTGGCAGGCGGATCCGGTTATCAGTGGAGACTCCACCGCAACATTCTATAGAGGGCTAGTACGCAGCAGGTGCGACGACGCCCTCGGAGAAGCCCTAGACATGGAGGAGGACGAACTGGCCAGCCTGTTCGGTAGGACATTCAGCCCGGGACCTATGGACAACTTCCAGAAGTCCCTGGCCTGGCAGTGCTACCGAGGGGCTTTACCCGTTCGAGAAAGGCTCTACAGACACGGGCGCCCGGGTAGGGACCCCGCCAAAAAGATCTGTCCCAGATGCGTGTGCGACGAGGAAACCGTTGCACACGCATTAGTACACTGCTCGGGCGTAGCCGATCTGTGGGGCTATGTCGAACAACTGCTGTCAAGGGTGGGACCGATCCGGTTGACCACCGAGTCTATTGTAATGATCAAGCCGCCTCCCCCCTTCAAAGATGAAGCAGAGGCGGTGTTTCTGTGCGTAATAGCCATGGCGAAAGAGGTTGTATGGTGGACGCGTCTGAAAGGACTGAGGTCGGGCACCTTTCTCTCTGGCCAACAACTGGTCCGTTTCTTCCGATATCATTTCGGAAGAAGGATCAGGATGGAGAGAGAGGTGCTGCACCCCAGCCGTTTCTATGAAAGATGGGTGAAAGTGGCGAGAATGGCCCGTGTGAATGGGCCTTCACTCTACATCAGACTATAGGTGAGGAAGATGAAAGACCAAGGGAGCACCCCTTCTCTGTGCTCCTGAGGAGAAGGGTTGCACACTTTTTTCGGGGGTGTGTGCGACCCCCCAAGGCGCCTCCTCTCTATTGAGGATTTTGTTAAAAATTTTATTTTTTGTTATATCTTATTTTATTTTTATATTTTGTTATTGCCTCCTCCTTATTGAGGACGCCTTTTTGTGTAAACTCCCCCCTTTGTACTTGTCCCACTTTTGATGCCCTAGTGGCAAATAAAAGAAATATATCTATCTCTCTCTCTCTCTCTCTATATATATATATATATATATATATATATGTATATATGTAAAAGTTCTATTTAAATTGTTGGGATACAACAAGCAAATATTTTTATAACTGATATAAAGCACTCAACAAATATTTGGAGTAAAAATACGGTATTAACAAATGGAAACTATATTTATAAAACCATATTTATTTCATTATACACATTTCAAGGACAAAAACTGCTCTATATTATATTTTATCTGATGAAAGCACACCATAATTTAACTTGGTGTCCTTGAAATATGTATAATGAAATAAATATGGTTTTATAAATATAGTTTCCATTTGTTAATACCGTATATATATGTATATATATATATATGTATGTGTGTGTGTGTGTGTGTGTGTGTATTAGAAATAAACGAGGAAGTTTTGGTACCAACACCAGTAATTCACTGAACCACCTATACTACATATATATGGCGACGGTCAATTGCATCTATTAATGTACTCTCGTTGACATGTTGGACATTTCTGTAGACTGTATGCTGCCAATCACACGCATTTGACACCAAATACCTATGGAAAATCGTTGGCATCAGGTACGATAACTACACCAACAATAAAAAAAAAACGCCAACAAACCCGCCAGCAACTTGTGTTTAACATCAAATACAAGCGTCGACTTGGCTGGTTTGGATACGTCACACGACTACCAAGTGAGAGTCATACTAATCAAGTCCTGTATTAATACGCCCACGGTAAGACGAGAAGAGTACGTCCCCAGATACTCTCCAATTGTTGCTAAGAATATTTATGACATGCTCACAGGTTTTTTAAAATCCATAGCAAGGTTACAAGGATGTTTATTATACATGAACATTTTGTGTATGTTTCAATACACAGCCCCGGCTCAGTTGTGTGTGTATGTGTGTATAACTCTATATGCATTATGTGTATTTATATATATGGCAGTCGATTTGACAGAGTCGTTAGAGCATTGAATAATTGATCCATGTCTGAGTTTAAAAACCATCTTTTCAATTCTATGAAGCTGTCACAACCTGGATGTTGTATTTGAGAGAGAGAGAGAGAGAGAGAGAGAGAGAGAGAGAGAGAGAGAGAGAGAGAGAGAGAGAGAGAGAGAGAGAGAGAGAGAGAGAGATGTAAAGTAATAAATCAAGAAAAAGAAGAACAAACCTATGTTGGGCAACTACCAGAAACACCCAGACAGCTTTGGGAGCTATTTCGCAATTTATTTAGCAAAGGAAATCACCAATTTTCTGCTCTTCAGTGGGTGTAGAAATTTCTTTCTTGGAGCTATTTAATTGTAAAAGACTATTTTGAGTTTCTAACTCAATATCTGATATTGTCGGCTCCGTCTTGTTGAGCTAATTTAAATGTCGTGTAAACCCGGCTGCTATTTTTAGTAGTGTATGTTTATGAGACACGCTAGGTTCTGATGCCATGTGCGTTATTTGATATTCGCACACTATTCAGTCTTCTGATATACTTAGAAGTGGAGGGATTACTAATTTTTACACCCACCGAGGAGCAGAAAATTGGTGATTTCCATTGGTAAATAATTTGCGAAACAGCTCCCATGGCTGTCTGGGTGTTTCTGGCAGTTGGCCAACATAGGTTTGTTTTTCTTTTTCTTGATTTATTACTTTAAATTGAATCTGGTTAACCATGTTATTATAGTTAGTATTATTTTCACCCTAGTGAACTTGGTCCCTTACAATTCGAACACATGTATGTTTATATCTGTGTTTACCTCTCTTGTTATTCAATTATATTACACGGCTCAGAAAAACTTCTTTCTTGGAGCTATTTAATTGTAAGAGACTATTTTGAGTTTCTAACTCAATATCTTATATATATATATATATATATATATATATATATATTTAGTATTGAAGTTTCCGTTGAAAATTGAAAAAGTCATAGGAGTGAAGAGTGGTCTATGTAAGTACCAGAGCTAAATTTAATGTATAATAAACAATACAATATAATTACCTCATTGCCAGAGGTTTCCCGAATAAGACGAATACGAAAAACGTCCTCATTCGTTCATCGGACAAGGCAATTTAAAACATAGTGAAATATTTGAAAAATCTCCTCAAGAAAGGCAAGAGTTTAACGGGCAAAAAAAAATATATAAATAAAAGTAATGCAAGAGATATATAAAAAAATAAAGAAATATATTTAGGGTATGTGTATATGTATGTATATACACTCACAGATGTACATATGTGTGTATGTACAAATGCATGTGTATGGTGAAAATGTGTGCGTAAGTACATATATGAGGGCAAGTATATTTGTGTATATGTGACCACAAATACGTATATAATATGAGTTGAAAAAGAAATTGTAAGATAATATAGTTAACACACATCCAGATACAGGTATTAAATATATACACATACGAGTATGAAAGCACGCGTATAAACACACACACGCGCGGTCACTTATATGCGGAAGGTAAAGCGGGAAGGAAGTGTAATAGTAAAAAGAAGTGTCATTCTCGATATACATATAAAAATGAAATGAGAATGAAAATTTTTTTTTTAAATCAAAGAGAAAGTAAGTGGGAGGGGTTATCAATTAGCAATAGAAAAGAGAAAACAAACATAGGTACGCACGTACACACATATATATATATATATATAAATATATATACATATAAATACGTACAGACAAAAGCGCATGCATGCGTACATACATACACACGAGGCACGTATATATATATATCGCCACATGTATATCTAATCACACGTACGTACGCGACTATATATATATATATATATATATATATATATATATATATATATATATATGTATATATACATACACACCCATACATACGCATACATATACACATACATACACATA
Source organism: Eledone cirrhosa (assembly GCA_964016885.1). Taxonomy (NCBI): domain Eukaryota; kingdom Metazoa; phylum Mollusca; class Cephalopoda; order Octopoda; family Eledonidae; genus Eledone; species Eledone cirrhosa. The sequence continues at coordinate 350,165,571 of OZ024740.1, forward strand.
CACATACATTCACCCACATACACACACACGTATAAAGAAGTATGTAAAAAACATAGATATAGAAACACACATACACACACATATATACGTACGCACGCACACATACGGAGGCGTTCGTATACATATACAGAACGTATACACACATATGCACACTCACCACGCATAGATACAAATTATAAACCAGTCGTATGAATAAATGAGTACAAATATAAAATCGGCTGCGAAACAACAGAATATATCTGGAGTGGAAAACGCAAGTGACAAGTAATATCAGGTAGTGAAAGAAAATGGGGAAGTAAAATGTGGAATGTGAAGATATTAGGTAAGTGAATCAAAAAAGGGGGGGGGGGTCACTGGTGGATGTGAAGTAAAAATAAAAATAAAGTTAAAAATGAAGTTAAAAATGAAAGTAAATCAGAAAGAGAAGTCTGTAAAGAGGGTAATATAAGGAAAGTGAAGAACAAGAGTTTATGGAGGATAAGTATCTGAAAGTGAGTTAAGTTTATATGAGCTGGAAAGCAAGTGTAATTTCATGTGTGGGCAACTGGTGAAAATTTCTGTTTTTGCTTTTAGGCAGGTTTTTGGTGATTATATATATTGTTTCATTTTTATACATATATCGAGAATGACACTTCTTTTTACTATTACACTCCCTTCCCTCTTTATCTTCCGCATATAAGTGACCGCGTGTGTGTATGTGTTTATACGCGTGCTTTCATAGTCGTATGTGTATATATTTAATACCTGTATCTGGATGTGTGTTAGCTATATTATCTTACAATTTCTTTTTCAAATCATATTATATACGTATTTGTGGTCACATATACACAAATATACTTGCCCTCATATATGTACTTACGCACACATTTTCACCATACACATGCATTTGTACATACACACATATGTACATTTGTGAGTGTATATACATACATATACACTTACCCTAACTATATTTCCTTATTTTTTTATATATCTTTGCATTACTTTTATTTATATATTTTTTTTGCCCGTTAAACTCTTGCCTTTCTTGGGGAGATTTTTCAAATGTTTCACTATGTTTTAAATTGCCTTGTCCGATGAACGAATGAGGACGTTTTTCGTATTCGTCTTATTCGGGAAACCTCTGGTAATGAGGTAATTATATTGTATTGTTTATTATACATTATATATATATGTTATTCCGGGTTGAATCAGAGGTAACCACAGTAAGTAAGGTACTCTATACATAGCAGAGTATAGAAGTTTTAATATAGAAGAGCTTCTACAGGACTAGATCTGTTTCATTCGTGAGAAATCATCAGGAAGCTCTGATGATTTCTCACGAATGAAACAGTTCTCGTCCTGTAGAAGCTCCTCTCTATATATATATATGTGTGTGTGTGTGTGTGTGTGTGTGTATGTGTGCGTGTGTATGCGCGCGCGCGCGTATATGTATGTGTGTGCATTTGTGTGTGTATGTATGTGTATATTTGTTTGTGTGTGTGTGTGTGTGTGTATGTGTGTGTATGTGTGTGTGTGTATATAACTTTGATAAGGATATACATATATATGAAGTGTAAGAAAAAAGTAATGCAATTTTTGTCACGGGCGGTGCATTCCGTAATGTAATCATTCGAAATTTGATACAGATATAAAGGCACATACACTCTTAATCTTTAGTTATTTAATTTTCTCTTTTAAAGATATATGAATAAACGAGCTGATATGAAAATAGCAGCCCTGCTGGAAGTGGTAATCGAGTTCTTTGTTGTCCAAGGAGAAACTCCAGTAAGCATTCACAAAATTCTGAAAAACGTATGCAAAGATAAAGCTTTCGACTACAGCAATGTGTGGAGATGAGTGCACCCTCTGAATGAGAATGCAACAGACCAAGAAGACTTGGGAAATAAAGCTTAGCAGATAAACCTTGTAGTAGCCTCCTGTCAACATCTATCAACACTGTTAACAAAGAAAATAGCAGACGCCTTAATCAGAGTTGATAGTGCATAACTATTGATGAGCTGGCATCAGAACTTGGAGTAAGTCATGTTAGGGCTCACAACATTATTGAGTCAGTTGGATATTAAAAAGTTGTACAATGAAAGAGGCCCTGATAGTCAACCTTTATGATGGTGGTGAAATGGAAACTGCTGTTAGGAATTGGCGGCATCAGCAGCCAGCTGAATTTTACGAAGCTGGGTTACATGCTCTCATTCGTAGGTAGAACATTACCATTGAAAGAAGAGATGGCTATGTTGAGAATTAAGGATGTGAACTTGTGATTTATAGCTATATCTTGATGTGTGATGTTTCAGTGTGTTCTTTATTTCTTAAATAATAAAACATATTGCACAGAGAGAGAGAGAGAGAGAGAGAGAGAGAGAGAGAGAGAGAGAGAGAGAGAGAGAGAGAGAGAGAGAGAGAGAGAGAGAGAGAGAGAGAGAGAGAGATTATTGACATCTTCGTATGTAAACAAAATACTTTCGTACATTAAAAAAAATGTTTAAAATAATTTTGGTGAAAGGAAGAAGTGAAAAAGCGATAAGGAAATATTTAGCAAGTAGTTGGTATTACAGGTGAGATATAACTGAGAAGGAAATACGTTACTTTGAAATGGAGGAAATTAAAGAAACTGCCAGTAAAAACCGACAATACTGAAAGTCATCTTTAACTAAAATCTGAATTCGAAGTAGTTTTCATTCAAATTTTTCTTTAGAATTGTTATCAACCATAAACCCTTATATAAAATGAATAAAATTGGTGGCAAGATTTCGAGGAAAATATAACGAATAAATTCAATAATAAGAAAGTGCCTTATACAGTAAGTTAAAAACATTAACTTTATCTCAGTTTATTCGTATAGTTATTAACAAAATATCGTTCTAGATTTGTATAAGTTGGGAAAGCAAAAGGCAAGTGTGGTAACTCCAATAATATCAGTTAATCCAGTTTTTTTTTTTTTTTTTTATAAAGAGGACCCAGATGGAGGTAAATAACATCTTTAAAGGTGAACAGAACGGACGTGTTTCGGTTCTTTTGGACCTTTTTACTAAAGCATGCTCTATTTCGTGATTTAGAATGATCAATATATGAGATATGTGTATCGATATTATGACATTTCAAGGGAGAGTTCTATATACAAAATATGCATACGGTAGTGTTATACATATATAAACCTGTGTTAAAAAACATGTTTCCCGCTCCTACACACACGTCCATACCACAATAACACATCTTACAAAAACACACATACACACGCAACACCTTTATATACCACATAACACATATGCACAGCTCTACACACACACTGCTGCATCATGCAAGCATAGACCTCTTCCCGTGACCACTCAGCACACTACATATACCACTTCTTTTATCTTCACTCTCTCTCTCTCCATATATGTAACTGTGCGTATATGCGTACTCATATGCATATATATATATATATATTATAAATATATATATTGTTATACTTTGGGAGCGTCATGTTGCCAATAAGAAACACACGCACCAGTTGCTTTCACTTCAATTTATTATAAATTAAATTTATAAATTTAGGAATTTATAAATTTCCGGTTGGTTGGTTGGTTCCACAACCAGATGATTGTTCATATATTGTCAAAGTTCTTTCGTCACACATTCTGTGACCTCTTCAGTTACTGGGGATTCTTTTCTTTGTTTTTGTACCTCTCCTTTGTTCTGTCCTACGCGATCTTGTTTTTGTGTGTGTTGTGTGCTTAGTTTGCGCATGTTTTACATCCAGGTGTCTGTGTATGTTTATATTTGTTTATTTGTGTGTGTGTTTTCATTTTGTCCTTAATTGTAAGTTGTGATGTTGCTGTTCCATTCATGTTCTCTATTTAATTTTGGTTGGAGTTCATTTATGTTTATTGCCTCTGTGATTTGTCTAAACATTGCGTCTTTTCTGTGTGTAGATTCTATTTTTATTTCTATGTTCCCTAATTTACCCTTATGTTCTATTTTAGCATGTTGGTGGAGTACAGATGATTCTTTACTATCTTGAAGCTATATTCTTATAGTGTACATAGGTGAGACAGCTCGTAGTATAGGGGAACGGATAAATGAACACTGGCGAGAGCTTCAAGATAGTAAAGAATCATCTGTACCCACCAACATGCTAAAATAGAACATAAGGGTAAATTAGAGAACATAGAAATAAAAATAGAATCTACACACAGAAAAGACGCAATGTTTAGACACATCACAGAGGCAATAAACATAAATGAACTCCAACCAAAATTAAATAGAAAACATGAATGGAACAGCAACATCACAACTTACAATTAAGGACAAAATAAAAACACACACACACATAGAACAAACAACCAACCAGTAACATGTAAATAAACAAATAAATAAACAAATATAAACACACAGACAACCGGATGTAACACATGCGCAAATTAAGCACACAACACACACAAAAACAAGATGGCGTAGGACAGAACAAAGGATAGGCACAAAAACAAAGAAAAGAATCCCCAGTCACTGAAGAGGTCACAGAATATGTGACGAAAGAACTTTGACAATATATGAACAATCATCTGGTTGTGGAACCAACCAACCAACCGGAAATTTATAAATTCCTAAATTTATAAATTTAATTTATAATAAATTGGAGTGAAAGCAACTGGTGCGTGTGTTTCTTATTGGCAACATGACCCTCCCAAAGTATAACAATATCGGTTTCAACACACGTTTTCAGATAAAGAATCTTGCTAAACAAATTCAGAAACGAAATATATATATATATATATATATATATATATATATATATATATATATATATTTAGACTTGTTCATGTGGGCGGTTACGGTATGCATTACCATAGGAATAAAACGTAATCATATACTAATTACACTTGTACATATTTCTTGTTTGTAATAGCTTGTGTGTGCACGTGGGCATATGGCACCTGCGTGTGGCGTTGTGTTTGCATGGGGCCCAGGCTGGGACCATATTGGTATCAGATTAAAATGCTTCGCAGCAGTTATACCAGCTCCCATTTCATATCCTGATTATATATCCCTCTTGATGTCTGCATTGATCTTCATCGATTGATGTTCGGCGACTGGAGGATGTACCATCGTAACCTCGTAATGTCGTACGTGATGCCTTACGATAACTCTTACGGACCCTTAGACAATTGGTTTCCAAAGTGGGTTCCGTGGGACACAATGGTTCCTCAAAGGAGTGTTTGGGCTCCTGTGAACAAAGGTAGAGGGCTATATTTATATTACGACCATATAACAATATTAGAATTTGAGTTCCCCCAAAACTTTTGAACCAAAAAGGGTTCTGCGTTTAAAATATTTTGGGAAACCCTGCCCTAGACAATACCCCTATCTTGAGTTGTGGAGAATTTTATATATTATACCACTGTGATTCTCCTTCTGCACCGCCTAAGGAAAGCCTCTGCTTCAGGGCGTGCCTGAATGTGTACACATATATACATGTAAAAGGTTAACCAAACTCATATGAGTTCGTGTGCATATACTGATATGCACATATACTCCTAGATACATATATACACCTAACAGGTCAGCATCTGTCACACACTATGCTGGTCAGCCTGTCACGCTTACGCACACTCTCTTTCATAGACAACAATACACAGACAATAATCCTCTAACCATAGTCATAGTCTGCTGCGCATCATGATTTTCATACCAACACAGCTGTTAACAAACAAACACACACACCCAAACCCCCATACTGAATTATTCCTGCCGCCTCAATGATTATCTCCCCTTCTGTAAATCTATACATGTGTCTCGCTCTACCGAAATGGGATGATTTCATCCTATCAAAAATTTTCCCCTTTTCTTTCTTTACTTACTCTCGTCTATCTTATTAAATCTTCTGTTCTATTCCAAATATTCTCTGTTCATCCTCTCATTCTATCTTCCGATGATAGACTAAAATCCGAAACAGTAAACTGTTTACATTTTTTTCTTCTCTATCAAGTGTTAAACTCTTATTTATCATTGCATTGTAATTTTTCTTGTTGAATTTCATATATGAATATATATAGGTATGCATAAATATACATATGCATACAAGTATATATATATATATATATATATATATATATATATATATATATATATATATATATATATATATATATATATATATATAATTGGCGTTGGATGCTTAGAGGGTCCGTATGCGGTAGGCCGTTTGAGCACTCGATGCTCTCACAGAGCAGAGTATGATATCACAAAAAGAAAGAGAATCAGCGTTGCGACGAATGGAATTTATTAGACATATTACAATCGTTTCTCTGGCGACCAGCTCGAGGAACGATCGATGTGATGATCTAACCTGACTATGAAAATCGCAAGGTCCTTGCGATTTTCAGAGTCAGGTTCGATCATCACATCGATCGTTCCTCGAGCTGGTCGCCAGAGAAACGATTGTAATATGTCCAATAAATTCCATTCGTCGCAACACTGATTCTCTTTTTTTTCTGTGATATATATATATATATATGTATATATATATATATGTATATATATATATATACACAAACATATATATTCATATATATATACATAATACACACATGTGTGCGTGTGTCTGTGTCTGTGTGTTAATACATACATACATATATATATATGTCAGGTCACCAGTTGGTGCTACTGGTAACATGTATCCCAGTACAACCTGTCCCATGGTCGGGTCGTTGGCGACTAAACTGGCAACCCCACCAAGGTTTCTTGGTGAGGAGGGTGACTTTGGACATCCTGCAAGACTAAAAACAAAACCTGTCAAAGGGCAAAGGAGCTCTTAAGAGTCAATGGCCATCCAAAATCACCGGGAGAGATGACCCCTTAGCCTTTGTCAAGGCAGAATTCTAGGAGAAGGAAAACTCTGATATCACACCTGCAACCCTGATGATATCCAATGATGTTGACTTGTTCTTCTTTTTGGTAAATATCATCTTGGTTAAGAGAGTGGGACTGGCTTTGTGCAGTGCCTTTGCTCACTATAAAAACTTCACGGCACAGGCATTGCTTTATATCTGGAGATCTCTCTGCACTTGTCGTCACATGGTACCATGGGCCCAGCACTATGTGTCAATAATTGTCACATGTGTAGTGTTTGTACCAAAGTTTTCAAGTCGCTGGCTGGACTGAAAAGTCACACTCGTTCAGCGCATCGGTAGGGGTCCTCCTACATGGATATAAAGTAGTGGCCGTACTCGAAAACGAGTTGGCAGCCACCATATATATATATGTATTTACACACAGACACAGACACACGCACACACACTCACACTCACTCAGGCACACGCACACACACGCACACACACGCACACACACTCACACTCACACAGGCACACGCACACACACACACACGCGCGCACGCACGCACACGCACGCACACACACACACACACACACACACACACACACACACACACACACACACACACACACACACACACACACACACACACACACACACACATATATATATATATATATATATATATATATATATATATATATACTGGGCGTAATTTGGGGATGGTTTGACTGATATTTCTGGTAGAGAGATCTACCGCGTAGATGGTCCCTCACTGGCTCCTTGTGTTGAGATTGCTTGATAGAAATCTGAGATTGAGTTGAGAATCAATTTAAATACATTACAATATTGAATTTATTCATTCGACATTGTTAGTTATAATCTCATTGATGCAAATATTGTTTTCAATATCTCTTACATGTCGAGAACATGATTTATCTCTCTCTCCTCTCACCCCTACTCCATCTCGTAGGAAAATAATTCCCTTGGGTCTAATCCAAAGGAATCAGTATTTCAAATAAAATAATGAATTATTCAGTATTTTACTGATTGCGATAAATTTGACTGTGTCCATGCTACCACCGAAAAATATTTTACCCAATCCTCTACCAATTCTATCACCTATTAACATATTATCCTTGTGGGCGATGGATTGGTAGTATCAGTAGAGCATCTGACAACATGCTTTGTGTCACAGAGTTACTGCTCTTTACGTTCCGAGTTCAAATCCCGCTAAAGCTAACGCTTTGCCTTTTATCCTTACGGCGTCGATAAAATAAAGCTCATGTAATGCACTGGGGTAGATTTAATCGACTCCCCCTACCCAAATTGCTGGTCTTGTGCTAATAGTAGAAATCCTTATTTTTCCACTAATAAAGATAATATTAGTAGACAACAAACAATAATCACATGTTTTTAAATATATTAAAAAAAAAAACGACATAAAAAAATCATCGATTTTAATTCGCACAAGATGAACATCACAGGTTTATTTATTACTTGATCGGAAGGACAGAAAGGTATAGCTAATTTAGTATGACATTGGTACGTAACTCTATGATATTCTAAAATATTACATGAAAGTAGCAGTATTGATCTGTATCGATTCTGTTGGTACACAGAAGATTTTTACAATTTTTTTTCAAAGATAGACTTGAATTTAAAAAAAAACAGATGACTGTTTTTTCCTGCTTACATGACATCAAAGTTCTAATAGAGGTCATAGGTTATATCACTCAACGGAATGGAAATGGGTTTTTGTTGACAATTCAAAAAGACGGTTAAATCATGTTTTACTCACAACGGAAAATACATTTGCTACGATTCTAGAAAGCCATTCAATTCATTTAAGAAATGTTATGGTAGTGGAATCAATATTGGCAAAGATTACAAATAATGATAATATTCACGTAGGGGGACTTAAAAGATTTACTAATTTATTCAAGGTAAAAAGGCAGTGATCTATAATTTGTGACTGACATAAACTATCAACAACGAAATATCACTTATTAAACAAGGTTGTTGGTTAATGCTGCCTCTTATTTAACCGGAGGCGCGTGGCTTAGTGGTTAGAGCATTGGGCTTGCAATTGAGAGGTTGTGAGTTCGATTCTCGGATCGGGTGATGCGTTGTGTCTTTGAGCAAGACACTTTATTTCACGTTGCTCCAGTTTACTCAGCTGTAGAAATGAGTTGCGACGTCAGTGGTGCCAAGCAGTAGTAGTCATTGTCTTTCCCTTGGACACCATTGGTGGCGCGGAGTGGGGAGATTGGTATGCATGGGTGACCTTGCTCAGGCTTTTGCTCTGGAGGGAAACTTTCTAGGTGCAAAACCATGGTCATTCGTGACCAAGTGGGGCCTATTTATTCAACTGAATTTTCAGTTACACATTCAGACACACACACGCACATTATCTTACAACTGACAAAAACATTTTTATAACAACTGATCGAGAAGACCTATGACCAAAGTCATTCCAGCTGTGACGATCATGTGAAAGGAATATATAATAGCATTATCCAATATGTCATTTTCCAAAACGTTAGAATATTATACGAGGGAGAATTGGTTGTTATTATTAGCAGATAGTTTCGAAATACTTCCCAGTTAAGAGTGCTACTGGATATTTATTACAAAGCATTTTTGTTCTGCACCTGTACTCCTACAGCATTTATTTAATTGGGGGTGGGTTATCGAGTTTAGTTGTGAAGGTAGTAGAGAGACAAGTAACCTTTTAGAAAAGAAGAGTACTTGCAACAGAAATATAATCATTTTACAAGACAAAAATTGCTGTGTCTCATGAGAAAAACAAAACTCCGAAAACCAAACATCGAAAATGTCTAATACATTTTAATAATATATGATTAGTGATTTTGGTTGTCATACACAGATTAAGGAATGATGTTGTCGTGCGTTTTCTTGTTATAGTTGCTTAAATTAAACATTTGAAGATAACGGTTGGTTTACATTCAGAATGCATAAATATAGATTTAGAATTAAATGCCACATTTAAAGAGCATGTGTAAAATTTTATGTTTTTAGCTTTAAAGGTCGATCTTTTAGGATTAAAAGTTAGCATATGTTCATGTCATTGTATGTGTATACATAAGTATATTTGTTCATGTATGTATATATGTCAGTGAGTGAGTGTGTGCGTGTGTGTGTGTACGTATGTATGTATTTAATGTATTTATGTATGTGAGTATGTGTGAGTGTTTTTGTGTGAGTGTGTGTGTGTGTGTGTGTGTGTGTGTGTGTGTGTGTGTGTGTGTGTGTGTGTGTGTGCGTGTAAGTATTGTTGTTTGCTTAAGTTAACTTTAGGAATAACATTTTGAAATGTAAAGTCAAAAGTTCTAAATAGGTAGGTAGGTCGATAGATAGATAAAAAGAGAGATGCATGCATATATACATATTAACATTCATATATAAATACACACACGCATCGTTTTAAAGTCCAAGTTTCATGCTGGCATAGGTTGGGAGGGGCGCTTTTGAGACATATGCCATTTCCGACGCCAATCCTTACTTTAAGTATGACCCCTCTTCTGCTGATATTCATCCAATGCTATATTTAAGAGATATAATCGTTGCATTGTGTATGTGTGCATATGTGCATGTGAGAGAGGGGGCGAAGCGAGAGGGTGATGGGTTGATATATATATATATATATATATATATTGTTATATTTGGGGAGGGTCATATTTGCGTAATATTGCCAGAATTAATAACAGAACACACTCACTGTTTGGTTGGTTTTCGCTTCTCGCTGTCTTTTATATATATATATCTGCGATCTAACTTACTCGGTCCTCAATGTTGCCATTGACTGACCGGCGGTCAAAAATAATACAGATACAATATAGACACAAATACATATATATAGTTTACATAATTTACATAAATCTTTCGTTGCACATCTGCAACATCGTCAGTGGTGTTATATTCACTGTTCCTCCTGTTGTGTTGTATGTCTACGCCATTTTTTTATTCAGTCTGTCTATATATTTATTTATTTATTTGCTTGTTTCTTTATCTTATTTTATTTTGTCTTCTTTGCGCATGCGTTTGCGTGTGTGTATAGTGTTATGTGTGATGTGTGACTAGTGTGTATAGTGTTGTGTCTGCTGGGTGACTAGTGTGTGTTTATGTGCTTGTTGTTATTGTGCTTGTGTATGTATTTATTTATCTTATTTTATTTAATTTTATTTACTTATTTATACTTCTCTTAGGTCAGTGTTGTTTGTTTGGGTGTTGTTGTTGTTCCACTCATTCTTTCTGTTTAGCTTTGGTCTTCTAATTTCTATTTCACTGGCCTCTCTGATTTGCCTATCTGCTGGGTCATTCCTATGTTTAGATATTATTCTAATTTCTATGTTATCTATGTTACCGTCATGTTGTTGTCTAGCATGTTCGTATAGTACTGACCCGTTTTTTCGTCCTTTTAGTTCCCCCCAGTGTTGGTCTATCCTTTCACCTATGCTACGAGCTCTCTCACCTATGTATGTTGTTGTCATGTTTCTGCAAGTACCCTCTGTACATCTTATGCTATAGACTACGTTTCTAGTTTTACAGTTTATCCGGGGGTTCACCTTACATATGATACATTTCCTATTGGTACAGTGGGTTTTCTTAAAAGGGTAGGTTTTGCTGATCAGGGATTTTATGGTGGTTCCTGGCTTTTCTACCACCTTTATTTTTAAGTGGGTCTTTCTCAGGGCCTTTCTACACTGGTTAGCTAATTTCCCTCCAGGGGTGGCGTCCACAAACATGACACTCTGATATCTCTGGTTGTCGTACCATGATGTGGCCTTCCCTATCTTATGTCTAGCCCTATCTAAGCTATTCCATGATTTGCTCCTGTATAGTGGGCAAATTCCTTTCATGTCCAGTTCTATGAGGGTCTTATACTTTTCCATGGCTCCTTCGTATACTCTGACTCTGTCTCTTTGGTTGTAGCCAGAGAACTGCATGCGGTTGATGAAGTGTTGGATGTGTCCTTCCATTTCTGTTGGGTCGCACATGCTGGACACATTCTTCATCACTCGTACCAAATCTGCGATCAGAATATTAAACTTAGCACTACTGGACATTGCTGAGTTTTTGAGTATCAGGTATTTGGAGGCCATGGGTTTAGCATAGTGTGAGTGGAGAATTTGGGCTCTCTCGTCTATAGTGTTAATCCAGAGTTCTGTGTCTAATACAGCTAGTCTATTGTTAGGGTGTTTGGAAGGGTAGTCTATAGTTACAGTTATACTCTGGTGTATGGAATTAGCTATCTGCTGGATGCTTTCCATCGTGCTACGTTCTAAATCAAACTTGTTGGTGCTCTCTAGTGGGGGTGTTCTTATAACTATATTGATATCGTCTACATAACGAGAGTACATGATGAGGTCTATGGAGCTTTCATTAAGGAGATCTTTAAGTCTCCTTTCCCACCATACCACGAAAAGGTTGGCAACATCACCAGCTATGCTGACGCCGATGGCTGCTCCCTCATTTTGGGTGTAGATTTTCTCATTAGGGTAGTTTTGATACTAGCCCCTATTGCATGTGCGACCATTTTTCTTACCTGATCAGTGTTATATATATACCCAGCTTATGCTGACCGGACAACCATGTTGCTTGTTTATTTTCCTATCTTTGGTTTGCTTTTATCCTTCTATGTTGTTTACTTGTCCCCCTCGCTTTACGCGAATTACTGGTCCCAATAACTTTTTTTAGTTATTGCTCGCACCAACCTGAGGTATATGATTTTTAATGCGATGAAATACCTATGATGGTTGGAACATCACTGACGAAGGACTATTTTTATCATATGTAACCCATGTGCAACCACGCAGTATTCTTCTTTTTTCTCATGTTTTATATATATATATATATATATATATATATATATATATATATATATATATATATATATATATATATATATATAGAGAGAGAGAGAGAGAGAGAGAGAGAGAGAGAGAGAGAGCAGAAAGAGTGGTTGAAGCGTAAACATTTGCAAATGAACCAAATGGCCGTTTTTAGGACACAACCCAAGATATTTCTGTGTGTAACAGCTGCACCATTCAAGAAAATCAGGTATGTGAGTAGTACACTAATGTATCTCTTATGTATTAGAATATATTTAACACTACTATAATCAATCTGAGTTCAAATCCCGCCGAGGTTAACTTTGCCTTTCATCCTTACGGGGTCGATAAAATAAAGTACCAGTAATACACTGGGATAATTGCTGGCCTTGTGCCAAAAGTAGAAACAATTATATATTATCTTGGTATGTACTTATATGCGTATAAATATGTTTTATTGTATTAAAATTTTCGCGAAATTGGATTTCGTTTTTTCTTTTCATTTTACCAGTAGTTTATTCGGCATAGAACATATTAAGTAGAGCTGTGACACATACTCAGTATATGAGGAGATATTCAAACAAACCTAATAAAAATAGTGACACATTTTTTCTTTCGTAGAGGTTGTTGTTTACTTTCATTCATATCATCTCTGATCGAACAGGCCTATGTTCAAAGAGATTGGAAAATGGATCAGCCGTTTTATTTTTATTAGATATCTAGGGTTATATTAACAAATATATTTTTTCTAGATATCTAGGACCATATAATCAAATATGTTCTATTTTTAAGACACTCAGATATGGTTTGCGAAAGGTTTGGTAGCTATTTATGGCAAGTCGAGAGACTGCATAGAAACTCAACTTATCAGCTAATTTTTTGTTTGTTGTTGTTGGATATTTTGAATGTCGCTGGTGAAATGAGGGTTGTGATATATTAAAACATATATGACAACTAAGTTTGTTTTGAAACAGCGAGCGAAGTTTGAAATTTAGTAGAAATAGAAGCTTTCGCCGTATTTTTGACTAAATAAATTTTAGCCTCATAGTGGGGTTTAGAACCCTCTAAAAAATGGAAAATGATGAATATTGACGTCAATACTCATCCTTTTTCATTTTTAGAGGGTTTTAAACCCCACCATCAAGCTAAAATGTCTTTAGTCAAAAATACGGCGAAAGCTTCTATTTCTACTAAATTTCAAACATATATTAATTAATCTGCTAGTTAATGTAATTGAGGAATCATCCATACTAACGATAAAGGCAGCTGTGATTTCTAATGATGAAAATCACAAAGACTATTATAGCAATGAAAAGGTGGCGCCAAACTTTTCTAAACTATCAAAAAACACTAATAAGATACGACATAACATAACATTTCCACATTAAATTATATAAAAATCTAAAAATGTTTCAGCAATGAATTTTTTTTTATCCTTTCTTAATTTGTCTTTATTCTAAAATTAATTATTGGCATATTTTTAATTGAGCCAGAGCTTAGAAAATGGAAAGCAGATGATGTGTAGTTCTTGTTTTTAATTAATTGTGTGTAACTCATTAGTATTGTTTATTTCTCAGACAGGTAAAGGGCAGCTAATGACTTTTTATATTTTATGGACCCAGAGATAGGAAGTTCTCTTTATACCAGAGGCCTGGTCTAAATGCTTCCAAACAAAATGAACTCCACTAAAACTGGACGATAAATTAAGTCCTCTATCCAAGAACTCAGTTCGCAAAGATCTGGATCAAATACCGCAAGGCATGTCACCAGGCCTTCTAGAGAATGCTGCCAATTTACTGAATTTCACTGGTACATTATTTTATCGACTCCGAAAAGAAGAAAGGCAAAGTTGACATCAGTTGAATTTGAACTCAGAGCGTAGTGAATCGGATCAAATATCTCCAGACAGTTTGTTCTACATTCTAATAACTCTGCTTTAATCAAGTGGTTATGTGGCCTCAAGCCGTGATCATCTTTATATATATTTGGGGCTACATCGTTCAATGAATCCTCCTTTATGCAAGACATATGATTTGAGGGAAACGTAGCTGCCATTACCAGCAAATTGACCAACAGTATAGTGGCTCACTCGTTATTAGTTTAAACTATATAGTATGCTTGAGACAACATCTTGATCCTTATGTGCCTTTAACATGGTTCACTTTGGTGCATGTACTCAGATCGGACCCTTCAAGTTCTTTCTCTACTCACGTTAGTTTACTGAATATATCGCCAGCATCTAAATGGGACTGCAAAGGATATGGACACCGCCAGTCTTCTGATAGATTTAACTAGGACTGCAACGCAACCTCTGTCTACAATAAGTCTATTTTATGCTCTATGACGCCCACCACAGATATATAGAATATTGATTTATAACAGACACACAAGAACGCATATTTTACGAGAAGTGTGTAGTCAATCACTTCATGACATACACTTATTATATTGACGGCAGAAGGCATGAAAGGTGAAGTCGACTGTGGTAGGATTTGTACTCAGAAATTATAGATATAACTAAAAACCACAAGCTATTTAGTCCAACACTCTACTAGTTTTGCCATTTATCACATGAACCAGTTTTTTGTAGAAATAACGAGTAAACCACCTTCAAATCCCACAAGAAGGACATTTGATAATACTGTCCTAGACATAATCTGCCAAATATACAAGCGAATACAGAACAACGAAAAACGATAGAAAAATCATCAATGTTCAATAGATAATACAATAGGAGGAAGGTATTCTTAAACTGGAGAGCTGATCCAACGGGCAAACAGAAGTATCCAGTGGTATTCGTGTCCAACTGAATTATATCCTCTTACATTAATGACCATCTTGCATTGCATAACTTACGAAAACGATAGAATAATGAGGTCGACACAACTCTCTAAAACTATGAAAGGCAATGCTCCAGCATGACCACAGTGCAATGACTGAAACAAAATAAATTGAAGAAAGCCTCGTATCAATTGCACGGTGCTCTCCCTTTTGCCGTTACTATTCCTTTTAAACGATCGAAAAACATATTCTTAGTTGTACTTGTTAGGTAAATGACATGTAGAATTGTGTCAGTGAACTGATCACAAATAATGCGACATGAATTTTGACACTAAGTAATTGATAATAAATGCAAACAGAATTTAACAGTTTTTGTCTGATTTATGGATGGCTAAAATGAATTTCTCACGATGTAATTACTTGGTTGAAAAAACAAACAAAAAATGAAACTTAATCTCTTTCGGAATGATAAATTAGATTTCTAAAGTATTTTTCTTGAGAGTTAATTGTCTTGTCGAAGATGATTCAATGTAACGCCAGTTACTCGACATGAGCAGTGGGTCTAATGGATTCATTGCTCGATGGTAAGAAATATTATTTTAAAGAGAGAATGCTGGTCTTGAATCCGGAAAGTCAAGCAACCAATGGTTTGAACCACAACTAGACAATTTACCTTCTAGATTTAAAGATCAACATAAATACGAATTAACTAAAACAGAATAATTACAAACTAATGCTTATTAAAATTATGTGATATATATATAAGAGAGGGAGAGAGAGATGACAAGATGAGAAAAAGGTGCTTCTGTGAATGATGAGAGTCGATGAGGAAAACAGAGTAAACTTAGAGATAGAGAGAGAGAAAGAGAGGGGCAGAGCTTGAGAAAGGAGAGAGTAAAGTGTGAGAGGAAGGGTAGAGTCTTTAGAAAAGAAGGAGAGAAAGTGTCTGTGCATGTGATGGTGTGCGTTAACGGGAAATTGCGAGCACGAGAGAGAAAGCATATGCGTTGTGAAAAAGATAGATACTTTAAACAACTGATTGATAGGGAGCGACGTAGAAGGTGTAGTGAGATTAAGGAAGAGAGAGAGAGAGAGAGAGAGAGAGAGAGAGAGAGGACAGGGAAACATTTGTTAATATCTATGTTTTGAATTTCGACATGGAAGAAAAGCGGAAGTAATGTTTAACCTCTGATATTCTTAGAAGCAAAAGGTAGCTTAGATTTCCAATAGAAAGTTGTTTATACTTTTTCATTATGTGTAAATACTTAGTCTGTTAGTATTAGAAGTTTTCAACGGAATTCTACTTAATGCTAGAGATAAAGTGGTGGTAGGTAGCTTTGGATGAAGGCGGGGTTGAAAAGAATGACGAGTAAAGCTTTTGTTACGGAAAACTGAAAAGGTCATTTATGACTCGAGGAACGAAATCACTACGTGTGAAATTAGAATTTTCAACAACTTATAATTTTGAAATAACAGTAACCTGGTGTGAAGATAAAAAGTTATATACATCTGACATTATTAATATAAATATGTTGATATACACAGGCAAAACATACTAACACACAAAGGCGTACCAGCAAAGGAGCCTCTACTGAAATGTTCGATTTGATAGAAATAGTAGTCGTGTTTCTTATGGTTGTGTGATTCAGGAGTTTAGCTCGCAACCATGTGCTACCGAGTTCAATCACACTTCACAAGACACTAAAGATAAGAATATACCATAAGTCTCTAATCAATGGATGAAAACGTGATTTCAAATACTTTTGCATAGATATATACACTCTGCTTCATACTCTTCATAAAATTCAGACCACTCATAATTGCAACCCCAAGTGATGTACAAACATATCCATTCCTGTGGTTGTTAATTCACCCAATCCTGAAGTAGAAAGTATAAGACAGACGAAGATAGGAGAAAAGGGAGAGAGAGCGCCGTAAATTGGGACATTACACATTGGAGAATGTAGTTCTATATATATTATATCAAAAGACAAAATAATAAATATATATTGCCTACATACGCTGTTAAGAGTAATGGCAAACTTTGGATGGGATGCTGTCCTAAAACACAACATATCGTGGACATTTATAACATGGTAGAGCCATGAGTGTACCATCTCTAGAGCGCTATAAATCGGAAAAAATACCGAAGCATGAAGGGCTAGGTTTGTCAATCTCCACGCTCATGACACCTCACACATATTGCCTCCTAGCTCACCAGACCTGAATCTGTTGGACAACTATGTATGGGGCTTAGTCGAGCGTGAAGTCAATCAGCGCTCCAATAACACGATAAAATCTCTGAAATCCGCCATAACTAGCACAATGTCCAAAATAGATAAAGTTCATCTGATTGGGGTATGTCAATGTTCAGACCTCGTATTGAAGCGGTGATCGATGTTGGCGTCGGATTTATTGAGTAGTTGCATCAAGAAGTGTCCTGAGATTATTCATGCACATTTTCTCTCAAATAAAGCTTTCCTTTCATTTAAATGCAAGCACATCTCCTCAAATAAATGAGCATTCCTGTCGTATGGGTCGCTACGTAACATCTTCCTTAGAATTGACGCTAGGGAATATCCGAGTGTCGACAAAAAAAATTCGTTTTGAGGTACTGTGAGGATTGAATTATGTCTCTGCTTATCACGACCGGCATCAATCCAGGGGTCAGTTCGTATATGGTCTCAGCTTAATCCTGAAGTAGATCATGGTGGACGATTGGCAGAATTGATAGAGTGTCATATAAAATGGTATTGCAATACCATTTTATACCATGTTCTGGTGCTTTACATTCAAGTCCTGCTGAGGCCATCTTTGCTTTTCACCATTCCAGGGTTCTGGGTAGATTTAACCAGCTTTGCGTTTTCCCCCAAATTTGCTGACATTGTACCTAAATTAGAAATTCCACATGTAGTGGGTCAGCATTTTATATAGCATGACGGTATTAAATTAAATAAGCCGTAAATATGTCAGTGAGAGTTGGAACCGCGTACGTCTTAAAATATCGTTTTCGCCTTTCAAAGATTTGTATTCATTGATATATGGGATGGCATCTCTAGGTTTCAACGATGAGTGTTTCATATATATATATATATATATATATATATATATATATATATATATATATATATATATATATATATATATATATATATATATATATATATATATATATATATATAAGTTAAAAAAAAATGAAAACGAAATTTCATTTCTCACTCTTAGTATGGCACTTACTTAAATGTAAGTATGTATGTATACGTACGTACATATATGTATACAGACGTACAGTAGCATGCATTTATATATATATATATATATATATATATATATGCATACAGGTACACATACATATATGCACGCATCAGTTTAGCGGACGCTTATTATAACGCCGCTTTGTTCGTTTGTCAACAAACTGAAAAGCCTGAATTTATGCCATACGGTGTTAAGGCAACCACGTCACCTTTTTGCTCAACACTGACACAGGAACGATGTACTAGTTTCAGGAACGATGTACTAGTTTCAAGCCTGACCGATTTAACTCACTCAATATGCAAATTAGGCTGCTCAGCCGTTAATTTTCATAAGGAAAGTGTATACTTTCGAACGTTCAACTATCTGGCAGATGGGTAAACGGTGCTGATGATAGCTAACAAGCTTGAAACTAGTACATCGTTCCTGTGTCAGTGTTGAGCAAAAAGGTGACGTGGTTGCCTTAACACCGTATGGCATAAATTCAGGCTGTTCAGTTTGTTGACAAACGAACAAAGCGGCGTTATAATAAGCGTCCGCTAAACTGATGCGTGCATATATGTATGTGTACCTGTATGCATATATATATATATATATATATATATATATATATATATATATATATATATATATATATATATGCATGCTACTGTACGTCTGTATACATATATGTATGTACGTATACATTCATACTTACATTTAAGTAAGTGCCATACTAAGAGTGAGAAATGAAATTTCGTTTTCATTTTTTTTTTAACTTATATATATATATATATATATATATATATATATATGAAACACTCATCGTTGAAACCTAGAGATGCCATCCCATATATCAATGAATACAAATCTTTGAAAGGCGAAAACGATATATATATATATATATATATATATATATATATGCATGCTACTGTACGTCTGTATATATATATGTATGTACGTATACATACATACTTACATTTAAGTAAGTGCCATACTAAGAGTGAGAAATGAAATTTCGTTTTCATTTTTTTCAACTTATCGTTTTCGGTATGCCTGACCGATTTAACTCACTCAATATGCAAATTAGGCTGCTCAGCCGTTAATTTTCATAAGGAAAGTATATACTTTCGAACGTTCAACTATCTGGCAGATGGGTAAACGGTGCTGATGATAGCTAACAAGCTTGA
>OZ024740.1:350190440-350192940 GCA_964016885.1 Eledone cirrhosa
TCTATCCCACAGGGAGTCAACGATAAATTTCTGTGAGAGAAATATTGACATATTTATACGATAAATGTTTAAATATTTCCCAATCGATTAAGTGCCACTAAAATAACCCTCGGTATCTTATGTATTTCTAAGATTTGATTTCGAATTCACTGTAATTTGCCTATTATATTCTGGGAATCAATTTGATCGAATATAACCGGATCGTGTAAATGTTTGACCTTGTATCAATGTAAGAAATCAATATTTTTGCAGGGACATAGAAGATTGGACTTGTTTTGTTGCAGGTGGCAATTGTATAGAAGTATGATAAAAATTAGCCTATTTTATCTACTGCTAATACCTCATAATTTTCCCAACTCAGCTATCTGTTTGAAAGTTTTAATATCTGCTTGAAACGATTTCATTTATAGTCTTCCTTTCATGACAGAATATTACTGAAATCATAATATTTTTCAGAATAACTGAGACGTTGTTTTATTTAATTAGAGGAGAGGAAAATGATATGGTTAACGAAAGCCACAAACAGCAATCTTCATTTACACACAAACAACGCATTTTTCAAACGAATTTAATAATAACGAAGACGTTAAATATTTCTGTTTAGATGAAGTGTAAGTAAACAAATTTCTTTGTTTTTGTTTCTGCATCAAATATTTTCATTGTTCTGTGGTGAATACTGCAGACTAATTGGTAAAATCCTCAGTAACAGAATTCTTTGAATAGATTTCGAGTCACAGTCAATTCCTTTCATCTAACTTATACCACTAATGCTCATGAGAAAGACATGAAAGTTATACCTCTCCAAGGTATTAGATGCCTGTGCTAAACCAGAAATAAACCATTGCGTTAATTATACTTGTTTTATCGAATCTAGATCAATGATCAACTTTGAAGTAATGAAAAAAAAAAAAAAAAAAAATCGAAAAAAAAAAATGTGAGACAATAAAATATGAATAATACATTAAGTCCATTTCTCAACAAGTAGTATCAATAACACATCATGTGTCCACCAACCGTTACTCTTGACATGAAATGAGTCACCCGAAACCGGTGGGAAAAGTAGAAAGAGTCTATATCAAGGAAAAAATAATATTCACTTCAAAATAAACTAATGATCAATTTCGAAATTAAAACAAAAACTAAAAACAATGCAACATTAAGAGATATTTATGAAGGGAAATGTAGTCTCGATGCAACATTTTCTCCATTATGCATAACAATTTAGCATACGATAAAATCTCATTCTATGAATATTAGCATTTATTTTCGTTAATAATGTCGGAAATGTAATGAGGGTAAGAGTTATCAGAATGAAAAGCAATTATCCTTTTACTTGAAAGATCTCACCGTCACGCAGTTTCGCATGTGTGCTTAGAATTTGCAAAAGAGCGGACTATATATAGATGGCTGGCAGAGCTGTTTATCACGGGCGAAGGTGATATCATGATCAAAGAACACACATTTTCTAAATCAAAGCTCTAGTCAGTAAAATCATAGGTTTCGTGTGTAATAGCCTTTCACTCAGAGTATTTATCCCTCTAGATTTGAAAGTTATGACTTGTCTACGTGTTCATCTGAATATTTCCGTATTCGATCGTGACTGCTGATTGACTTTCAAGCAGTTTGGATGAGATATTCTCAGTTACGTATAACATTTCAGCTTATCACGTACGTTTTCACGTGATATTTTTGGTTTTGTCTGAATAATAAATAGTATGAATGTAAAATCACGGCTGTTGAGATTGTAGTTTTATTTTGCTATTAATTAACTAAATCAAGTAATATTTGGTTTTAGTAATTAACTATAGTGGATATGAATTGAATGAATTCGAAAGGGTATTACATTTCATATTTCCTTCAATTATAACAGTTTATGTATAAATCAATTTTAGTATTATTGCTATTAGCAACTCCACTATTACTGTGATACAAAAGATAATCAATGTTAAGCTAATTATTATTCAGTACACCTAATGCTTTTTTTGTGGTAGTTGCAAATCTATATTGTATCCAATATTCTTTTATCTTCGTAAATTCACCGTAGCAGTAATAACTAAACCGTGGAGACTATGAATTATAGGAAATTCATATCAGCCGACATTCTCAATGTTATCATAATTTGTTATAGGTAACCTGAATTTGGATGAAAAATGTTTTTGTAACAGTGAAATATTTGTACCAGCTACAATCGTCTATACTTTACAGGCATTGCACGATATAATTAATTAATAATTATTTATAATGGTATATCTTGCAATGGCCATACTCGATAACGAGGGGGCAGCCATCATCATCATGTATGTATGTATGTATGTATGTATGTATGTATGTATGTATGTATGTATGTATGTATGTATGTATGTATGTATGTATGTATGTATGTATGTCGGGTCACTCTTGAGTGCTACTGGTAACATGTAACCCAGTACAACCTGTCGCATGGTCGGGTCATCGGCGACTAAACCGGCAACCCCACCAAGTTTACTTGGTGAGGTGGGTG
>OZ024740.1:350197940-350210440 GCA_964016885.1 Eledone cirrhosa
TTGCATAATCATGAGCACCACATAAATATGTATCACGGCAGATTTTTAATAAAATGAATTATGATCATCTACATCTGACCTTCTCAATTATAATTGCAATGTATAATCCGTCAAGGACCACAGTATTGTATTTGGAAGGATACGCATATCATTGAGGGCTTGAACCCAATTGCATCATCATTTAGTGATTGGAATGTTGCATACATAACACGGTTGGTCAATGTCTTATACAAGAGCATATATATATATATATAAGTGTGTGAGTGTGTGTATATATAAAATATGCACGCATTCATACACGAATATATATATATATATATATATAAAAGACGTAAAATAAGAAAATTTTAAAACGCCGCTCGGACTGGACTGCAGAGCTTGCCGGCCCCTCCTCTCTTTACTTTCTTTCGTTGCTTAATTCACCTTTATTGTCCTTATCTTATTTTCCTCTCTTTTTTTGTTTACTTATTGCCATGTATATAGTACAGCTTTTTAATGTGGGATATTTTGTATTGCAATAAATTCTACATTAGCATTTACATGGTAAATTGGCAGTATCGGTAGTGGGTTGGACGCTATGCTTTCGAGCATAGTTACGTCCCTTTACGGTCTGAGTACAAATCCCATCGAGGAGTGAAAATTTTAGTAAGTAAGTTAATTTTTTAAAATTTTCTTATTTTACGTCTGTTATATTATTGTTCTGCATCCTCCTGCATTGAACCACCTAGGTACTATGACATAACCTGTGTATTTGCTAGCATTAGCGTACATCTGTACGCATATGTTAGTAGATATACTAAATTCTCTCTCTCTCTCTCACTCTCTCTCTCTCTCTCTCTCTCTCTATATATATATATATATATATATATATACATATATATCGATATAGATATAGATATAGATATATATATCTAAGGGACCGTCGAGCTGCCGATTATAGAGTCGGGTAAGATCGATACAGATCGAACCTTGAGCTGATCAGTGGCGAAATGCGCGTCACCTACCAATACATGTAATGAAGGAGTAACCAATCGTCCTTGTTATCCTTTCAATATATATATATATATATATATATATATATATATATATATATATATATATATATATATATATATATATATATATATATATAACGAAGGAAATGTGGTAAGGAACCAGGTGGACCATAACGCACCAAAGTACTCAATACTTGAGGTAGTAGAGTGGGTAATAGGAACCAGTAAGACCCCGACAGCTGAGCTCAAGCCGTTTCGACGGCTAATTCTGGACGGAATTGAGTCCAGAATTAGCCGTCGAAACGGCTTGAGCTCAGCTGTCGGGGTCTTACTGGTTCCTATTATATATATATATATATATATATATAAGATCAAAAGATGGTTAAAAGAGTTCCATGTATTTTATTATGCGCATTTCAAAAACAAATATCATCATGTAATAACATTTGCGTTTTCGTCAGATAAAATAGGGAGACATGATAGGAAGGTTAAAACACACTTGTGAATAGTGCAGTTTTAATTCAACATATGAAAAGTAGTTCTAGATTGATGTGTGATATTGGGAAAAAAATTGAGTGGGGGGAAGTTGGAAAGGATGAAAAAGAGGAGGAGATGAGAGTAAAAAGTGGAGGAGGAGGAGTATAATGAGGAAGGATGAGATAGGAGGAGAGATGGGCGATAGAGAGAGAGAGAGAGATAGCTTTTATAACTGAGAAAAATATATTGTTTTACATAGAGAGGTTGAAAAACCGTTGGAAGATAATATATAAATTAAAAGAATTTGAAAATTAACGAAGAGAAAAATTTTAGAATAATGTTAAATTAAGGTTTGTATATTGAAGGGTTTAATAATATGTGCGATGAAAAGAAATTGTTAATATGTATTAAGAATAATATTTAAGGGTTTAATAATATGTGCGATGGAAAGAAATTGTTGATACGTATTATTAAAAAATATAAAAATATAGCAATAGTAATGTAAGTAAGGATATATTGTGAAAGAAGTAGAAGAGAGGATGAATAAGTGTAATATGTATAAGTTAGATGAGCATGAAAGGGAGATAAAAATAATGAATTGAGGATGAATAATCTAACGTAAAAAAAATGTTTATGTTTACGAAGGATTTTTTTTAAGGTGATATAAAGTAAGAATATATTGTGCTGTGTAATAATTGTTTCTACGTTAGGCATAATGATAATTGAGAAGTATCTAGGAAGAAAAGGTACAGATTAGGGGTTAGAAATTAAAAGAAAGAGAAAAGAAAAGAAAAGAAAAAAGGAAAAAGAAAGAAAGGGAAGTGATCAATAGGAATGAAATTTGATACCCAGATTCCTGATGATTTCTAAAGAATGAAACAGTTCTAGTCCTGTAGAATCACATCTATATTAACATTTTTTGATACCCAGATTCCTGATGATTTCTAAAGAATGAAACAGTTCTAGTCCTGTAGAATCTCATCTATATTAACATTTTTTGATACCCAGATTCCTGATGATTTCTAAAGAATGAAACAGTTCTAATCCTGTAGAATCTCATCTATATTAACATTTTTTGACACCCAGATTCCTGATGATTTCTAAAGAATGAAACAGTTCTAGTCCTGTAGAATCTTATCTATATTAAACATTTTTGATATCCAGATTCCTGATGATTTCTAAAGAATGAAACAGTTCTAGTCCTGTAGAATCTCATCTATATTAACATTTTTTGATACCCTGATTCCTGATGATTTCTAAAGAATGAAACAGTTCTAGTCCTGTAGAATCTCATCTATATTAACATTTTTTGATACCCTGATTCCTGATGATTTCTAAAGAATGAAACAGTTCTAGTCCTGTAGAATATCATCTATATTAAAAATGTTTGATACCCAGATTCCTGATGATTTCTAAAGAATGAAACAGTTTTGGATAGCGGGAACAGTTTTGGATAGCGCTAGTTCGTAATTTAAATTCAAGAATTTTATATTCTTCGAATGAAAAGAACCTTCTGACGAGAATCTTTCTTTGCAACGAAGGCCGTATGGTCTCCGTTTATTTTTGGGATTCGAAACCGATCGGTAAAGGTAACTATAGTAGGTAAAGTCAATTTTTTAAAATTTATTTTGAAACTTTTTCATTATTTGCTAAACCTTGTTTATATATGTTCTGGCTCGTTAATTTATTAACCTGCCATTGAACCACATTGGCATTTGGTTGGACAATACATGCGTCCCTTAGCGCCTTGTGCGTGAAGGAACACATATCCTATTATTACTATTCTCCTCTATTGTTGAGAAGCAAATTTGGTCGTTCCGACTGCTGCTAGTGATAGTTGCGGCCGGCCTGACCTACCTCCCTCTGCCTCTATCTTTACTTCGGCCCTTGAAAAAATTGATTCCACTTCATTCACTCTCATCTCGGGAACAATTTTGGATAGCGCTAGTTCGTAATTTAAATTCAAGAATTTTATATTCTTCGAATGAAAAGAACCTTCTAACGAGAATCTTTCTTTGCAACGAAGGCTGTATGGTCTCCGTTTATTTTTGGGATTCGAAACCGATAGGTAAAGGTAACTATAGTAGGTAAAGTCAATTTTTTAAAATTTATTTTGAAACTTTTTCATTATTCGCTAAACCTTGTTTATATATATATATATATATATATATATATATATATATATATATATATACATATATATATATTCATACATGACACATACAGAGAAACACACACAAACACACACACACACATATGTGTGCGTGTGTGTGCGTATACGCGTGTGTGTGCGTGTTTATAAATATATATATATATGTAATATGTATAAATATGGATTTTGTATATATATATATATATATATATATATATATATATATATATATATATATATATATATATATATAAGGACACCCGTCAACATCTGGCCTTTGCTCTGTTTAGACATGAGTGTCATTCTGTTCTGCTTTTTGTTTACGTTGTCGCCATTGTTGCTGTTGTAGTTGATGTTGCTTGTGTTGAATACATTTGTTTATTTTAGAGTTATGCTTTACATGTAATCGTGATACATTCATTCCTTAGTACCACGTTAATATATTTGGTGCTTTATAGCATTGTAATGTTTTTACACAGCATCTGAGGTCTGTTTCACAATCAACATTTTGAATGCATTTTATTAAGAGAGACATGAGTACGTACATACGATATTGTATAATTACTTCTCTCCTCTAACCCAAAGAGTATGCGAGTATAAGTGACTAGCATAGTGCTAAATAATTTGTAGAAAGGGTTATATGGTTACACTTGGTATAAAAACATTGAATTTCTTCACCGTCATATAAGCTTGTAGGGCGGCGAATTCGCATATTCGTTAAGACGTTGGAGAGAATGCTTTAGTGTATTCTCCCCACCTCATTGCGCGCTCTGAGTTCAAATCCTGCCTTTCATCCTTTTTGAGGTCGATAAAAAAAGTTCCATTACTAGGGTCAATTCTTCCTCTACAGTAAAAATCGGCTATGTTCAGACCTGGAGAGGGCTGGGCTCCACCAGATTTAAAAGTGCCCTAGACACGCCGTATGTTTTAATGTTTTATATTTGAAATTGTGAGGTTTCCAAACGCAGAAATCAACTACAGTAACACTCGATCACTATAATAGTTGAGAAAAATGTGTAAATTACCCTAAAAGACGGGATAACGTAGTGCAGGGGCTTCTCTAAGTTTAATTTAAGCCAATTCTATCCACTGTTGTTTATAGCGATCGACTGGTATTATATTTTCAAATTTCAAATTTTAAACAATCTCAGTGCTTCGATAATGTTTTACTTTGACTTATAATGTAATTGGGTCGATTTTCCCCAATGTCAATTCAACTTTATTTATGCGAAATTTACAACGTTTTTTCTGTCTATGCACAAGTGTGGCAATATAAGAAAATTGGAGAGATATCCGACATTATTCGGGTAGCAAATATGTAGACAAATTTTTTGTTACATAATTTAATTAAAGGTTTTTATGTAATTCTTTCAGTATGTAATTATATTTGCAAACAATTTTATTATAAAGCTGATACATCTTAAGCTGAAGATTTTCAGGCTTCTATGATATGCGAAACTTTTGATAATGTGATTACTGATAATTCTAATTTTGTCACTAAAGAACATGTTATCATTATTTCTTATTTTGTATGTTATCTTGTAAGTCGCCAATAATATGCAACAGATAAATGACATATTTCTAATAGAGAAGTCTTTTAGTCAGCAAACACATTTCTGTGGTTTGCTGCTCCGATAAAAAGATGAATGATTACCCCAAAACGTGAGCATACACAATAATGTTGGCCATAAGTGAAATATATACTCATCATTTCGACTCCAGTGACCTTAACTGACTGTCCATGGGACATGTTGATGGTTATAATGACACTATCACAGCAAGCTTAAGGCACTTGGAATGAAAAGTTATAGTTAAGATGAATACGTGGAATAAACATATCTTCTTCCCTGACAGACCTATTCATAGTGGTAGCGTTGATTATATAGGATATAAGAATAATAGGATTGCAAATACAAGCTGCTGAAATGGGGTTCCTACGAATGGTCGCTGGAATAACGTTACTCAATAGGGTACGTAGTTCGGAGATCAGGGAGTCGCTCCAGGCTGAACCGATACTTCTCCAAATCGAAAGATTACACCTCCACTATAACGGATATATATTACGGTTAAAACCAACGGGCAGGAGACCCAGAGGTAGACCACGAACGAGATGGTTGGATAATATCGATGAGCTTGGTTGGTCTCGCTTGGGTATCTAGCCAGATCAATTGGAGGCGGTTGCTTCTGACAGGACATGTTGGGAGGAGCGTTTGAGGACTCTGTCCCTATGACCATCTCCGGAATAAGGGGATGAAGAAGAAGGAGGAGGAGGAGAAGGTGAAGGAGAAGGAGAAGGAGAAGGAGAAGAAGAAAAAAAAAACAAAAAAAAACGTTTCGTAGATAAAATGAAATAATATAAAATATTTTTAGTTTGACTCTTGCGCAATCAATTGTAAAGAATCCTAAAATATATATATAAAAAAAAAAAGCATGTTCCCATGCCGGGAATCGAACCCGGGCCGCCTGGGTGAAAGCCAGGAATCCTAACCACTAGACCACATGGGAACTGACAATAGACTTCAAAATTATACACTAGTTGTAGTAGTATCGTAACATTTGTTTCTCATGCTGACTAAAATTCGATATATGCTTTTAGCTTATACCACCCTCGCCTTTATATTCAGTCACGCAGAAATAGTTTCGTGACAGGGCGTCGAAGTTGTTATTCTCTTAATTTAAGAAAGAAATATTTCATCTGTTGAGGCATTCTAAATTGGAGAAAAAAATGAGGATATTTTGCTTTAGGCATCTAAAATCGAGGCAAAGAAAATGAAAGTGAATTAAAAATATATATTTACCTGCTTATTCATTATAGATGTTCCCCTTTTTAATTATTTTTTTCGCTTGTTCAGTTATTTTACGCCAGTCTCGACGACCCTTCCTCTATTAAATATATTTCTAATTTCATTTTTTTGCCTCAATAATATCTGCTTCGGTTGTTTGTTGCAAATTTAACTTTATTACGGAACAATTATTTCCATGTGTAACCGTAGAACCATGATTTGTTACATAAGTTTTGTGAGCTCGTATTTTAACATTGCTTTATTGCTAACATATTTTGTGATGTTTATAAACAAAGCTGTATTGCTCTCAAGTTTTATTTTCTTCACAGATCTTGAAAATTTTGGATCAGTCAGTCAGGATGTTTAAAACGTATCTTAGTTTGACATTCTTGTGCTGCATCGAATACTGTTTTAAAATTGTATGAGTGAAGCAGTATCATTAAATAATAGGAGGAAAGAGAGACTTGTAACAGAATCATTTGGACATGTACTGTCAGCTTTAAAACCCCCAATGAAGCATTCTGACAAAATGAATTTTACCAGGCAATATTCAAGAGATCGTGAAGCCTCTAAACTGACACCAACACGCAGTAGAATCATGGACAATATAGAGAAAATGTTAAGTATTTTGGCAGATGTTATGTACAGCTTCTCCTCCCATCCATGAAAATATTTTTCCAGCAAAAATTAAATTTATTTAATTAAGAATAGCTATGAAACACAATAGTTCGTTGCTTGATGATTTAAAAAGTTAAGGGCGTCAATGTGTACTCCCCTACTACTCTGGAACTTCCAGTGAATATGGACCCGTAACTGATGATGGAGTCAAGGGGTTCTTTAAACCTGGCTAAGCCCATTCCATCTCCATGTCTGAACACATCCAATTTTTTCCTGAAATGAAAGAGAGAGAGAGAGAGAGAGAGAGATTGAAAGAACGAAAGTCAAAATTGACTTTGGTGGGATTTGAACTCAGAGACCGCAGAAACCCGGGACGAGTATGAGACTGCATTTTGTCCTACGTTCTAACGACTCTGCCAATTCGGCGTCTGAAGAGTATTATAGGCGGTAAATTTAGTTATCTCCTAACATTATGTACTACATAAAACCACATTAGCAAGACACCTGTGAAAAGTTCAAAATAGCACTATGACAGCATCGCATTAAAAATTAAAATCTATTAATATTGTAAATTTCTACAACAATTTTGTATAATATTGACGATACAATACATATTTGAATTAATAATCATTTTTTTAGTTATTTTTCTCCTAAATAACTATCGGATGTCAAGAATTAATACAGATGAATATGAGGTACTTTGGAAATGTTTATCCTCTAAACTTTCTAACTCTAAGGAGGAATAAAAGGCATGAGAGCATAAAGCAGTAAAACGCACCTCATTCAAAATGGCTGATTAAGCAAATGCCTGTTTTTCTCTTGTAAAAGGAAATCCGTTTCTCTTTTTCTTGCTCTCGTTTTTCTTTTTATTTCTTCTATCTCTCATCAAAACTCTTCTAATACTTGAAGTGTTAAACTAATACAGATACCATCATTATACTGTATGGTTCTTCTGTGCTGTTTTCCTCGTTGAAGATTTGCATACACACTCATACACCTAAACACACACACACACACACACACACACACACACACACACACACACACACACACACACACACACACACACACACACACACACACACACACACACACACACACACACACACACACACACACACACACACACACACACACACACACACACACACACATTTATATACATACATATATATATATAAATATAAAATTAGCGAGAATCGCATTTCGGCGAGTAGAAATTAGCGAAACGCAACCTCCGATTTGTGTTGGCAAGCGCTCCATGGACCAGAAGAGACGAGAGCCATAAACATAAGTTATAAAGGCCATACAAACTGAGACGGCGGTTAAGAAGCTATTAACCACCTAAACCCGCCAAAAAGCGAGCAAGCTAATCGGGTCAAACAAAATATGATATGATTGAAATATTTAGCCGGCCCCATGGAAATGATGGTAAAGTCCAATACAGGGTTTCTGCGACACCTAAATCAATAATACTGTCTGCTTAAAAAAGATAAGCTTTTGGTATAATATCGAACAAGGATATCACGTTCTCAACAGTCATTTTGTTCTGCGCCAGGATTAGAATCTCACAGTGTTTTGCAAGCACATACACATATATAAACACACACACACACACACACACACACACACACACACACACACACACACACACACATATATATATATATATATATATATATATATATATGTGTAAAAGGTAAATAGAAATAACAACACAATCGGTACAGTATATGGAAGGTATATATTAGGTTAACGCTTGATATAGCATATCTTTGCATATTAAGCAAAGAATCGCTTAATAACGGTTCTTATATATTCGATATATATTTATCCTTATCGAGCCCTCTTTGGATTTTAGTCTTCAAATTTATTATTATTACTATATATATATATATATATATAAATAGCGATTCTTTGCTTAAACTTTAATCTGTTATTTTAATATATATATATATATATATATATATATATATATATATATATATATATACACACACACATATATGACAAGTAAGTTTGTTGTGAAACAGCGATCGCAATTTGAAATTTAGTATGTGTGTGTGTGTCTGTGTATATATATATATATATATATATATATATATATATATATGGTCTTTAAAGCGATGAAATACCAATGATGGTTGGAAGATCACTGATGAAGGACTAACTTTATTCATATGTAACCCATTAGCAACACCACGCAGCACGTTTATTCTCATATTTACACATATTTTTTCCTCCGCTGTGACCCGTCTATTTCGTTCTTACTGCTTCCTCTATCTCTGTATCTTTACCCTCTCTAACAGTCACGCTCTCTGTTAGCCTCTTCCTCACCCTTCACTCACTCACTCTCTGTTACTACCTCTCCTCCTCCTCCTTCTTCCCGTTTGACCTGTGCGTAATTCTTTTCTTTCGCACCCTTGGTGAGGCAGGTTCGCTTTCTTTCTTTCTCTCGTTTACGATTTCACAGAACTCACGTTCACCGAATTCACAGACTAGATTCCTTCTTCCTCCCGTTAGACCTGTACAGAATTCCTTCCTTGCTCACATTCCAACCAGGTTTGATGGTCTTTATTCTTTCTCGTTCACGATTTCACCGAACTTATATTCATAGAAATTTGGGACTTGACTCCTTTTTCCTCATTTTTCGTTGCTTCACCATCTTTCTTTGTTTACACTCTCGTGTCCCCTTTATTTACGTGTCCCAACAACTTTTTTTAGCCGTTGCTCGCACCAACCGGAGGTATATGGTCTTTAAAGCGATGAAATACCAATGATGGTTGGAAGATCACTGATGAAGGACTAACTTTATTCATATGTAACCCATTAGCAACCACGCAGCACGTTTATTCTTATATATATATATATATATATATATATATATATATATATATAAATAAAAATAGACCAAGAGATAAAATGTCCCCATCAGTAGTCTGCTGATTATCGTTGGTATTTCGACGCATTAAAGACTATCTGCTGATTATCGTTGGTATTTCGACGCATTAAAGACTATCTGCTGATTATCGTTGGTATTTCGACGCATTAAAGACTATATATACACACCAAATGTCATGTCTGCACATTGCCTATTTTGTGATAACTTTATTAACTTAAATACTTTATAGACATCATATATAACTAAAGCCAGGCGATCATCTATCTGTTAACCACATAAATATTTTAATGGAAAAAAAAAAGAAAAAACGCAACGATATTAAAGTACATTCATAAACATTGTTCTCTCGACAATGGAGTTGAAGTGTCAGTGTATTTGAAATTGTAAACTCAACATAGTGTTCACGTAGATTGTATATACAACGTGTTTCTCGTTATAATAAAAAAAAAAAAAATGTTTTTAATATATCGTAAATTTTACTACTGTTAACCGCAACTAACACATACAAATTTCTTATAGCCAGCATTTGTATTGATATTTCCAGTTTCCGAGAGGCATTTGTTTTATTTCTTTTGCAGTAAATTTTCTAGTATATTTTAAAACGTGAATCAACTTTTCATACGCCGATAAAACACTTTGCTTTAACTATATCATATTTTATAAGTTATCACTAAAAGTATACATTAAAACTGTACATTTTTCATTGTCTTACCATTATCTATTTGGAGCATTCATTATCGGTAGAGGGTCGGACGCCATGCTTTGACGCATTGAGTTACGGCCCTTGCCATTCTGAGTTCAAATCCCACCAAGGTTAACTTTGCCTTTCATCCTTACGGGGTCGATAAAATAAAATACCAGTAATACACTGTGTAATTGGTGGCCTTGTACCAAAAGTAGAAACAATTATTCTCTTAATGTCTTTTAACAGATTTGCCATCTGTTCATTAATTAGTTCTGCCTCAATAAAATACTTTAAGATGTAACGGCAAACTAAATTTGAGCCTAATTTAGCGAAATCATTGTAATTCTCTCTCTCTCTTTACCCGCCCTCCCTCTCTTTCCTACTTTCTCACGATATATATATTTATATATTTCCACACAATACAATTAGTTAGCACCCCGAACGTTTAATTAGGAATATACTCAGTTATTTCCTAATTGAGTGAGTTGGGATTTGGCCGGAGTATCGCTATTAGCTTTCTCCGATTATGTATTTATATATATATATATGTTCCAAGGGCGGTGCCCCAGCATGGCCTCAGCCGGATGGCTGAAACAGGTAAAAGAGTATGTATATATGTATAAGATATATATATATATATATATATTTGTTTTCGACCACAGCCGAAATCCGATCTCGCTGAAATTATATTTATATGTATATGTATGTATACGTACAAATATATAAAAAACCACAAACCCGCCATCTCAATTCTGCTTTTGAAAAGCACAAGAACTGCGAAACCTTTAAAGGAACCAAATAAATATATTTAAAAAAAAAAAGTCTCAAGTTGCATTTTCGATTCCATCTTTTTTCCTTATATATATATATATATATATATATATATATCATAAAACATGTCTATAGAATCACCAGATAAAACATATACCATTTCCTCTCCCATATATATATATATATATATATATATATATATATATATATATATATATATATATATATATGTAAACCTTTATATATATATATATATATATATATATATAATAAAAAATTGAACAGGGACAGAACAGAGAGGCAGTACGACAAATGTTTATTAGATTCACGCTCGGGAGAGTGGGGGGTAGGTGGAGGACGACGTTTCGGGCATAAGCCCTTCTTCAGGTAAGAGTTCAAAAGGTGTGTAG
This sequence comes from Eledone cirrhosa, assembly GCA_964016885.1. Taxonomy (NCBI): domain Eukaryota; kingdom Metazoa; phylum Mollusca; class Cephalopoda; order Octopoda; family Eledonidae; genus Eledone; species Eledone cirrhosa. Next base: position 350,209,734 of record OZ024740.1, read on the forward strand.
GGGAGTGGTGGAGAGACATATAGCGAAAGGAAACGGTGCGAATGAAAAATTAACAAATAAAGACAAAAATATAATAAATAATAAATAAAAATAAAGCATGATCAAAATACAAAGAATGAGAACATTTAAAAATAAAGGCATGATCAAAATAAACTGAAATTAAAAGGGGGGTAAACAGGTGGTGGAAGGGTGTGGGGTGAGTAGAGGTGGAGGCGGGTGGAGTGGGGAGAGGGAGACGGGGTGTCCGAGCGGGGAGGGCTGAAGGTGGTGTGTGTGGTTAGGTGTGCGTGTGTGTGTGTGTGTGTGTGTGTGTATGTGAAAGTGAGGGTTGGGGGAAGAACGGGGTTGCATGTTCAGGAAGGTGTGTGTGGGGGGTGTTTTTGTGTGTCGGAGGGTCTGTGCGTGTGTGGATAGGGGGTGGGGGGAGAGAAATCAGGGGGCTGAGGGTGTAAATATGTGGTGGGAAGCACGTGTGTGTGGTTTAAGCGTGTTGTGGGTGTGGGTGGCGTGTGGATAAAAAAATTTGTTTTGGGATGTGTGTGTGGGTGAGTTATATAGGTGATGGTGTTAGAGGATGGTTGAAAGTGGTAAGTTACACGGATGTATGGAGATTTTGGTTGGAAGTCAAAACGCGTGTGGGTAATCCAAGAAGCGGTGGTCGGAAGAGGAGAGATGTGGGGTGCGCGCGCAACAGGAAGTGGTCAGCA
>OZ024740.1:350215440-350235440 GCA_964016885.1 Eledone cirrhosa
CTGCTAGCTGAATGCATCAGGTTGCCGCCAGAAAAGGTGTTACAACATGCGGCATCCCACATGAGGAGCCTACGCCCGCGGAACAGGAACATCGTTATGCCGTCAGGCTTTTCGCTTTACCCACCGTCCAGTTCCGCTGGCTCGAGCTGGTAAGAGAAGCCTTCGTCGTCCAGGCCATGCTTTATGATCTCGTCGAGAGCAGCGTGGCGTGTGAGGCGGCCAGCACTTTAACGGTATGACTGTGGGTGGAGACCAAAATAATCCACAGTGGAACCGTAGCGGCATAAGTGAGGCGCACAGATCCGGATACCTAGCCTCAGGGAAACAACGATGGACAAGCAGTTGCTGTTAAGATAAGTGTCAGTCGAAAGTGACGGTACTGAGTTGATCCTGGCGCCACTGTAGGATTGGGAGGCCGAGCGAAAATACGCCAGACGGTGTTGGTCGAGCCAGTGCACCAGCCACGTTGAGGATATGTTGCACGCTATGGCGTCCCATTTGTTTTTCGGGGGTGGGGGGTGGGGGAGGCTGGCCGTCTACGGAGGGGGGGGGGGGGGTCGCTGGTTCTATGTCGTGTAGGCTGCCCCACGTTCCCTCATCAGAGTAGATTCAGTTGTGTTGTGGAGAACTTTGTTGATGAGGACACAGCTAGAGGTCACCGACGAAAGAAAAGCCGACATGGCCAGTGATACTGGCGACTGGAGACCTAGGTCGCCATATTTGACGGGATAGCTCGGATGCAACGTTAAGATCTGTAAAGAGAGATGTTTGGTTGTAGCAGGGGGCACTTGGGAGGTGTATAGGAGTTTTGTCATGGTGAAGCAGTTCCTTAACACATGTGGCGTATTCCACCGTCTTTCTTCCTGGGAGTGATGAGGCAGGCTGAAAAGAGGGCCCTCGTGAATAAGGGTCCAGGCTCCGTGAATGAACCTGTTAATGAGGGCCACAATAGTGTTTAGCAGCCGAAGTTTATATTACATTTATATCTATTTTTTCATGAGTATGTTAAATCTGTACAATACAAGTTGGACCTCAAGGCTAAAAAAGCGTTCGTACTGATATGGCACCCTAGTAGCAACTATATGGGTGTGAGTGTAGTTGAAGCCAACCTACATAAGTCTTTTTATTTGTAAATTTTCTACTCCAACCATAAATTTCAGTAGCACCACTCCACATAAATTCTTCAATTTAAGAATGACCTGTAGTATCTATTCATACTATTAACCTTAATTGAATATATATCTGACCAGGAATGCTTTTTGTGAAAATCAGTCATATGGAACTATTGTCATCTTGCCTGATGGTTTGAACTTTACAACACCACCTGCCTACAAACTGACCAACATTAATTTACCCGTCGAGGTTTACTTTGCCTTTCATCCTTACGAGGTCGATAAAATAAAGTACCAGTAATGCACTGGGTAATTGCTGGCCTTGTGCCTAAAGTAGAAACAATTAATTTATTCCTAACAAGCTCATATGTCCCAAGGCTCTGATACCATCAACACTATAAACACAGAGCTGGCATATCTAAGAACTGACTAACTGCCTGATGAGATCATAGCCATTCAATGGCTTTCATCGAAATATATATAGAATTAAATAAAAGATTATGAGTTCATGCAATTGACTTATGTTTCGTCACTATATATATATATATATATATATATATATATATATATATATATATATATATATATATATATATATATATAGGAAAATGTTCAAGTCCCGACGGCAGAGGTCGAGCCGTTTCGACGGCTATTTCTGGTCCAGAAATAGCCGTCGAAACGACTCAAGCTCTGCCGTCGGGGTCTTGAACGTTTTCCTATTACCCACTCTACTACCCTAAGTTTTGAGTACTCTGGTGCGTTATGGTTCACCTGGTTCCTTACCACATTTCCTTCGTTATATACACACACACACACACACACACACACACACACACACACACACACACACACACACACACACACACACACACACACACACCTATATATATATATATATATATATATATATATATATATAGCCATATATTAATCGTATACTTCGGTACATAGCAACTTATAATAAGGGCATCTAATGTTTGCAGTAGAGACCATTATTAAAAATACACCTTTTGTTAACTGGTACGTATTTTATCGATCGACTAAGATTAGAAAATGTCAGTTGAACTCAGAATGTGAAGAAACGTAACTAGATACCACCAGGTATTCCATTCAGCTTTGCTTTTACTCTTTGAATGCCACTTTTCTGCTTATTTTTCTAACTGTCTTTCATTCACTTTCAGTAGTTTGTGTTCAGAGAGGGAGAGAGGGAGAGAGAGAGGAGGGGAGTGAGAGAGAGAGTGTGTGCGCGCGTGTGTGTGTGTGTGTGTGTGTGTGTGTGTGTGTGTGTCTGTGTGTGTGTGTGTGTGTGGTGGGGTGTATGTGTGTGCTCACGTGTATATGTGAGTGTGTGTGTGCATTACCATATATATCGGCAACCTATACCGTCGCTACTCCACAGATATATGCATGGAAAATTTAGGAGAACACTAGTGTGCAGAAATCCAGGTGCAAGCTGTGTCATGGTCCCAGGTGACAGAATTGATAAAGCGTTACCTCGGAAAGTAGAGAGCGAAACATGGTGAAATAGTCAACCGAATTCGGGGACCTCACTTCGGTGTGTGTCTAACTCCACTCCTGTAGCAGTGAGTAGGGAGGGGATTCGAGGTCCAAGAACAACAGAAGTCTCCAACACTATAGGCTCAACGATATACGTATTGAAAAGTGGCGGCTACTCCAGGAGCTTGCGATCTTCAATTGGTCGCAATTGCCGCTGGAGAAAGTGTGACAACATGTCGCGGCCCAGATGAGGATCTTACCACCTTAGATTGTAATGCCACCGCACCTATTGCCGCCCACTCCGTCTAAACCTACCAGCTACAGGTCGCTCTCCGACAGGTTTGCGGTCGTGCCCCATAGCAGTGGAGACTTCTGGTGTCCTTGGCCCTAGGGCTACCTCCCTACTTACCACCATAGGCGCTGAGCTGGTTATCAGCAGGTGTGAACCTCGCAAGATGGAATGGCTCTTCCAGCGCATCTCCCTTACCATCCTCCGGGGAAATGCCTTCTCCATTCTGTCCACTGGGACCCCATTTGCTCATAATACCGAGAGATGGGGAGGGCGAGAGAGATGGAGGCGATGACTTTGGGAATTCGGCTCTTCCGTGTTCGGCCTGGTGTTCATCGTCAGTTGTCCGTAGTGAGATAGTAGTTTGTACTTAGCGAAGGTTTTTAGAAACTTGTGTTTGCGATTCCTGTATGCATTATGAATAATGGAAAGGTTTTTTTCCTTATAGATGTTACATCAACATCTGCAACAACAACCTTACAATCCAGCTAGAGTTGCGATGGGAAGCCAGCATGGCGTGGAAGGTGACCGGCACAGTGACGCAATCACAGTGGATGAAGACCGAAAGCCTCAGTGAATGGACTATAACTAAGACATTCAGAGAGTTGCATGAAACCTTTCAGCCAACCTCGTTTCACTGTAAGCACTACTTTAACACTTTCAATATGAGTGGTTTGTTTTTTCCGTTGCGACTCTTGACAGTGTGATCATTATTTTATTCTTTTACTGCTATGCTGGGGAACATTCTTGATTTAGTCGATTACATTGATTACAGAACAGATTTCTTTTTGGTCGAACAGCTAAGTTACGGGGCAGTGACACATTTACAAACGTAAACATTGTCCCTTTCCACACAACCCCCACAACCCCCCCATATATATATATATATATATACGACAAGGCAATGATCACACCAATGCTATAGTAGAAGACACTTGCTCAAAGTTCTGCGCAGAGGGAATGAACCCAGAACCAGGTGACTGCAAAGTGAACTCCTTAACTACACAACCATGCCTCTGCCTGGTACTTCATTTATCATGTTTGTTTTTATTGCTTAGTCATAAGAAAAGGGCAGTCTCCAAATCTAAGACCGTCTTAAATTATATTTGAAGTCCCCTGGCAAAGTGATATACAGAGGCCTTTTACAACAATAATATTATGGATATTAAATTTTATTTTTCATGAAGAAGAAGATATCGAATGTCAGAATCCCTGGTCACTGCCCAATGTACCCATCTGATAAGACGACTCTTCTTTCTATCCTTTGCATTATTTAGACTCCACTAAAGGCATCCAAGGAACAGTGGTCCGTACTTAACAGGGTGACCGATTAAGTATGACTACCACCTAAATAAGCCACCGTAAAGAGTCGGAACAAATACTACAAAGCATCCTACCTGACCCTCTAACGAGTCCACCAATTCCAGCTGCGAATTGGTACTTTAATTATTGACTCTGCAAAGATGAAAAGTATAGTTAAACTCGATGAGATTGAACTCAGAACTCAAACTTAGTGTGCCGGAATAAATATTTCCCCATGGTCAGCTCTCGTCGAGTAGACCGGTGATCAAAAGCAGTGTCGGATTTACCATTGTGATTAGGTGTGCACAGGGCCCCGTTGGCAGGAAAGGGCGGGGACATCTTCCTGTCTCCTCCACCCAATTTTTATACGATGAATTTTTCAAATGTTTGGGGCCTCTTAACTTAACTAGCACAGGGCCTCATTTGTCCTAAATCCAGCACTGATCAAAAGCCTTCTAGCCACGACCATCCAATTCTTTTCTTAGAGATTGCGCGCCCATAAACACATTATCCAATAATTGTTTCTACTTTTGGCACAAGGCCAGCAATTATCTCAGTGTATTACTGGTACTTTATTTTATCGACCCCGTAAGGATGAAAGGCAAAGTTAACCTCGGTGGATTTGAACTCAGACCATAAAAAGCCATAACTCTTCGCTGCAAAGCATGTCGTCAGATCCTCTACCGATACTGCCAATCCACCGCCCATTATCCAATAATTGTTTCTACTTTTGGCACAAGGCCAGCAATTATTCCAGTGTATTACTGGTACTTTATTTTATCGACCCCGTAAGGATTAAAGACAAAGTTAACCTCGGCGGGATTATCCAATAATGCTCTTTTGTAAGACGATAGGGTGTAGCTTGAGTGAATTTGGCTGTTATTTCTAACAGGTCGAATGTCTGTTAAGAGGTTCCAAACGCGATATCTGAGTACATACAAGTGTAGAGCTTGTATCACTTCTTTAACAATTTTTCTGCTCGCACATAAACAAACATACAACACAAGCGTAAACAGAACACACACACACACACACACACACACACACACACACATAACTTAAGCGGAAACAGTTAGATATACACTCACACGCACAACGTAAGAGTAAACAGATAGACCCCACACACACAGTGGCACACACAGTGGCACACACACACACACACAGTGGCACACACGCGCACACAGTGACACACACACATAGTGGCACACACACAAAGTGGCACACACACATACACAGTGGCACACACTTACCAACAATTGCATAGTATTTGTATTGGAGTAAAAAATCGTAAAAATGAAGTTTCATAACTTAAGCTGTAAAAGTTGTCATAGTATCATGTATTTAAAGTATCATTTGCCTGCATATCTGAATAGATACGTGCCACACACGCACTCTCTCGCACACTCGCACACACACACACACACACAGACACACACTCACACACACATACACTCACACACGTACACACATGCGCCCACACCCACGTATATATTAAAGGAGTAGGTGTGACAGAGTAAAAGAAAAGAGAGAAAAAAGAAGTGAGATAAAGCGAGAGAGAAAGAATGAGGGAGACAGATCATACAGAGAGAATGGGTTGGGGGCGGAGACAAGTAAGTATATCTAATTATCAGCACACAAACACATATATATGTAATGTTTGTGTGTTTTCGAGTGAAAGCATGCTTGTTTGTATGTGTGTGTGTGCGTGCGTGACTGTGCGTATAGCCAATATACTTACAAATAAGTTAGTCAACTATGCGCTCTCCTTTTATAACTATAACGGTTATTTGAAAGCCGGTAGACAAGCTGGCCGCGTGGCCTAATGGATAAGGCGTCTGACTTCGAATCAGAAGATTGCGAGTTCGAGTCTCGTCGTGGTCGAAGCTAAATTTTTTTTGGAAGTTGTAAAATGTTTTGATATCTATATTGTTTATTAGTTCAAAAGCACTATTTTGTTTTGCTTTTTCCAGAGTTGTATTTTTCTGATTAATTTGAAGGCGCTGGGATTATTGTGTTAGGCTTAAGATCGTAAGTTCGTGAGATCGATTTACGGACTGGGCGGCGCGTTGAGTCCTTGAGCAAGACATTTTATTTCACGTTGCTCCTGACCACTCAGATGGCGAAATTCAAGCGTCCAGCCACGTCCCACATTATGTCACGCTAAATCTCTCAGCTACCGACACACTAATTTCAAGAGCAGATAGTTCCGTCGATTTAATCAAATGGAACACTCGTCGTTAGAAAAGACAGATGCCAAACATTTTCTTTTAAATTATATACTAGAATTTTCATTCTATTCATGGTTTTAATTTTTATGTTATGAATTGTTCAAGCTTTTGAATTTCTGTCTATGATTAGTAGAACAGCTGTTGATGCTGAGAGGGTGGTGGATTGGCAGAACCTTTAGAGTCTGGGACAAGTTGCCTTGCGGTATTTGTGTCAGTTCTTTACGTTCAGAATCTAAATGTCACCAAGGTCAATTTTGCCTTTTATCATTCTTTTGGGGTCGGTAAAATAAAGTACCAGTAAACTTCTAGGATCGAATTAACTGACTTCCCCTCTCCTCGAAATACTGGTTCTCTGCAAAAATTAAAAACCACAGTTATACAGAGATAGGATAAAAAATGTTCCAGCCACCAATACCTTTTCTTTAATTCCGACACTCTATCGTAACAATGTTTTTTCCTAATTTTTGTTGTAGTTCTTAGAGAGTTTGCCGAGATTCCATGGAGATTTACAGATCAAATGACCACATAAAAACTCCCATGTCACGGATTAAAACAAAAAGTGCATGTATTTGACCACAACGAGACTCGAACTCGCAATCTTCTGATTCGAAGTCAGACGCCTTATCCATTAGGCCACGCGGCCAATCGGTTTAGCTATCGTTAAATAATCCTTATATTTGTTAAACCGGATAATGTTCGTAGATGGCGTTGTTTGTGTAGCAGCCGAGTGAAATACTGCCCGATGGCAGTATCGGTAGAGGGTTGGACGCCATGCTTTGATGCATAGAGTTACGGCCCTTGCCATTCTGAGTTCAAATCCCGCCTAGGTTAACTTTGCCTTTCATCCTTACGGGGTCGATAAAATAAAGTACCAGTAATGCACTGGGATAATTGCTGGCCTTGTGCCAAAAGTAGAAACAATTATATAGACACCATCTCTGTCCAGGAGAAGAGTTTAAGGCTATATTTACTGTTTCCTTCGGCATAATAACTTAGGGGAATTTTTCTATGACAGGGAAATTAAGCACCACACCGCTTATTGATACACGTACCTCAGGTGACGTCATTTCCATGTTGTCTTGGTATAGTGAGATCTACCAGAATGAAGAGCTCCAACACCTCAGTACCTCCTTTTTCTACATCAAACTACACAGCGGCCATACCTATTACAAACCAAGCCTCAACAACACCTTTCACTAATACTATATAAATACATAGAAGAGATTTCGCCATTAAGACTTCCGGGTTTCTCGGTTTCCGGAATACCGCATTCATTAACGAATTCGGATAAGGGCATCGCCTCCATGGAAGAAGCCCTGCGAGGTGGATTGACTGATGCAGCGTTGTTGTCCGTGGCAATGCTTTTCTCCATTTTGTCCGTGCAGCGTAGCTATGACTTTCCGTCTGGCCAAGGGTGTTGACTTTGCACTCCTCTCACTTTCTTCCACATTTCTATATTTCTGAGAGAGAGCAAACGAGAGAGAGCTATATACATACATACATATGCACACACACACACACACACACACACACACACACACACACACACACACACACACACACACACACACACACACACACACACACACACACACACACACACACACACACACACACACACACGCACGCACGCACACACACACACACACACACACACACACACACACACACACACACACACACACACGCACACACACATATATATATATATATACATATACATATATGATATAATAATAATACAAAGACGAGTGGTTACTCTTTCGTTACGTTTATTGGTTGTTGACACGCGTTTCGCTACTGATCAGCTCAAGGTTCGATCTGGCGCGACTCTGGAATCAAAAGCTCGTCGGACCTCTGTAGTAGTAATGTAGGAGTCAATGTATTGTATTACACTCTGTCTAGCTCTGCACCTCGATACTGAGGTGAACCTAAAACATTGAGTGCTCAGCCGTGTGAACCTACAGTAACTCCGCGTTACACTCCCTGGATAGAGATGTCAACATGAATGGACCTGTTATTTTTATCTAAAGACATTTTTTTCCAATTCCAACCCGCTCGTCCCCTCAATCTATCTTATTTCTCATTCTTTCTTCTAATGAAGGACTAACGTCCTAAACGTTAAGAACCTCTTCCTGCTATATCAAGCATTAACCTAATATATCCCTTCCATATACTGTACCGATTGTGTTGTTATTTCTGTTTACCTTTTACATATACATATATATATATTTCCCGATGTCCGATTTGGACGGGCATATAAGTCTAATTGTGGGGTTACAATCAAAATTTACCTTGTGGTATTTGAGATTAAATGTGGGGGTACATGGCCTAAGTGGCTCCGTTCTGTCGTCTATTCCTAGGTGTTTGACTATATTGTGTGTCTCGTTTTTGATGTTTATCAGTGCCGCCTCATTAGTTTTTTTGTATTTCCTATGTATTTCCTATGTAATTCTTTCCGTATGAAGCTATGGTATGTATTAATATCCATCGTATACACATTTGAGGTTTTGTCCGCTTTGACAATAACTCCATTGGTGGTTCGCAGCTTTTTAGGAATGTATTTATGTCATTCTTGAGTTTATTCTTCCTCCGCTTTTTGAACTTGATATTCATAATCATCTTCAGTAAGTCCTGTTCAAAGGCATCCAGTTGAGGGTTGGTAGGTGGGTTCTTACACGATTTGAAGCCGCATGTTTCCTTGTATTCCACGGTGCGACCATTACGTCCTTTGTCGAAATGGAAAGTTTTCCATCTAACTCGGCGTATAAAGTCGTTTGTTCGCTGTATCATATATATAAATATATATATATATATATATATATATATATATATATATATATATATATATATATATATATATATATATATATATATATATATATATATATATATATATATATATATAAATATATATATATATATATATATATATATATATATATATATATATATATATATATATATATATATATATATATATATATATATATATATATATATATATATATATATTTAAATATATATATATATATATATATATATTTAAATATATATATATATATGTATATATATATATATATTTAAATATATATATGTATATATATATATATATTTAAATATATATATATATATATATATATATATATATGTGTGTGTGTATATATATATATATATATATATATATATATATATATATATATATATATATATATATATATATATATATATATATATTTAAATATATATATATATATATATATATATATATATATATATATATATATATATATATATATATATATATATATATATACATATATATATATATATATATATATATATAAATATAGAATTCACATGAATCAAAGTTCTGTTCAAACCATTTATTAGCTTACAATTGTTTCGTCCAAACCGAGGTTTGGAGTCTTCGGAGCAATTTTTCAATGATTGTTTACATACATGACCTCCTTTCCAACACAAGAGACATACATATACATATGTATATATTGATGCACAGTGGGGTGACATCCATTATAATATTTTTACATGGCAATTTAAATTCAAAAATTAAAATCATATTAGAACAAAATTAAAGTTAAAATAAAACATCGGCAGTTTATGAAGATAATACAAGAGGATAGTTTGTTAGTCAGTTGAAGTAGTTAGTGCATGCAATAGTTACACGTGGGGCATGCATATATAAGATTATTGTGCGGCAAGGTGTTATATGCAATACAAGCACTTTAAGCGGGTAATCAAGAGTATTATGGAGGTTGTAGTGGTAAAGTATTTTTAGTGTATGATAAAGAAGCTTGTGTGCATAGAAATATTATAAATGAGAAGCAAAATAATGTTATGGTTTTTGTATACACCACCATTTTCACAATCCAGGAAACGTAATATATAGTTTATATGTCCTTTACATAATTAACGATGATTCAGTATTGGATGTTTGATGTATTAAGTTAAATTATAACAGCTTGTTGCGGCTCAGTGTTCTTTAATCCAATTTTATAGAGCAGGTTGTTTCTGTTGCGAGAATTTACATCGTTTTATTTTCCGGAAGTATGTGTGTGATTAAGGAGAGTTAAGGCGTGAGGGGAGGTAACTAGCTGATTTCTATAACTAAATTTATTATTCCAATGTACATTAAAAGGTGTCTCAATTGAGTCCCTTATATATATGGTTATATACAGTTTCCAAATTTAAGTATCCTATCTTTAAATTACAGTCTACTCTATCAAGAAGTACTAAAGGTATCTATATTAGGATGATTACTCCCTATCATAGAGTGCTACAACTGAATATTCCATACGAAGAGTCAGATCTCCATATCAATGTTCTTTGTAAATGTAGTCTACTCACAGAACCTGACAGGGTCTTATTAGAACCACGTCTATATATAACCCCTGGTAAGCTCTGGGTCAGCGCATGGCTGATTTCATGGCAAACTTAAATATCTCTAGGGTAGACAAAAGAGCAATTCTCACTTACAATGTCATTAATCTGTCTATCAAGTTATACATGTATGTATAACTCATACATAATTCATTGTACTCAACATATAGGTTATATAGCTCTTTTATTTTAATAAATTAATCTTCTATTTATCTAATGATAGCACTCCATACATACAACAACATTTGCACAAATAATTCATTGTATAAAGTTTACATATAATTATATAGTGATATAATGTAGTCTAAGTAATTGAAGGTTATTATACTAAAAGTAGGTGTACATGGGGATATTTCTAGGGTATAAGGTTTTAGACAGATGTCACGAATTGTGTTAAGGTAGGGTGGATCATTGAGTGTGGAGTTGCGGTGTAAGGTGTGCCCTTGAGGTGTGTTGCCAGAAATGGTGATGGGTTCAAGTCTGACATTGCTATATATTGGGTTTAAAGTTTTGGAAGGAGTGTCGGAAGCGGTGCTGGCATGACGCGAACACTTCTGATTTTTTATTAAGGAGATTATGGTTTGAGAAGATAATAGTATGGGTCTCTAGTAGACAGAAGTTACACAATTTATTAGGTGGTTTGTATGATGTCGCCTTACCTATCACTTCCCATTTAAGTGTATAAGATCTATTTTTAGTTTTTAGATAGTGTATGTAGCTAGATAGTGAAGTGGAGTTGGCTAGACTGTGTTTTTTTAAAGAATGGAGGTGCGAATTGTATCTGGTTTTGAAGCAGTTTGAAGTAGAGCCTATATAGGTTTCAGAAGAGTTGCTAGTTGTGACGGTGAATGAGTATATGATATCCTTGATTAAGCATTTTTTATCTAAAGGGCAGGTACTATTAGATCTACAGTTACAATTATTTTGGATGTTAGCCTGCCGGTTATTATGTTGTGTAGAAGTCTGGATGGTAGCTGTAGGATTATGGTTATGGAGATTGTCGTTCCCAGCGTTATTGCTTACACTAGTGCTATTACTATTATTACTATTGTTATGGTTAGTTGATATAATGTTATTTTGAAGGTTTACCCCTTGTTGTGGTTTAGTTTGTTGGAAGTAAGAATTAATTTTTCTTTTATTGCTACTAGCTATGTGGTATGCTATGTTAGGCGTGGTAGAGTAGGAGATTTTAATTGTGTTTTTGTTTAAAAGGCTATGGTACTTGTGGCCAGATGGGAAGTTTTTATCTAGGAGTGAGAGGAAAGCCTTAGGTAGGTTGGTAGAGACGTTTAGATTGAAAGGAGGGTTGAAAAAAGTATTATTTCTTCTTCTATTTTTGTTTTTTATGTCTGGTGAGTTGTTTCCGTTTATGGTACTATGGTAACTTCTGTGGTGTGGGTTACGTTTGTTGGCATCCTTCGTATTAGTGTGTGTGTGGTTGCTATTCTTATTACTAATTTTCCTCATGGACATATTGTGCGAAATAATGTTGTAGCTATGTGTTTTTGTAGGTAGGAAGTCGATCTCCCTTATGGCCTGATCTAGCTAATGCCTGATTATAATATTGCGATTTTTTGCTAAATATGTTTACGTCATAGGATAGATTAGAGATTCTATTGGATACTCCCTTAGAGATAGAGTTTAATATTGATCTAGGGTGGGTTAAACTTGGTATCTACGTAAATCAGTTTTTCGTTAGGTTTATGGAAAGGTGTATATATCCTTGAGTCTAGGTAGAGGGTGGCGTCTAGGAAGTTAAAGTTTTTAGTGTTTTTGTCTATGGTGATACTTAGGTTATAGTTTTTGAAAGTCTTGTGCAATAGTTTTCTAGTTCTTTCTATATTGAATTTTTTATAGTGTATAAGTAGAAGTGCATCATCGCGGTACAAACCACCGTTGAGGTATGGAAGGTCCTTATGGATTTCGTTAAGTAAATATAGGCCGTCCAAATCAGTGACCTGCGCCGAGTCACTAGATCCCATGGTTATGTCGAAGTTGTTTTGCATATCTTTGCGGGTCCATAATTTGTCTTCAAAGGTGATTACGGTTTTACGGGCCGCAAGTATGACATCAATCTGGGGTCTAATCAGGCCACTATTGTTCATGGCCATGATTAGTGCCTTATTTAGGAGCAAATTTTGGAATAGAATAGAAAGAACTAGGAATAAGGTTAATAGAATAAACTCATGGTATAATAGCAATCAATACCAGAGTTTAATGTTCATCAATACAACCCCTAGAAGTGAATTAGCTTACAAATTTAGAAGGGCCCTAGATACTAACTTAATATTAAGATAGTAGAAAGACCAGGTATCTCCATAAAAACGCTTATTAGCAATACATACCCTTTTCAAAGACCTCCCTGTATAGATGAGAAATGCATAATCTGTAAACTAAGCCCCCATATTAACTGTAAAACTAGAAATGTAGTATATAGCATAAGATGTACTGAAGGACAATGTAAAGATAAGAATATAGTGTACATAGGTGAGACAGCTCGTAGCATAGAAGAACGATTAAATGAACACTGGCGAGAACTTCAAGATAAAAAAGAATCATCAATACTCCACCAACATGCTAAAATAGAACATAAGGGCAAATTAGAGAACATGGAAATAAAAATAGAATCTAGACACAGAAAAGACGCAATGTTTAGACAAATCACAGAGGCAATAAACATAAATGAACTCCAACCAAAATTAAATAGAAAACATGAATGGAATAGCAACATCACAGCTTACAATTAAGGACAAAATGAAAATACACACACACATAGAACAAACAACTAACCAGTAACATGTAAATAAACAAATAAAAACACACACAGACACCCGGATGTAACACATGCGCAAAATAAGCACACAACACGCACAAAAACAAGATAGCGTAGGACAGAACAAAAGAGAGGCATAAAACAAAGAAAAGAATCCCCAGTTACTGAAGAGGTCACAGAATGTGTGACGAAAGAACTTTGACAATATATGAACAACCGTCCGGTTATGAAACCAACCAACAAACCGGAAATTTATAAATTTAAGAATTTATAAATTTAATTTATAATAAATTGGAGTGAAAGAAACTGGTGCGTGTGTTTCTTATTGGCAACATGACCCGCCCAAAGCATAACAGTATATTTATATATTCATATTTATATATATATTTATATATATATATATATATAGTGGTGGAACACTGGAAGGTAATATCCGTAGTGGTAGAGCACTCAGTCCAAGGGACGAGTTAGGTAGAAGTGGTTACACAACAGTTAGTTCACCATACCGAGAACAATTGTTTCACGTTCGCGGATCTTCAGCTGAAGATCCGCGAAGGTGAAACAGTTGTTCTCGGTATGTTGAACTAACTGTTGTGTAACCACTTCTACCTAACTTCTATATATATATATATATATATATATATATATATATATATATATATATATATATATATATATATATATATATATAAATGGAATAGAATGAAATGAAATTTCATTTCTCACTCTAAGTACGGCAGTTACTTAAATGTAAGTATGTATGTATGTATACGTACATACATATATGTATACAGACGTACAGTAGTATGTATATATATACATACATGCACACATATATATATATGCACGCGTCGGTTTACCGAACATTTATTATAATGCTCGGTTTGTTTGTAAACAAACAGCCCGAATTACGCCGTACAGTGTTTAGGCGACCACGTCACCTTTTTGTTCAACACTGACACAGGAACGATGTACTAGTTTCAAGCTTATTAGCTATCGTCAGCATCGTATACCTTCCTGCCAGATGGTTGAACGTCTGAAAGTATATACTTTCCTTATGCATATTAATGGCTGAGCAGCCTAATTTGCATATCGAGTGAGTTTAGTCGGCTGGGCGCACCGAAAACGATAAATGGAATAGAATGAAACGAAATTTCATTTCTCACTCTTAGTACGGCAGTTACTTAAATGTAAGTATGTATGTATGTATACGTACATACATATATGTATACAGACGTACAGTAGTATGTATATAGATACATACATGCACACATATATATATGCACGTATCGGTTTACCGAACATTTATTATAATGCTCGGTTTGTTTGTAAACAAACAAACAACCCGAATTTCGCCGTACAGCGTTTAGGCGACCACGTCACCTTTTTGTTCAACACTGACACAGGAACGATGTACTAGTTTCAAGCTGATTAGCTATCGGCAGCATCGTATACCTTCCTGCCAGATGGTTGAACGTCTGAAAGTATATTCTTTCCTCATGCATATTAACTGTTGAGCAGCCTAATTTGTATATATTTATATATATATATATTATTTCCGTATATGATTCTTTGCCTGTGTTCTTACAATTTTATTTCTATGATTTTTTGTTCACAATTGCCTGTGTTTTTACCTTTATGATATTTTGTCTTTAATTTTCCTGTGTATACTCCCCCCTCCTTACGTTTTTCTGTTTCATTTTCCCTTCCCCGTCTCTGCCTATCCTTCGCACTCACTCCTTCGTTCACTCCACCCCGCTTCACACCCCTGCTTTCTCATCCCTCCCCCTGCTTTCACCCAACGCCCACCATGCCCAGCCTGAGATCCTTTCTCCACCAACTACATAATCCCCTCAAACTTTCCCCCTCCTCCCACCCTGCTATCTCCCCTATGCCCTCCAACTCTCCTACCTTCTCTTAGCCAAAACCCGGCACTCCAGCCACATCCATTTCCTCAGCCACTGCCTCCGCCTCCACCTTGTCCCCCTCGGCTTCCGTCTACACTTCCACCCTTCCCCCGCCATTCCCCCTCCACGCAACGTATCCTCATCCGATCCTCACGCCTCCTGATGCGCAACTCCATCCGCGCCTCCCGTTCCACCCTCCGCCAACTTGACCACCAACTGACCCCCACCCTCCTCCGCCTTAACTCCACCTGCCACCCCCTCTTCGCCCAAGCCATCCTCTCATTCATCCAAAACCTCTTCTCCTTCCTCAGCTCCACCAAAGCCCGCAAGCTACACTCACTCCTCCTAACCACCCCCATCCACCACCACCCGCCCATCCCCATACGCCCACCACTCTCCGCCTCTCCCTTGACCCACACCCATACCCAATCTCCCCCCTCCACCCCCCCTCACCACACCCTCCCCCACACCCAAACCCACCACTTGTTGTCACCATACCCCCTGACCTCCCCCTCTCCGCACCTGAGCGCTCACTCCTTAGTAGAGGCCTTCGCTTCATACCCCACACTCCGCACAGCGACGAGTTCCGCACCCGAACGGAAGTCGAGCGATTCGTGCGACGCACTAAGCTACAGGCACATTTCGCCGAACGCCACCGGCTCCGGACGCCCCAGATCCGTTTCTCGCCCTGGGCCGACGACCATCTTCATGGACGCCGGCCCCAGGGCAATTTAGCACCATGGACGCGTTCGTCGATGCCAGCCGTAGCGCAGTAAATCGTTTCGACTTCCGCCACCGTTCCAAACGGTACAATATCTCACGGGGCGAACTCCTCACCCTCCGCTCCCTCCGTAGCCGAGATGACATCGTCATCAAACCGGCAGACAAGGGAGGCGCCGTGGTGGTGTGGCGCGCGGACCTCTACACGGCCGAAGCCCTCAGGCAGCTCTGTAACCCCCTCTTCTACCGCCCTCTACCTTCCGATCCCACCCCCTCTACCAACAACAAGTCTCCTCCACCATCCAAGACCTTATCGCCTCCTCCCTCCTCCACCCCATCGCTTCCCACCTCATCGTCCGCACCCCCCGCACCCCCACCATCTACTTCCTCCCCAAACTCCACAAACCCGACAACCTCGGCCGCCCCATCGTCTCCGCTTGCAACTGCCCCACCGAACTCATCTCCGCCTTTCTCGACTCCATCCTCGCCCCCCTTGTCACCACCCTCCCCTCCTACATCTCTGACACCAACCACGCCCTGCGCCTTTTCGACTCCTTCACCTACCCACCCAGCCCACAGCCCTTCCTCTTCACCCTAGACATCAAGTCCCTCTATACCGTCATCCCCCACGCCGACGGCCTACGCACCCTCAAACACTACCTGACCTTCGCCCCACCCCCATTCCCTCCACCCCCACCCTCCTTCGCCTCGCCGAGCTGGTCCTCACCCTCAATTGTTTCTCCTTCTCGGGTGAGTTTTACCAACAGGTCACGGGGGTAGCCATGGGTACAAGAATGGGCCCGAACTATGCCAACCTTTTTGTTGGCCATGTTGAGGCCCAAATCTTTGCCCAGTACACCGGCCCCACGCCCGAACTGTACGGTCGTTACATTGACGACTGTATCGGAGCCACGACCCTCACCCGAGAACAGCTCGACTCCTTTCTCTCCTTCTTCTGCTCCTTCCACCCCTCCCTCCACTTCACCACCTCTATCTCCACCACCCACGTCCACTTCTTAGACATCTCCGTCGTCTTCGACCCCTCCCACCACTCCCTCATCACCTCTGCCTTCTTCAAACCCACCGACTCCCACTCTTACCTCGACTTCACCTCTTCCCACCCCACCCACACTAAACACTCCATTTCCTACTCCCAACTCCTCAGGATCCGCCACCTCTGTAGCCGAGATGCTGACTTCGAGTCCCAGGTCCTTTCCCTAGTCAGCCATTTCATCCGCAGAGGTTACCCCCATTCTCTCGTCCACACCGCTCTCACCCGCGCCCGTGCTGTCCACCGCTCCACCACCCTCACCCCACGCCACCGAACACCCACCCACCGTCTCCCCTTCCCCATCACCTACCACCCCTCCACCTATCCCCTCCACCGCACCATCCACCGCCTCTTCCGACACCTCCAGTCCGACCCCTCCACCTCCCACATCTTCCCAACCCCACCACTCCCCTCCTTCAAACGCGCACGCAATCTCCGCACCCTCCTCGTCCACAGCTCCCTACCCCCCAACCCACGCTCTGTTCCCCCCCCCCGGTTCCTTTCCCTTTTCTAGGCCCCGCTGCAACACCTGTCCCCACATCACCAACACCACCACCTTCCAGGGTCCCAACGGCCACTCTCTCTCTGTCCGGCATGCCTTCCGCTGCACCTCCTCCAACCTAGTCTACGGACTCCGTGCAGCGCGACTTATGTCGGACAGACGGGACGTCGCCTGGCGGACCGATTCACTGAGCACCTCCGGGATATTCGTCTCGGTGGTAGTTCCCCCATCGCCCGCCACTTTGGTGGCCCTGGACATTCCGCACGCCATCTCACAGTCTGTGGCCTTATTCCTTTAGCCTTCGACCGCCCCCCTCCCCCCACACTTATCCCCCACTAACACCACTAACACACCCCTCCTTTTCACCGCCCACCCCACAACTAACAATACTAACACCTCCACTCCACCCCTCATCCGGCCACCCTTCCCCAACTAACATACTAACATCCCTCCCTTCTTCTCCTCGCCGCCTCCTTATCACACGCACACACCCACCGGCACATATATACACGCGCTCACACTAAACACACACCCTACTACCACCACTAACCCTCAACCCCACACCTCCATCCCACCACCCCGCAACTAACCTCACTAACACCCCCTGACCCCAAGCACACGAACACACGCACCCACTTACACCACCCCACACGCAACTAACATCACTAACACCCCCAACCCCACGCACACGTACCCACACACCCTCGTACAGCACCAACTCTACACACCCTACCACCACTAACCCCCACTCACACCTGCATTCAACCCCTTCCTCACCTCCCGTATACTAACACCCACTAACACCCCTTCTTCAAACTACACACACACCAGTACACCAAACTCCCGCCATAGAACTACACACACCCTTCTCTCCCCGCTCCACCCACACCCTCGCTCCACACTCACTCATCCCACTAACACCTCTACTAATACACACACACACCCTCCTCACTCCATCTTTCACACCTACCAATCCTCGCCCCTTTACCATTCCACCCGACTGCTTCTATGCCCTCTGACCACCTCCCAGCACAAACAGACACACAGCACTCCCACCGCTTGACCACTTCCTGTTGCACGCGCACCCCACATCTCTCCTCTTCCGACCATCTCTTCATGGAATACTCGTATGTGGAACTTGACCACCACGGAATCTACTAAATATCATAGGAATTTACCAACATTTCAACCATCCTCCTACGGAATCACCTATATAACTCACCCACACACACACACCCCAAATTATTTTTTTCTCCCAAACGCCACCTACACCCACAACACGCTTAAACCCCACACACACGTGCTTTCCACCACATATTTACAACCTCAGCCTCCTGATTCCTCTCCCCCCACCCCTCTATCCACACACGCACAGACACTCCGACCTACAACCCCCCCCACACACA
This sequence comes from Eledone cirrhosa, assembly GCA_964016885.1. Lineage (NCBI taxonomy): Eukaryota > Metazoa > Mollusca > Cephalopoda > Octopoda > Eledonidae > Eledone > Eledone cirrhosa. Next base: position 350,234,629 of record OZ024740.1, read on the forward strand.
CCTCTTCTGAACATGCAACCCCGTTCTTCCCCCAACCCTTACTTTCACATAAACACACACACACACACACGTACACCTACACACACACACCACCTTCAGCCCTCCTCGCTCGGACACCCCGTCTCCCTCTCCCCACTCCACCCGCCACCACCCGCCACCACCCCTACACACCCACACTCACACCCTTCCACCACCTGTTTTACCCCTTTTTAATTTCAGTTTATTTTGATCATGCTTTTATATTTATTTTTATTTCATTCCTTTTATTTTGATCATGCTTTATTTTTATTTTTATTTTTAATTTCATTCGCACCGTTTCCTTTCGCTATATGTCTCTCCACCACTCCCCTACACACCCTTTGAACTCTGTTCCCACACACTTCTCACCTGAGGAAGGGCTTATGCCCGAAACGTCGTTCCCCACCACCTCCCCACTCTCCAGAGCGTGAAATTAATAAACATTCGTTGTACTGCCTCTCTGTTTTGTTCCTGTTCAAATTTTTACATATATATATATATATATATATATATATATATATATATATATATATATATATATATATATATATATATATATATATATATATATATATATATATATATATATTTATATATATATATTTATATATATATATATGTATATCTATATATATATATATAAATATGCTGCTACCTTGATTATTTTTGCGCCGACGCAGCGGATTTCTCTAATTCTGGATGTTATTCTCCCCCCCCCTCTCTCTCTCTCTCTCTCTCTCTCTCTCTCTATATATATATATATATATATATATATATATATAAATGTATATATA
>OZ024740.1:350260440-350262940 GCA_964016885.1 Eledone cirrhosa
CTCTACAAAATTTTATGGCTCCTAGCCAGAATACTCAAACCCATCTTAGACACCTTGCCGGGACACGTTAACAGCTCCGAGGAGGTGTTGAAGCGCCTGCATCAAATGGATCCCGACACCAGAAGGAATAACAGATATGCCTTCAGCCTTGATGTAGTCGCTCTCTACACCTCGGTCCCGGCACTCCCGGCCATCAATATACTAATGGAACGCGTCCAATCCACCGACCTACACTGCTTCGGGCTCACCACCACTGACATCCACCAACTCCTATCTATCGTCGTCGACAACACCTACTTCGGATTCCTCGACCAAATATACCAACAAACCTCGGAATTGCCCATGGGATCAAGCCTATCAGGTGTGCTAGCGATCTCTTACATGGACAACCTCGAACGCAAGGCACTCAACGCCTGCCACCCCAACGCCGTAGCCTTTTTCTCAAGGTACGTGGACGATATCCTCATCCTCACATCTTCCCAAGACACGGCGAACAGAATCTATGAGACGTTCAACAACACGGACGAGAACATTGACTTCAGTGTTGAACACCCCAACGAAGACGGGTCACTTGCCCTCCTCGACTTCCGAATCAACATCACGGAACAGGGAAGGATCCACTGCAACTTCTACCGAAAGGCAGCCTGCAGGGACCTATTCGTTCACTACAAGTCCGCCCTCCCTAACAGTGCCAAAAGAGGATACATCACGAACGAGATCGCGCGAATCAAAAACAGATGCAGCGATCACGCGAGTGGTGTCACTCATACCAAGCGATTCCTCGAGGTGCTGGAGACGAACGGGTACCCTACCTCGATCACAGACAGGATAGGAGACACCAGGCGCAAGAGACAGAGAAGCACCCAAGGCAAGTGCTTCCTTAAAATGCCACACCTGGGCGAGAAAACCACCAACGCTATCCGCAAGGCTATACGGAGGGAGGGCCTCGACATCCACCTGGCCCACTCGGGCCCCTCCCTACGAAGATGCCTCTCCAGGAAACCCGAAAAATCTACTGACGCATGCTCCCTCAGAGACTGCCCGATACGCCATGCGAACTGTTGCCTACGCACATACGTCGTGTATAAGATAGAATGTGACAGGTGCAACCAATACTACATAGGTAGCAGAATTCGACCTTTGCACATCCGGATCAAGGAACACATTAAAACCAGGGCCTCTTCTTTCCGGAAACAAATAGACACATGCGGAAACAAAGACGGAAGGTCCATTGTCACAATTCTAGTGACTGAAAGAAACGTCGGCACGTTACGTATCAAGGAAGCGCTTTTTATCAAATGACTGCAACCGCAAATAAACAACCGATCAGAGAGAAGCGAAATGAGATGGCTGGTTTAAGTTAACAAGCGATGCAACAACACACAACACACGCACACACACACACACACACACGCGCAAACGAGATAACTACACACACACACGCACACACACACAGTAGCATTCCACCATACGAACATACTACACTGCCAATACAGAGGAACAAGGCAACAACACACGCACACACACACACACACTCAAGCGAGACAACAACACACGCACACACACACACAGTAACATTTAACAAACAGGCAGAGAATGGACTGACAGCTAGCGCCATCCCACTCCCTCATTCGGCCGCTGACCTCTGTACGACCGACCCCATTTCACGCGCACGTGTGCTCTGCCGAATACCTCAGATATTCAAAACAACAAACAGCGAAGGACGCGTTCCGGACTTGTCCGACAGACAACCTTTTCCCCCATCCCGGAAAAAAACCCCAGTTGATGGATGTGAATCCGAAATATATAGGGACTTTTAAATCTCTCCCAAGGTAAATCTCTCTTGTGTTGTTATTTTTATTTTATCCTTTATACTCTTCCCTTCATTCTACACATCTCACACATCCTATACACACCACGCATCTCAACGTACACCCACGTACAACTCTCTCTCCACCATATATTTCGTTTCTGAATTTGTTTAGCAAGATTCTTTATCTGAAATCGTGTGTTGAAACCGATATTGTTATACTTTGGGAGGGTCATGTTGCCAATAAGAAACACACGCACCAGTTGCTTTCACTTCAATTTATTATATATTTATAAATTTATAAATTTATAAATTTCTGGTTGGTTGGTTGGTTCCACAACCAGATAGTTGTTTATATATAGTCATAGTTCTTTCGTCACACACTCTGTGACCTCTTCAGTGACTGGTGATTTCTTTCTTTGTTTCTGTCCCTCTCCTTTGTTCTGTCCTACGCCATTTTGTTTCTGTGTGTTGTGTCAACCTTTTGTTCAACACTGACACAGGAACGATGTACTAGTTTCAAGCTTATTAGCTATTGTCAGCAACGTATACCTTTCTGTCGGTGGGAGGGACCGTCCTCATGAAAGCCAGTTAAGTCTGAAATGCATAGACGGTTGTCTCCCTTGCTTCTGCTGGCCATCATCAGAGGTCGTTAGCCCCCCGATGTTTGCATAGCTACGGCTTCCTAAA
>OZ024740.1:350270440-350272940 GCA_964016885.1 Eledone cirrhosa
TATTACCCACTCTACTACCATAAGTATTGAGTACTTTGGTGCGTTATGGTCCACCTGGTTCCTTACCACATTTCCTTCGTTATATATATGTATATATATATTAAAGAGTTAAACAAGATTCAATGAGTACATCAAAGAATGAGTTTTACAGTAGATTAGAAGCACTCTACAAGAAAAAAATATATTTTCAAGAGTTATTAATATTAAATTCAAATATTAACAAAATAGATGTTCTTGTGATCAATTAAATTTTATTATACATATTTCAGAGGTACTTGAATCAGGTTCAATAGTACGTCCTCATCAGATAAAATAAAATGATACATGACATACCCTGAGATGTTAGATGGTTAAGATTTAATCAAGGTCGTGATTAACTTCTGAGAAAACTCAATATTTATACCTTAATAATGAGAACATGCGAAAACGTAATAGAATCAATAGAGAAAGTGTGAGTAAGAAAAACATTGCTGTAATGTAACAGTTATAGAGTTTTTAAAATCTGGGATACTACATTAGGATTATAGAGGAAGACATCTCTTGAGTTATAATTTTTTAAGTTTTTGGCTTGAGAAAGCAACTGATAGATAATTAAAGAGAGGGAGTAATTTATGCACAAATTTTCATCGGACACATATAAACATGATAGCCTTGGCGGTTAAATTTCAAAATATTTAATTCATGTTACTTTAGGGTGAAGAATCAAAATTTTAGGTTTTAAAAGTTGATGGTTATTTGTATTAATTTTATGAATTTTATAAATGTGTTACATTTCTAAGTTCGAAGTTTTATGAAAACAAATTTAAAGGATTTACTTGGCCCGCGAAAGAAAAATGTACACTGTTCTATATTCACACAAAGGTAATATTTAACAAAATTACTTGTAACAGTGTCAACATTTTAGGTATGTATAATTTATTAAGTACTTGCTGTTATAAATATCAAGGAATTTATTGTTAAATAGATATAGTGTCTAAAGTATAATAATTAACGCAGAGTTTTCAGCTATATATATATATATATATATATATATATATATATATATATATGTGTGTGCATTTATCATAATAAGAGGAATATAACTTATTAATTTTTTTATTATATTATATTAAATCATTATATTAGTTCTACCTTCAAGGGAAGAACGAACTCTAAATTATGATTATGCTATTATACAATATACATATATTTGCACAATCAATATATAGCTTTATACCGAACAATAATTATGATCAAGTTATTATACATTATAAACATAAATGCACAAAACTATATACAGAGATATGCCTAACTATAATTATGATTATGTTAATATACAATATAAACATATTTGCAAAAACTACATATAGAGAGATATACTAAGTATTAATGAGACAGTATACTTATGGTAAAGGATAACGATTATAATCTTAGATCATAGATTCATACATGCATAACTATAAAATACATACATATATATAAAAAAAAATGTAAACGCATGAATGATCAACAGTTCAAAATAAGGTCCGTAAAAATTTACAGGTTAGACATTTAAACTATATTTAAAACATGCATAACTATAAAATACATACATATATATATATAAAAATGTAGACGCATGAATGATCAACAGTTCAAAATAAGGTCCGTAAAAATTTACAGGTTAGATATTTAAACTATATTTAAAACATGCATAACTATAAAATACATACATATATATATATATATAAAAATGTAGACGCATGAATGATTAACAGTTCAAAATAAGGTCCGTAAAAATGTACAGGTTAGATATTTAAACTATATTTAAAACAGAGATAGAAAGAATAAAAATATAGAAATAAAGGTCTGGATCAAAGTTAATAATATCAAAAAAGACATATGTTATGTATATCAACGTGCCAGCATGTTATTAAACAAATGTCATTCATTCAAACGTTATTTCCTTTATAGATGACTAGCAGTAAAGCCCGGCGTTGCTCGGGGTCGCTCAGTAGCTGTGTTAAAGTTACAATGTTAAGTTTCTTTTTTGGCTTAAAAACTGTAGTGTCTACTGTGCAGACTTGCATGTGGTGTTTTTGATTAATATTCCCTCAACCAACAATATGCCTTATGAAGTTAAGAAAACATAACGATAACCCGAATGTTATAACAAAAGAGGATGCTGGGGGTAAAAACTGCACTGGTTATTTATTAACAAAGATCGAAAATGTAAACACTGCAACGCAGAGAAAAACATTAGCGTAACCAAATTATCAGTTATGTCTGTCTGCACGCCTATATCACCTCTCTGCACGACTGTCTGTCTGCACGCCTATATCACCTCTCTGCACGACTGTCTGTCTGCACGCCTGTATCACCTCTCTGCACGACTGTCTGTCTGCACGCCTATATCACCTCTCTGCACGACTGTCTGTCTGCACGCGTATATCACCTCTCTGCACGACTGTCTGTCTGCACGCCTAACGAAATTTACAGATACATATATTTTAAATAAACTTATATAATTTTTGCTTTTTTT
>OZ024740.1:350277940-350317940 GCA_964016885.1 Eledone cirrhosa
CCAGATAATCGGCACCGCTCTCAAGGAATACGAAGCGGTGACAGGAGCAATGATAAACCAGGAAAAGTCGGTGGGTTGCAGCTCGGCACCTGGAGAGAGCAAGTCCATGCCGTCCGACAGCGTCGTGGGGCGTTGGACGGAGGGACCGGTTAAATTGCTCGGGGTCTGGTTCGGACCGGACCTCCAGATGGAGAAAAAGTGGAACGAGGTGACGAGCAGGGTGGCCTCCCTCACCCAGAAATGGGCTGAGAGGAAGCTGTTCCTGAAAGGCCGGGCGGAGGTGGCGAATGCGTACATCGCATCCGTCATCTGCTACCGCCTCACCGTCGTCCCTTGCTCCAGCCCAACTCTCACTAAAATGGAGCGCCTCCTCTTCCGCTTTTTGTGGAAGGGACGCGCTCCCATGGTCAGACGATCCATCTGCTGTCAACACCCGTTGCGTGGAGGACTGGGCATGCCATGGCTGATGATGCGCAAACATGCGCTGAGGCGGCAACATCTCTGGTGCTTCCTTGATGGTGAACGGGTGTGGTCGCCGTTCGCCAGGCACGTTTTCCCACAGCTCGTCTCCTTGACGGAGCTGCAGTCCTGGGTCAGAAAAAGACCGAGGGATAGCGCTTGGAAACTGGAATGTCTCCAGGCGCTCACTGCCCTCTCCCAGCTGGGCACCAGTATCGGTGGAACATCCACCTCGGCGTTCTATAGAGGACTAGTGGAGGGGAAGAGCGACAACATTCTCGGAGAGCTCCTGGGCGTCGAAGAAGATCAGCTGTTTGCTCTCTTCCGGAGAACTTTCAGCCCGGGGCCTATGGATAACTTCCAATAATCTCTGGCCAGGCAGTGCTACCGGGGAGCGCTGCCGGTTCGAGATAAGCTCTACAGGCACGGAAGTGCCGTCAGCCGAGCCTGTCCGAGATGCGCGCAGAGCGACGAAACCATTGTGCACGCACTCGTTCAGTGCCCGAGCATTGCTGACTTGTGGAGCTATGTCGAACAGTTGCTGTCGCGTGTAGGACTGATCCGGTTGTCGACTGAGTCCATTGTGCAGATGGTCTCGTCGTCTTCCTTCGAGGAGGAAGGGCAGGCGGTTTTCATCTGCCTGGTGGCCATGGCGAAAGAGATTGTGTGGTGGACAAGGTTAAAAGGGTTAAAAACAGACACTTTCCTCTTCGGCGAATCGCTAATTAACTTTTTCAAGTTTCACTTGAAGAGGAAAATCAGGGTGGAGAGGCAAGTGCTGCTTTCTAGCAAGTTTGTTGAAAGGTGGGTGAATGTAGCGAGAATGGTCCGAGTGAACGGGACCACTCTGAATATACGTCTGTAGTTTGAGGGATGGACAAATTGAGAGAGGGCGCTTGCCCTGGTGGTCAGGGTGGCCGTGGCCTTTTGTGTGGTTTTCGCCACGAGTATCCCTCGGAGGTTTCCCCCCTATTGGGGAATTTTTCATTGTTTCAATTTTCATTTTTATTGTTTATATATATATATGTTTCTATGTCCTTTTTTTTTCTTTTCTTATATAAATAATAAAAATATTTACACGCACAAAACCCACATCGTACCGTCCTGTACCGTCCTGTGCCGTCTGTAATGTTTTTCTTGATGTCAGCCCTTGTGGCCAATAAAGAAATCATTAATTAGTAAAATAAAAAAAATAAAAACATATCATTATCATTACCATTATTATTATTATTATTATTATTATTATTATTATTATTATTATTATTTTTGGTCTAAGCGGACGTATTTTGCTCGCTCCCAGTAAGTCGCTTTATTTGCCTGTTAAAATTATTTGTTGTTAAATATTTCTTGTTATGTAAGGGATATAAGCCCTTAGACTTTGCCCCGTGAAGGGGAAAGTATCATATTTGGGCCTTTTGGCCCAAATATTTGAACTTTTTTTTCATGTTAAAAAATTTACGAAGAAAAATAAACATGGCTGAGCCACGCCCCCCAGCGATATGTCGGCTGTCGTGCGACAACGACGTAGAAGTTGAGAGGAGCGCTACAGCGAAATTAACACACATTGATAACACAAACACCACCATAAACAAGGTAAACAAAGACACCAATGATACCAATAAGAACTCTAATTTTGAAAAAAATGACAGTAACAGCGACAACGTAAATACAGGTAACAAAAGAAAAAATAACAAATACAACAACAATATCAACACCACTAACATGAAAACAAATAGCAACAACACCAACAGCAACAATACCAACTGCACCGAGAACAACGGTGGCAACAAAGACAACAATGATAACAGCGACAGTGCTAATAACAACACCAACAAGAACAACGACAACGACCACAAGACCCCCAAGGAAAACAAGAAGAACAATTTCGCTGCGGCAGCAGCAAAAAAGAGGCCATGCTTCAACATGGACCTCTCAAACAAAGATGAAAAGTTGGCCCAGGCATGGAAGCTCATCAAGCAAGAGCAAACTTGGGCCAACTTAACTGTCCCGGTAGAAGCTATTGAGGCAGTGGAGCGCAAAACGGTGCATTATAGATGCATCTCAGCACAAACCAAAAGGGCAGCGTTAATCCCACAAGAAGATATCGAAGTCGCGCTGAGGTGCATCAGAGAAGACACCCAGTACATAGAGAGGGCAGACAGTACGGCACCATTTCGGTGTTGTTCAAGTCAGAAGTCCTCGCTATGAAACACGCTATGACTCCTTGCAAAACCAGCAAGGTCATAATGTACCCCTCCCACATGGGAAAAAGAACGGCCCGTCTCCGCATTCCCAGAATCCCACCAGGACCTGACATGTGGTGGCTTCTGGGATGTGTGATTGTGGAGGGGACGGATACAGTCCCTATAGAAGTGACCAGAACGGCCAGAGAGGACTCGTCCGGGGTTGACCTGGAGATCCTTCTCCAGATCAGGCCCGAGAATGTGAAGACAATGCCAGACCATATCCGACTTCAGAATGGGACTGTCATTCACATTATGACCGAAAGCAAAAGGCCGCAGTGTTTTGTTTGTGGGGAAAAAACCCATTTGCGAGCCTTCTGCCCTCAACTGCTGAAAGAGGCAAGAGGTCGAAAGGCTCCACTGCTGCCGACGCCGGGGCAAGGACCACAACCAACACCAGCACCGGCAAAAACACCAACAACAACACCAATAGAAAGACCACCACCAACATAGACCACCCAGGGGGGAAACGAGGAAAGCTGTCAAATTACCCCCCCCCCCCAAATACACACACCAATAAAACCATAAACATGCATACAGACACACTTACAGACACAGACCCCTCATCTACCAGTAGTCAAAATGAGGGAAATCCCAAATCCCCAAAATACAAAAAAGGAAACACAAAAAGAAAAAAAAAACTCAACAAAGCACAAAAGCACCCACAATAAAAAACGCAGACACCACCCACGCAAACATCTCTCCAATAACAGCAACATCAACACCACCATCACCATCACCAGAATCCCCCAAACGCAAACAACCGAAACAGACGCAAGAACAAATATACACACAAACATCTGAAACCACAGGCACCGCACTCACAACAAACACAGATACAACCGAAACAACACCACCAAAACCATCACCACCACAGCCACGCAAATAAATAAAATCACACCAACAAAACATACAAAACTTCGTGCTCGTCAGGAGGGCCAACAAGGATTGATGGCCCTCGTAGCACGAAGTGAAAATATACAAAAAGAGGGGGAAATTTTTAAATCGAGCACATTTCGCGTGCCGGAAGATTTGGTTATGGTGCGAATGTCGCTCGACATATTCAAAGAAATACAAGACAGCTTTCCTCGGGACGTGGGAACCCCGAACGTAAAACCCACTTCAAGATTTTTAAAGGGGTTCCCAAAAGAAACCCCACTATGGAGGTCAAACAACCCGACCTTCACAAGAGCCCGGAAGGTAAGTAAACCTTCCTCTCTCTCTGTTTAACCTGCCAACATGGCCGTATTAAGAGAAGGATGTTTAAATATTCGAGGCCTGGGATCGTCCTGGAAGCAGGGTCACCTGCTCAACGACCTCAGGTCTATAGAAATGGATGTAATTGCAGTCAGCAAGACCAGGATTTCCGACACGCGCGCACTAGCCCCATTTTCGACGACTATCATATCTTTGCATCTGTTAGCCGGCCAGGAATGGGAAGCGGGGTGGCAGTGCTGTTTAGGAAAGGCCTGGATCTCGAGGTAAGGTCGATCTTCCGGGACCCGGACGGGAAGTTGGTGGTCTTGGACGTGAACAATAATGAAGGTGGTGCCTTTAGACAGGATATTCATTAGGAAAATAGACAGAAATAGTGTAAGCTGTCCACGTTTTGAAACGGTCGCCTATTCAGATCACAAGTTTGTGATCTGTATGGTCGACCTAGATAAGACGCATAGGTTAGGACCTGGTTACTGGAAGCTAAACATGTCATTTCCGGCACGTAAGGCTTACAGGGACCAGGTCAACAATTTAGTTAAGAAAAGTTGACAATAGATGGTGGGGGGCTCTCAAAAGAGAGATTAGAGTAATGTCGATAGAGTTTAGCAAAGAAGTAGCATTAGAGAAAAATAGAAAGGAGGGGGAGTTGGTAGATAAGTTAGACGAGGCTATTGGTAGTGGCATTGCAACTGATGTGCTAGCGGCGAGAATGGCATTAGACGATTTCTTCAATGCGAGACACGAAGGCTGCATTGTCAGAGCTAAGGCGCGTGCTCTGAGAAACGAGGGAACCAAAGCTGTTCGATGGGCCCGCGTGGCAGAGGCGCAGCGTGGTAATAAAACCACGATTCGGTCTTTGACGGACCGAGACGGGCACGAGCTGAGCGATTCCTAGAGGATGTGTGAGGCCTTTCGCCAACATTTTGCTCGGTTGTTCGGGGGAGGTGGCGGGTCAGAGATGGTGGCGGACTTCAGTCTCTACCTCGATGGCTTGCCGCAACTCTCAACGGCTGACGCTGGGCGCTGCGAAAGGCCAATTACTTCAGCCGAGATTCAGGATGCCCTTGTCAGCCGGATGAGGCGCAAGTCACCCGGTTTGGATGGTCTGCCCTACGAGCTTTACGTAAATATGCCAGCCTTGTACTCCAATCTCCTCGAAGCCCTCTACTGCAACTGGCAGCAAAACGGTAATATTCCCAGTTCTGTAGTGACGCTGATAAGGAAAGACGAGAACAAGAGGGACACATTAGACAATTTCAGGCCCATAACTGTGCTCAACACAGAATTTAAGATTTTAGCCAGGGTGTTAGCGAAGAGGTTGGCGCTTGTCGTCGGGGATTTGCTTGGGGAGGCGCAAGCTTGCGCAATCCCAACCAGGTCCATACACGACAACCTCCACCTAATGCGATACATCATAGAGAGGGTAGGGTGTAAACCTGGTTTCGGTGGGGCTCTGATCAATTTAGATCAATCGAAAGCATTCGATAGGGTCGACCATCGGTACCTGGAGGCTGTCCTTAAGGCGGCTGGCTTCGGCCCCGTCTTCAGAAGCTGGATCGCTGCAATGCACCTGCTCGATGGTCGAAATTAATGGCCACCTCTCGGAACCGTTTCAGGTCTCCCGATCGATCCGTCAAGGGTGCCCTCTCTCCTCCCTTCTGTACGTATTGACTCTCGAGCCTTTACTGCGGAAGCTGGAGCTGTTGCAGGGCATCCCGCTCGAATCGGGACGCGGAAAGGCTGTGTCGGGTTATGCGGACGACATCACCGTGATGGTGTCGGACACCTCAGAAATCGAGGTGGTCGGCAACTTATTGGGGGAATATGAAAGGTTGACTGGAGCAAAACTTAACCCGGAAAAGTCAGTGGGCTTGCAACTCGGCACCTGGAGAAGTAAGTCCATGCCGTCCAACAGCGTCGTTAGGCGCTGGACGGACGGACCGGTAAAGTTGCTAGGGGTTTGGTTCGGGCCAGACCTCCAGGTGGATAAGAATTGGGACGAGGTGACGGGCAGGGTAGTCAGTCTCACCCAGAAATGGGCTGGAATGAAGCTATCACTGAAAGGTCGGGCGGAGGTGGCGAACGCGTACATCGCGTCCGTCATCTACTACCGTCTGACCGTCGTCCCTTGCCCCCGTTCGCGCCTCGCCATTTTGGAGCGGCTCCTCTTCAAATTCTTGTGGAGGGGTCAGGTTCCGCTGGTGAGGCGGTCCATCTGCTGCCAGCACCCTCTACGTGGAGGGCTGGGCATGCCGTGGCTAATGATGCGCAGGCACGCGCTGGGGCTGCGGCATCTCCAGATATTCTGCCTAAACGGTGAATAGGAGTGGTCGCCGTTTGTCAGACGGGCCTTTCCGCACCTCGTTTCTTTGACTGAGTTGCAGTCCTGGGTCAAGAAGAGACCGAGACTGGGTGACTGGCATCTGGAATGTTGCCAGGCACTCACTGCCCTCTACCAGGCGGGCAATGCGGTCAGTGGAACTTCCGCTCTCAAGTTCTATAGAGGATTAGTGGGCAAGTGCGACGACGCACTCGGAGAGGCTCTGGGAGTCAACGAAGTCGAACTAACCAGTCTGTACCGGAGGACTTTCGAGCCGGAGACGATGGATAATTTCCCAAAATCCCTTGCTTGGCAGTGCAAACGGGGGGCACTGCCGATTCGAGATAAACTCTACAGGCACGGAAGTGCTGTCAGACGGACTTGCCCGAGATGCGCGCAGAGTGACGAAACCGTTCTGCACGCACTCGTCCAGTGTCCGTGCATTACTGACTTGTGGAGTTATGTTGAACAGCTGTTGTCGCGTGTAGAACGGATCCGGCTATCGGCTGAGTCCATAGTGAAGATCGACCCGCCGCCTTCTTTTGGCCAGGACGGGCAGGCAATTTTCCTCTGTCTGGTGGCAGTAGCGAAAGAGGTTGTATGGTGGACGAGGTTGAAAGGACTGAAGACAGACACTTTTCTCTTCGGCCAATCTCTCATCAACTTTTTCAAGTTTCACTTGGAAAGGAAGGTGAGGGTGGAGAGAGAAGTGCTGCCCCCAGTACATTTGCTGAAAGGTGGGTGAATGTGACGAGAATGGCCCGTGTGAGTGGGCCTACTCTGGTCATGCGGCTGTAGGTAGGTAAATTTGAAGAGGAGAGGATGGTGCCCTTCCAGGGTTCTCTCGAAGCGTCGGGTCGTTCAGGGCTGGTGGGGTACCTGAGCGAACCCTAGGTGGTCATCCCCTCTATTGGGGAATTTTTTTTTCTTGTTGTAATTTTATTGTTACTTTATTGTTACTTTGTTATTGTTATTCATATTGTTTACTCGATTTTTCTGTAAAACCCCACTGTCCCAGTCTTTTGTATTGTCCCCTATATGTCGGCCCTTGTGGCCAATAAATGAAATCATTATCATCATCATCATCATCATCATGATTATTAATTATTTCTATATTTCAGTAGTTATATTTATTTGCGTGTTTTCGTTTTAGTGCATAACCGAACGCAGCTGTGTGATTTGGGTACATGCAGCGTTTTTGCTTTCTTCTGTATTGAATGTATTCTATGCAATACAAGGCCTGCCAAAGCTGGGGATTTGGCCACCCACGTACTTGGGTTTTTATAACAGCCACCGAGGTTCCTTGGCTTTCATTTTACGAATGTTTTTTTTTATATATCTCAAATATAAAAAATATCGTTGTTGTAAATAACCCATCTAAGTATGACTGCGTGTGACAGAGAATGTGTGTGTGAGTGAGAGTTTGTGTGCACGTGTGTATGCATGCGTGTGCGTGTATGTGTGAGTGTGTGAATGTATGTATGTGTGTAAGTGAGTTTGTGTGTGAGAGAGAGAGAGAAGGTGTGTGTGTGTGTGTGTGTATGTGTTCATACATTTATAAATGTATATATCAAATTGTATATTAATTATCCGAAATATATAATACATGTGTATCAGATATTGTACAGGATTATCCAAACGTTAATGCGTATATAAATTATACATGGTGCATATATAACATACATGTAAGAATGTCAAACATAACTATTTCGTTGTAGATTGGAAAACAAAATGAACAAACTTAAACGAATTTATAGTCTTATTAATTTCTCATTAGTGGTATATACGTCATTGATAAACCATAGATAAATAAGCAACTTATGGCTTTATGAAACCTACCAAATGCTGTAGCAACAGTGAAATGGAAGTACTAATTTGCATAGTACTTGTTCAAATGTGATGATGATGATGATGATGGTGATGATGATAATGATAAGTGCAATGGCATTCATTATTGTTTTGATGAGGATGGTGCTGATGGGAGGGAGGCGGCGTAGAAAAAGGGTAGATGAAGTGAAGGGTTGTGAGACGAGGAGGAGGAGGCAATGAATTGAAAGCGGCGTGTATGGTTATAAAATGCCATAAATGGAAAGGTAGAAATAAATACTCCCCTACAAGAGGAGTGGTCGTGGTGGTGGCGATGATGTTGCTGCTGGTGAAGATCGTGGGTCAGATTAATTACAGCGATGATGATGTCTGGTAGAAAGTAGCGGGCTACGAGGGGGCCAAACTCCTCAAATACCGGTCGCTCTCCGACAGGTTTGCGGTCGCACCCCTGGCAGTGGAGACTTCTGGTGTCCTCGGCCCCAGGGCTATCTCCTTACTCATCACCATAGGCGCTGAGCTGGCCAGCCGCAGGTGTGAGCCCTGCGAGTTGGAATGGCTTTTCCAGCGCGTCTCCCTTGCCGTCCTCCGGGGAAACGCCTTTTCCATTCTCTCCGCCGGGGCTGTGGGTGGGCCCCATCGCGTACCGTTGTAGTTGTTGTAGAAGAAACAGAAAGACAACAACTGGAAACTACATGGTGGGTACTGAAAATCTAATTAAAGCTGTCCAATTATTTTGAAAACAATATGGTTATATTTCTGTCTTGCCAGGTCCATTGTCCTTTATAGTGTTGTAGGCAGTGGTAATGATGGTGAAATGGTAACGGCGAGGGCGGTGTTAATGAAGCCCACGATTATACCGACCATTAAAATATAAGTTTTATGATCATTTAATAAGAAAAAAATACTGTTAAATCACTTCATATTTATGAAAAATTTTTATTTGAATATTCGTGTATGGTTTTCATTAAATTATATACATTTTTTTTACGTGTACTTGTGTATATGTATGGTTACGTGTAGTTGTGTATATGTATGGTTACGTGTAGTTGTGTATATGTATAGTTACGTGTAGTTGTGTATATGTATGGTTGCGTGTAGTTGTGTATATGTATGGTCCCGTACTTGTGTATATGTATTGTTACGTGTACTTGTGTATACGTATGGTCCCGTACTTGTGTATATGTATGGTTACGTGTACTTGTGTATATGTATGGTCCCGTACTTGTGTATATGTATGGTTACGTGTACTTGTGTATATGTATGGTCCCGTACTTGTGTATATGTATGGTTACGTGTACTTGTGTATACGTATGGTCCCGTACTTGTGTATATGTATGGTTACGTGTACTTGTGTATACGTATGGTCCCGTACTTGTGTATATGTATGGTTACGTGTACTTGTGTATATCTATGGTCCCGTAACTCCAGGTAGAGTCGTAGGGGCACCGTATTGAGATACGGCATCTCTTGGGCATTTTAAGCCTGGGGGAGCCCACCCTCTCCAGGTCTGAGTACAACAGATTTCTTCCAGAGAAAGATAGAAAGTGAGAGAGAGATATAGAGGGAGAATCCACTTCAGTGCTAGACTGGTACTTTTTTATCGATCTCGAAAAGATGAAAGGCAAAGATGACCTCCGCGGGATTTGAACTCAGAGAGCAAAGAGCCGGAAGGAATACCATAAAGCATTCTATCCGACGTTCTACCGATACTGTCAATTTGCCCCCTTACCTGTGTATATACACATGTATAATTGTGTATGACTGTGTAGAATATCACGTCAAGTAAATTCTATTTTATTTTTCTGGCTTCGCCAAATAATTTAATAATTTTTTCTATCTTTCTCTGTATTTCTCTGTACTATGTCTTTCTGAAGATTAACAATTTAAATTAAAGATGTAAAAGAAATAACTTAACGCAAATACCGCAAGATATTTTATCCGAACCTGTACCGATTCTGCGAATACAACCATTTTACATTTATTTAAATAATTCTTTCTACTTTTGGTACAAGGCCAGCAATTACCCAGTACATTACTGGTACTTTATTTGATCGACCCCGTCAGGATGAAAGGCAAAGTTAATCTCAGCGGGATTTGAACTCAGATCGTAAAGGGACGTAACTCTTTGCGTCAAAGCATTGCGTCCGACCCTCTACTGATACTGCCATTTCTGATTGAGACACAAGGCAAACATTTTTTGGGGAGGGGAAAATCGATTTAATCGACCGCAGTGTATTACTGGTGCTTTATTTATCGATCCTGTAAGGATGAGAGGCAAAGCTAACCTCGGCAGAATTTGAACGCAGAACGTAAAGGACCATAATTATATGCCGAAAGCATGTTGTCCGATGCTCTACAGATACTGCCAATCTACCGCCCTACATCTATTTAAATAATTGTTTCTACATTAGGCACAAGGCCAGCAATTATTTTATCGGCCTCGTAAGCATAAAAGGCAAAGTTAACCTTCGCGGGATTTGAACTCAGAACGTAAAGGGCCATAACTCTATGCTGCAAAGCATGGTACCTGACGCTCTACCCAGAGCAGAGGCAAAATTCCACAGTTACTTGGTGGAGGGTATACTAGAATATACAGCGCACATGCAGTACACTAATACATATTTTATCGATGCTAAAAGAATGTAAAGTTAAGTCGACACCAGTAGGATGTCCACTCAGAACTTAAATGAAGGAAACTAAATAGTACAAAGTATTTTGTGTAGCACTCTAAATTTTCTGATCTATTACCTTGTTTTTAATTCATTCTCTTTAAATTCTTTATCGAGATTTCGATGTACACCATTGAGAAAAATGCTGGGTAGCCAGGAGCTATTAAGAATGGAAGAAAAGTTAGTTATTGTGTGGGTGTATGTGTAATGTGTGTGAGTGATTATGTGTATATCATGTGTACGTATGTACGCACGTAGACGTGCATTTGTGGTAGGATTAGATTATAAAGAAATAATTAATGATTCCTATAATTGACTAGTTTTGAAGCATTGGCACGAAGCATTGCAAACAATGTCGTATGTACTGATGGTGAAAAAGTGGTGAAGGGTTTAAAACATTCAACAACAAAAATAGCAACAACAGAAATTATAAGCTGTAAAAATCAAAAACAATAACAAAAAACATAAACTATTATGATGGAGAAGAAGAAATAAGAAAAAAATGCTATATAAAAATTGAATCGTTGGTTTCATTTTTTAAAATTTTGATTAAGAACGAAGAAGTGAGTAGCAAAGAGATGATTTTAAGTGACAGTAAAACTAGATATTATAGTTACAACAGTCAAAATGTAATTTCGGGAAAACAAGAAGAATAAAATAACATCCAACCACAACAGAAATAACATAGCAAGATTAATATACTATAAGTAATAGTTGAGAAAATCGAGTAAAGTACCGTGAAGATGGAACAAAACTGGACAGCGGCACTTGTGAAGAATCTCTCGAATACCGACTGGGTACATTAACCACGACGCCAAAGAGCCACTGACCACTTAATTCACCTATTTAGATTTTAAGCATGTAACCAGAAGTGTAAACAAAGTTTGACCTAAGACACATTGGGAAAATGTGAGATTTGAAATATCGGCGTCACTATAAATAATACTTGAGAAAATAGTTGAGACGCACACATTTCAAATTATACATTCTCTCAATGCTTCTTAAGTCAACCGTTGTTTATACTTCTAGTTGCAGGCTTAAAATCTTCTAAATAGTTGAAATTGAAAATACAGTTCGTTATCATTCATTTGTGGAGTCACTTGGCTTACTGATTAGATCGCTGGATTTACAATTGTTGAGTCATGAGTCGAATTCCAGATCGGGTGGCACATTGTATCCCCGAAAAAACATTTTATTTTACGTTGTTGTCGTCCACTGAGCTGGAAAATGAATTGCGATGACATTGGTGTGAAAATGCATCACCCTATAACTTTACCTTTCATAACATTCGTGATTGCTGGTCTTCCACAAAACCTCTTGTTCAGGCTTTTGTATCAGAAGAAAAAAAATTGCAGATGCCAACGTATGGTCGGTTATGACAGAAGGAGACCTCTATATAATTCATGAATATATCTTATCGGTTTTGCATATACCATCAGAGGTAAGCTATGCTACTTTACCCTGTGACCCATGACAGTATATCTTCTTATTCACCATTATCGTACATTTAACTGTTATTGAAATCTATGACGCAGAGAGCTTTTTCGATTCATTATGCTGGCTGTTATATGTGGTCTTAGAAGACTAAACTAAACAAAAGGAGATGTCGATAAACAACAATGGGAAACTATATTGTAAAATTATTCGTTCTCATACATAGAAAGCATGAGAACGCATTTCAATTAATATACAATAAGGTGCGCCGGATACGAACGAAATGTTGCTTAGAAACAGATATAATTAAACCCCAGTTTGCTTAGATGGCTACATTGCGATCACCGGCAGTAGTTTCTAATGTATACGAAGAACATGTCTAGTTTAAACTGTCTTTTGGATTTATTTGTCATGTGAATGTCATTACAATAATTGGCTTGATTGTTTAACCAGTGCATTATAAACACAGCCCGTGACACGAGAAGAAACTACGAAAACTTTTATGAAGAGCCTCCCTGGGGGGAATGGGAGGAGGCAGAGACTTGGATGTAGGTTACTTGTCATATTATATTTTTGTTTGCTTTAAAATATTTTCCTTTCGACTGTCAATGAGAAGAATGAGTCATCTATAGGAAAACATAATAGCCCACCTGTCTCTGATCCAAATTATATATCACTAAATTTCTACCATTTACACCACAAACCAATACTATTTGTTTTGTTGTATTTTTGTGCAAACATACATTAATCGTAATAATGGTGTGTAAATATATTTGTATTATGACCAGATACATGTATGCATCTTTGCATATCTCTCTCTCTCTCTCTCTCTCTCTCTCTCTCTCTCTCTCTCTCTCTCTCTCTCTCTCTCTCTCTCTCTCTCTCAGTATATATATATGTGTGTGCGTGTGTGTAGAAGTAATTCCACAACAGTTAGTAAACCATTTCTGAGAAGAATTTGTTTCACCTTGACGGATCATCAGCTCGGTTTAAATGGGTTAAATCCGGAAAAGGAAGACCATATCACGAACCTTCGTCATAGGCCTTCCTTTTCCGGATTTAACCTATTTAAACCGAGCTAATGATCCGTTAAGGGGAAACAAATTGTTCTCGGAAATGGTTTGCTAACTGTTGTGGAATTACTTCTACCAAACTCGTCCCATGGACATATATATATATATAGAAGTAGTAACACACCATACCGAGAACAATTGTTTCACCTTATGCGGATCTTCAACTCGGACTGGTCATGGTTATACGGAACAGGAAGAACAACCGTATGAACGCGCATGCGCAGAAACGGTCACTTCACCAAAGCGATACAAAACCACGGGCGAAAGGTGTAAGGGAGAAGACTGCGAAAGTCCGGAATAAAATGTTCAACTTGATTAGAAAATTAGAATGTTGTTGTTATTCAATCCGGGGCTTTGTAGTTATGCAAGAGGTGTTTCCAGACATATGGACAACGTGAGAAGATTTCGTTTCTTGAATTTAGGCAATAGCTATTGCGTAATCTCACAATTATCTCCCTTACACCTTTCGCCCGTGGTTTTGTATCGCTTGGGGAAAGTGACCGTTTCTGCACATGCGCGTTCATACGGTTGTTTTTCCTATTCCGTATAATCATGACAAGTCCGAGATGAAGATCTGCATATGAGGAAACAATTGTTCTCGGTATGGTGAACTAACTGTTGTGTTACTACTTCTACCAAACTCGTCCCATGGCCTGAGTGCTTTACCTCTACGGATATTACCTTCCAGTGTTCTACCTCTCTCTGTATATATATATAAATATATATATATATTCATATATGTGCATACATACACATCCACATCCGCACACACACATACACACATACACACACACATATATATACGTGTGTATGTATGTACGTATGTATATATATATAATTAATTCAAAAAAACGTTGGGCGAAGACAACAGAAAAATGGAAGAAACACAAGACAGTCCCTTATCATCAGTCGACCTCTGGGGGTGCTAGGGATTTCAATGCATTAAGATCGATATCACTAACTCCAGCGCACATAGGACAGTAGCAAAAGCTTACAAGAGAAAACGAATGGTCTTCCGATTATTTACAAATAGAATGAAATAAAATATAACAAAATTTACAACAAACCAATATGCTGCAATCGAAACATACAACACCAATCTTCTTTTTGCTTCATTGACGTAGATGATCGAAGTGGCTTAGTTTGAGCGAACTTCTATAACATATAGAGTGTCCCAAAAATGAATACATAATTTGATTACTTGTACAGGCAATATTTATTAGAATGCACAGCTTTTGTGTATACATCTTTTTGGGACAACCTGTATATTAAGTCTGTAGCAAATATCAGAATATCATGTTTTGTTTGTGGAATCCTCATATGTGTACATTATTTGGCAGTATCGGTAGAGGGTCGCACGCCATGCTTTGCAGCAAAGAGTTACGGCCCTTATGATCTGAGTTCAAATCCCGCCGAGGTTAACTTTGCCTTTCATGCTTACGGGGTCGATAAAATTAAGTACCAGTAATACACTGGGATAATTGCTGGCCTTGTGCCCAAAGTAGAAACAATTATTATCCAAACAACCATATTTGTTGATAATTGGGATTGATGTTGTCAGACAATGCGATATGAAGTGTTTGTACTCTTTCAAACACTTTACACTTATTGTACGAGAAGCAAAAGAGAAAAAAAAGGACTCTGTTTTGATATCATTTTATGTAAAAGAAATGCAAATTCGGTAGCACATCATTATTAATGTTTCATAAGGGCGGTGGATTGGCAGTATCGGTGGAGGGTCGGACGCCATGCTTTCCAGCATAGTTACGTCCCTTTATGATCTGAGTTCAAATCCCGCCGAGGTTGACTTTGCCTTTCATCCTCACGGGGTCGATAAAATAAAGTACCAGTAATGCACTGGGTAATTGCTGGCCTTGTGCCTAAAGTAGAAACAATTATTAATGTTTCATACAGTAATTCTGTTGAATTGGCAGTGATGGTACGAATTCCTATTTCGTTCTACGACCTGACTGATGTTCCAATGCCACACAATCAACTTGCATTATATACTTCTGGGCATGTATAAAATAAGTACCAGTAACATCCCAGTCACATCTGCAGTTGGTAGTTGTAGGGTAAAAATTAGATATTTAAAAATTGTTTCGAGATGGTGAGATGTGTCAGCCGTCTAAATCGGCAATAAAACTTCAATATGAAAATGATCTTTACCAGCTTCGATGATGAGTGTTTCAGTTGTCTATAAATGGAGTAGGCCTACGTGTAAATTAACGTGTAAGAGACTGAATTTACACACACCAGCATACCTTTAACATACACACCAGCAGTATTGAGCGTGATACAGGTTATAACAAATTGACCCCTTGGAGATCTGTATCTATCTGCATTCTATCCAATGAACTTCCAATCGTTTTCACATACAAAGCTTTTGTCTACTCGGGGTTATGCTAAAAGACTCCAGCCCCAAATGCCATGCAATGGGATTGAACTCGGAGTCTCACGATTGGGAAGCTAACTTCTTAACAAATCGCCGACGTTGTGTATGTAAGATAAGTATACTATTTCATATGCAGTCATTGAATTTGGTACAGTGATTAAAGATTTACATAACCTGGTTTGATACATCAAGTTTATAAGCTCATATCATCACTGAATTAGTTACCTGCTCTAAAGTTAGTTATCTATTTCTAAATCAAATCAGTTACACTCTCTAGACAAAATACTTTTCATTTAAAGGAAGTGTTCCACGTTTTATAACAAGGTTTCATAAAAGAAATCAAATTTATAACGATTTTCGGCATGTTAAACAGAATCAGGACAAATTGATTGCAAAGCTCTTCAGTTATAATATAGATGATCTGCGAAAACTGCTAGGTTTTATTAACTTATATAAGGAGTGTTATTCAGAAAATACACAACATACCATTTAGTTGTATACAGAAGCTTAAAACGAATAAATGACTTATATCTACCCAAAGAACAGCTACAAGTTACAGTAATGCAATATCACAAGTGTTCTTATATAAATGAATATGATTTTTAACTCACTATTTAAAGAAAGATTGTTCAGTAAATTGCTCACTAGATGTAATTTATCTAAACAACTCAATGAGATTTTTTCAATCAAAGTTTTTCTGTGTTCAGTTAATTATTGAGTTTGAAATTTCAATTTCATAAGAAAATATCAACAGAGAAAAAAAAA
The DNA here is from genome assembly GCA_964016885.1 of Eledone cirrhosa. Taxonomy (NCBI): domain Eukaryota; kingdom Metazoa; phylum Mollusca; class Cephalopoda; order Octopoda; family Eledonidae; genus Eledone; species Eledone cirrhosa. Next base: position 350,294,344 of record OZ024740.1, read on the forward strand.
AGAATCTAGCTGGAACTATAAAAAACTATTTAGATTCAAACAAGAATTGCGATTAAAATACAAAAAAAAAAAAAAGGAACATGGAATTTCAAATCGCATCAATAAGAAAAGAGAACCTGCCATTTTGTTTATTGAGATAAAAAAAATCTCTGAGTTCGTGTTTCAGTGTTTTGATCCTGTAGTTTGTGAAAAAAAGGTTTGAATCATTTTCCAATTCATCAATTTCAGAGATTTCAATTCGTCATCAGTTTCTATTTCACTAAGTGGAAGATGAATATCAATATATATTGTCTATGACGACAGTTTTATCAACGAGATCTTAGTTAAAATAAAAATAAATATCTTCCAGATCAAAATCTTCGTCACTATGGTTTTAGATATTCTCCATGTTGTATTTCTTAGTTAAAAGAAAATATAATTTTCTATAATATCTATATTTACATTTTTATGTCTCGTCCTTTAACACTGGCATGTCAAACATGCGGCCCTTTGCAAGCACACCTGCGGCCCGCACATAGGTATTTACAGCGCGAGCAAGTTTTATCTTCGTAAAATTAGTTGTCATGTGTGCACTTAGTTGTCGTGTGTGGTCCTTAGACAACACATATGTGACCCATGTGGCCTCCAGGGGACCCTCAGTTTGACATGCCTGCTTTAACACACATGCAGTTACGAGTAAAGACTTTCAGATGGTCAAAGGTTCAGATGACAAAAGGCACTCCACATACATTTTTACATTTTCACAAATGTTCTTCAATTTCATTATTCCATTACTTACACACACACACATACATACACACACACATACATACATACATACATATATATATATGAAAATGTTTAACCCCGACGGCAGAGCTCAAGCCGTTTTGATGGCTATTTTTGGACTCCAGAAATAGCCGTCGAAACGGCTTGAGCTCTGCCGTCGGGGTTAAACATGTTCCTATTACCCACTCTACTACCCTAAGTATCGAGTACTCTGGTGCGTTATGGTCCATCTGGTTCTTTATCACATCTCCTTCGTTATATATATATATGTGTATATATATATATCCCTTGAAGCAATTGTCCCTAGCTTACATTTTCCCTCTTCACCACCCCCAACTGAACTCTTGACCAGTTCTTTAACACAATTGAGATACACACACACACACACACATATATATATACAGAAAAATTCCTCTCCCCCAAAGCATTTTCTGATTTGAAAAGACACTACTACTACTACTACTACTACTACTACTACTACTACTACTACTACTACTACTACTACTACCTCTCTGTCTATATATATATGAGGTTCTTTTTCTTAGATCCTGTCTTCCCACCAACACTAAAGATGAACAGACCTTCTTCAACACTTAATTTTTTATTTTTTAAAAATTGTTTATTAATTGTAATATTTAATATTTGATGAGATGGATTACATCGAAACCGGTAATATTTTATATATTTTATATAATTTATAAAACTCCTTTTTTAAAAAAAAATTGTTCTCCCTTTTTCAATAATTGTTTCTACTATTGGCACAAGGCCAGCAATTATTCCAGTGCATTACTGGTACTTTATTTTATCGACCCCGTAAGGATGAAAGGCAAAGTTAACCTCGACAGGATTTGAACTCAGACCATAAAGGGGCATAACTCTATACTGGAAAGCATGGCGTAAAAATCGTTAAAAGTTCTAACATAGATTTGATTTGCAATCCAGCTGTTTTACATTACGGCTTAAGCCGCAACTGTTTAGTATACAATCTTTTATTAAACGGAATGGATGGTAAGTTGCATTCTAGTGTCATATTTATAGGGATCAGCAATTTTCACAGATATTTGGGATTGCCACATTTTTTAATTTCAAATCACCTAACTCTTCCATAATTCATACATTTTGTTTGGCGGTAGAGAGAGGGGTGTTGGGAGAAATAGGTGTATAGTAAATATAAAGACTGGTGTTGGAAGAGGTAGGTGTATGGTAGAAATAGAGAGGGGAGAGTTTAGTGGTTATGGATATATATATAGAGAGAGAGACAGTGAGAGTGCCTTTTTGTAGATAGAGAGAGTGGGAGGGATATCTGGTGGTAGATATATAGAGGGATGTTGGGAATGATAGGAGTATGATAAATATAGAGAGGGAGAGAGTTTAGTGATAATGGATATAGAGAGGGGTGCTGGGAGCGAGAGTGTCATAATAGATATAGAGATGGGGAGAGATTATTGGTGTTAGATATAGAGAGGGGGATAATGAGAGTGTGCCGTGTGGTTGATATAGAGAAAGAAGAGTTCAGTCGTAATGAATAGACTGAGGAGGATTTGAAGAGAGTGCCGTGTGGTAGATATAGAGAGGTAGAGAGTTTGAAGGTAGTAGATATAAAGAGAGGTGTTGGGAGAGAGTTGGACGTTAGATATATGGAGGGGAAGTTTAGACAGTTACGCCTGACAGGACCCGCTGGATGGCGTGCTTGTAGACTCTGCTGCCAAGACCCTCTCAAGAATGAGTGAAGAAGACGAAAAGGTGAAGAAGTTATTCATCTTGCTGGAATGAGAAATAAGAGAGAACCATTAAACTAACCAACGTCCCTTTGCAGATTAACTTTAATACGCTATGTACTTGTTTTTGATAAATCTCGATTATTAAAAAAATTATGTTCATTTATAAATTGAACAAGTGTTCAAACTAAAATAGAATATTTCAAAAATCCTGACTCAAAGATCCCCAATTGGGAGAGAAAAGAAAAATATGACAGCAATAAAAAAAAAAACAAATGCAACAAAAAAAAAGACAATAACAAAAATATTCTCTGCTAGTAAGATGCATTAGAATTACACTTTCAAATGTCTTCATTTAGTTGCAAGAAGTATTATGCAAGGGAATTACATACCATATACTCAGACACTTGGCAGTATCGGTAGAGGGTCGGACGTCATGCTTTGCAGCACAGAGTTACGCTGCTTTCTGATCTGAGTTCAAATCCTGCCGAGGTTAACTTTGCCTTTCATAAAATAAAGTACGATAAAATAAAGTACCAGTAATGCACTGGGATAATTGCTGGCCTTGTGCCAAAAGTAGAAACAGTTATTTAATATTGGTGGATTGGTAGTATCGGTAGAGGGTCGGACGCCATGCTTTGAAGCATAGAGTTACGGCCCTTTATGACCTGAGTTCAGCTCACGCCGAGGTTAACTTTGCTTTTCATCCTTACGGAGTCGATAAAATAAAGTACCAGTAATGCACTGGTGAATTGCTGGCCTTGGGCCAAAAGTAGAAACAGTTATTTAATATTTATTAGAACTAAATTGAAAAATATTAATTTGCCTTCCAGAAAGGAATTGCGGATCATTGTAGTAACTTTTGAACTAAATCTAAGCATTACATCATGATATCACTCATGAGGAAAACATTGACTTGAATAAGAATTCCTTAACCAGTATCCTATTTTCAAAACACTATATAAAAATATCATTTAAACGTTTAGATATGAACGGGCAAAGACGTCTTGAATTGTGATCCTACAAATATTGAAACTCATCAAAAGATTACAAATTTTTCCCAGTAGTTTATTTTATTCATATTTACCCATTTTGTGAATCTGCCCCCCCCTCTCTCTCTCTATATATATATATATATATATATATATATATATATATATATATATATTAATAAGAGGAATTCCAACTTTGTCTGATTTACTCGTTTTATTTACGATCCTTTAAAATTTATAATGGTATTATAATGAAATAGTATGATAGAATATTAAATGTTAAGTGTTAATTGAACAAGTACTTTCATGCTTTCGCAATCTTCCGGTTCATAATGTGTGGTGACAGTCAAGTTTGCAATTTTCAACTGTAATGAGATGGGTAAATTTTCTACCTTATATACAGTGAAAAGTAGCTCCAGAATGCTAAATCTTGCAAACTGTATTTCGACCAATCGGTGTGTAGTTTCACTGAATTACTAAAGCTGATTGGTTTAGGCGTCACGGTTGGTTGAGCATGTCTAACGACCACTAATTGATCCTATCCAAAGCATCAATTGTTTTGCTAATTTTAGAAATGATGAAAATAACATTTTCTAGTAATCATCACCATTATTATTGTTGTTGTTAGTGGTCGTAGTCGACATGGTCGTAGTCATAGTCATAGTAGAAGTAATAGTAGTAGTAACACCCCTAAGCATTATTATTGTTCATTTAGCTTGGGTTTGAATTTATCAATAAAATTCTTTTCTTTGATTTTTCTCTTGATTTCACTTGGGCTGTGTAATTTGTAGAATGGGAATATTATAAATATTCCCTGACCACATGTTGCTAGATGGTTACTTAGGGGTATCTGACGGACATTTGGGTCTCTGATTTGCTGACGGTGTACCCGTGCACGTTCCGATAGTGCATTTCCAGTTTGACCGACATATAGTTCTTCACAATTCGGGCATTTAATGCAGTAAAGTAGATTTCTGCTTTTGCAGTTCATATTTGCATTTGGGAATATTTTTCCAGTTTTTGTTTTCATATATTGACCGGCGTGTATGGATTGACATGTGCCGCATCGACTATCATTGCATTTAGATACAGTGAATGATTGGTCTTTGTTGTTAAGGCCAAACTTTGCTTTTGTTAGTAATTGCTTCATATTTTTCGGCTGTCTTTTACTAAGAGTCAAAGATCGATCTGTGATTAAGCCTTTTAATTCATTACTTTGAGCAATGATCGGTAGGTTTGCTTTGGCAGTGTTGAAGATATTCTGGTGACATGGGTTGTGTGTCATTATAAATGGTATGACCAGTTCTTGGTTTCTTCTTCCTTGGGTTGTATTTTCATAGCCTGCTGTATGCCATTTTCTATAAGTAGAGATGGGTATTTTTGTTTGAGCAAAAATTCTCTTAGTTTTGTTAGGCGTTTGTACCTGGTATTAGTATCTTCTACAATGGTACAAATTCTTCTGGCTAGGCAGTATGGGATGTTGCGTTTTGTATGAGGTGGATGGCACGACTTAAAATTCAGATATTGATGGGTGTCTGTGTGTTTATAATATATATCCGTGGTAATTGGTGGTGTCGTTTTTGATTATCATTATATCTAGGAATGGTAATTTGGTCCTACTCATCTCTTTTGTGAATTGGAGAGATGGGTGTAGGTTATTCAGGAGGATATTGAACTCATCCAGAGTATCTAGAGATTCTGTCCAGATGATGAAACAGTCGTCAAGGTATCTCTTCCAAGATTTTTCAATGTACTTTCTAAAGTCAGTTCTATATTTCTTGGTAGAGTTATTGTTCTAAGTATCCCATTACAGAGTTCGCGTAAACGGGAGCAAACTTTGTTCCCATCGCTGTGCCTCTAATTTGGATGCAATTATTTCCATTGAAGAAGAAAGTGTTGTTTTCCAGAATAAGTTTAACTGCGTCTAATATAAATGGCGCTGTGAATCTGATGGGAATCACTTCTCTATGTTTTTCCACCCAGTATTTAACCGCCTTTATTCCTAAATCATGTGTAATGTTGGTGTAAAGGCTTACCACATCAAAACTAAGTAGAAGTGAATTCGTTTCCGTGGTTTTGGAAAGATGGGACAGGAAGTTGATATCATCCCGGATGAAACTGGGTATGTGAATACATAGTGGTTTCAAAATAATGTCAACAAAATTGCCTAGACGGTGGGTGGGGCATATTGGACCAGCTATAATAGGTCTAAGTTTTAAGTCTTTTGGGTGTAGTAATTTAATGTACTCACTGTTTTGTTCTCTTACTGCCTGTTGTATTTCTTTTGACTTATGAACTTTCGGTAGGCCATACAGGTTGCTGGGTTTTGGTTCAAAATTGGTGATGTAGTCTCTTTCCTTATCAGTAAATGAGTTGTGGTATTTTGAAGCCAGGTTGTTGATCTTCTTCATGATGTTGTGGTCTATATTTGACGGTATTTCATGATAGAATGTTGTGTCTTTCAGTTGTTCCTCAACCAAATCCGTGTAGTATTCAGCATCCATTATAACAACTTCACCCCCTTTATCTGCTTGTTTAATTATTATTGTTTTATCATTTTGTATACGTTTAAGTGCAGACATTTCTGATTTGTTAATGTTTGGCCTAACATTAGTATTACGTCTAAGATGAAATTTAGACAGGATGTCAATGTATTGGTCGAGATAGATATTTCTTCCTTTTGACGGAGTGAAATTTGATTTATTCTTTACTAGTGATTCATCACTCTCATTACTTTTATCAGCGAAGAATTCTACAAGACGTAATTTTCGACAGAATTCTTGGGTATCCTCCTTCAGTTCTTGGTGGTTGACTGTTGGAGTCGGTGTGAATTTCAGTCCTTTTCACAGAATTTGCATTTCATCATTGTCAAGATCTCTCTTGGATAAATTAATTATTTTAGGATCTACGTGTACAGTTGTTTTGGGTATGTTTCCTCCTGGAGTTTTTCTTTTTCCGGTTTTTGTTGTCCTGACGTTAAAAAATGGATTTTTCTCTGTTCAGGATTTATATTCCTGTTGGTGTTCGCTTGATGAACTTTTGGTCGTGATATCATATATGGTTTCTTTATGTATTTTGTCCTATTTTTGGTATTATGTATATTATTTTTCCATTTCTTGTTAGCATTATTTTTAATAATCTGGGCAAATGACCTAGGTTTGCTTTCAGGTTTAGATCGTTTTTTCGCCCAGTTTCTTGTGGGTAATCTCTGTTGAGATCTTGAGAGTGATCTGGTTATTCTACGTTTTGTTTCCACATTCCTTGTGGGTAGTCTCTGTTGAGATCTTGAGAATGATCTACTGGTTTTACTACTTCTCATGGTCTGGTCAAAGGAATATCTATGGTGTTTGTGCTTTTTGTTCATGTTGTGTGCGATAGGGTGTTTTTGTAGAAAAAGCGAAGAGTTATTACCGTAGTTCTTCTTTGATTCAAGGTAAGGTGAGTGTTTGTGTTGGCACGTGTTCTGGCGTATGTTGTGTTGGTGATATTGTCCACTTTTAATGCTTTGTCTCAGGGTTCCAGAGTCTTTACCGTAAATTGCATCCAAATTAGAGGCACAGCGATGGGAACAAAGTTTGCTCCCGTTTACGCGAACTCTGTAATGGGATACTTAGAACAACAACTCTACCAAGAAATAGAGGAAAAATATAGTACTGACTTTAGAAAGTACATTGAAAAATCTTGACGACTGTTTCATCATCTGGACAGAATCTCTAGATACTCTGGATGAGTTCAATATCCTCCTGAATAACCTACACCCATCTCTCCAATTCACAAAAGAGATGAGTAGGACCAAATTACCATTCCTAGATATAATGATAATCAAAAACGACACCACCAATTACCACGGATATATATATTATAAACACACAGACACCCATCAATATCTGAATTTTAAGTCGTGCCATCCATCTCATACAAAATGCAACATCCCATACTGCCTAGCCAGAAGAATTTGTACCATTGTAGAAGATACGAATACCACGTACAAAGGCCTAACAGAACTAAGAGAATTTTTGCTCAAACAAAAATACGCATCTCTATTTATAGAAAATGGCATACAGCGGGCTATAAAAATACCTATACAACAACTTAGGACAACCCAAGGAAGAAGAAACCAAGAACTGGCCATACCATTTATAATGACACACAAACCATGTCACCAGAATATCTTCAACACTGCCAAAGCAAACCTACCGATCATTTTCCTCATTTCTAAAATTAGCAAAACAATTGATGCTTTGGATAGGATCAATTAGGATCAATTAGTGGTCGTTAGACATGCTCAACCAACCGTGACGCCTAAACCAATCAGTGAAATTCAGTGAAACTACACACCTATTTGTCGAAATACAGTTTGCAAGATTTAGCATTCTGGAGCTACTTTTCACTGTATATAAGGTACAAAATTTACCCATCTCATTACAGTTGGAATTGCAAACTTGACTGTCACCACACATTATGAACCTGAAGATTGCGAAAGCATGAAAGGACTTGTTCAATTAACACTTAACATTTAATATTCTATCATACTATTTCATTATAATACCATTATAAATTTTAAAGGATTGTAAAACGAGTAAATCAGACAAAGTTGGAATTCCTCTTATTAATATAATCTTCTATACACAAACATACACACCCGTGTATATTTATCTATCTATCTATCTATCTATCTATCTATCTATCTATCTATCTATCTATCTATCTATCTATCTATCTATCTATCTATCTATCTATCTATCTATCTATCTATCTATCTATCTATAGAAGTGGTTACACAACAGTTAGTTCACCATACCGAGAACAATTGTTTCACCTTAGCTGATCTTCAGCTCGTAATGGACATGGTTATACGGAACAGGAATGACAACCGTACGAACGTAAGAGGTGTTCCGAAACGTGTGGACTTACATAACTACAAAGCTCCGGATTGAAACACAACATCCTAATTTTCTTATCAACTAGAAACTTTTTGGACTTTCGCAGTTATCTCCCTTACACCTCTCGCACGCTTTTTAGTATTTCCTGTGGGAAGTGACAGTTTCTGCGCATGCACGTTCGTACGGTCGTCCTTCCTGTTCTGTATAACCATGTCCATCACGAGCTGAGGATCCGCTAAGGTGAAACAATTGTTCTCGGTATGGTGAACTAACTGTTGTGTAACCACTTCTACCTAACTCGTCCCATGGACTGAGTGCTCTACCACTACGGATATTACCTTCCAGTGTGCTACCACTATATATATATATATATATGTATATATATATATATATATATATATATATATATATATATATATATATAGTACATATATATATATATATATATATATATATATATATATATATATATATATATATATATATATATATATATATATATATACTACATATATATATATATATAGTACTTATATATATATATATATATATATATATATATAAATTGGATTAAATGCTCTGAAATAGCGATATATATGTGAAGATAGACATAGAATATTCGAAAATATTCTGTATGTTTATAATAAACATTTTGAAGACCTAATCGCTATAGAATAGAATACGTCACGTATTACAATTAGATTCTCGATAAAAGCAAGGGAAGTAACCTACGCGTTTCATTCTTATTAGAAATCTTCAGGATTACATATCCAGTGCTTTTATCGAGAATGACACAGCTAGAGACTTATAGAATACTTAGCTGTGTAGAGGAACTGGTTTGAAAGAGCGGTTGCCGGTCCGGCAGAAATTAGAAATTGGATTAAATGCTCTGAAATAGCGATATATATGTGAAGATAGACATAGAATATTCGAAAATATTCTGTATGTTTATAATAAACATTTTGAAGACCTAATCGCTATAGAATAGAATACGTCACGTATTACAATTAGATTCTCGATAAAAGCAAGGGAAGTAACCTACGCGTTTCATTCTTATTAGAAATCTTCAGGATTACATATCCAGTGCTTTTATCGAGAATGACACAGCTAGAGACTTATAGAATACTTAGCTGTGTAGAGGAACTGGTTTGAAAGAGCGGTTGCCGGTCCGGCAGAAATTAGAAATTGGATTAAATGCTCTGAAATAGCGATATATATGTGAAGATAGACATAGAATATTCGAAAATATTCTGTATGTTTATAATAAACATTTTGAAGACCTAATCGCTATAGAATAGAATACGTCACGTATTACAATTAGATTCTCGATAAAAGCAAGGGAAGTAACCTACGCGTTTCATTCTTATTAGAAATCTTCAGGATTACATATCCAGTGCTTTTATCGAGAATGACACAGCTAGAGACTTATAGAATACTTAGCTGTGTAGAGGAACTGGTTTGAAAGAGCGGTTGCCGGTCCGGCAGAAATTAGAAATTGGATTAAATGCTCTGAAATAGCGATATATATGTGAAGATAGACATAGAATATTCGAAAATATTCTGTATGTTTATAATAAACATTTTGAAGACCTAATCGCTATAGAATAGAATACGTCACGTATTACAATTAGATTCTCGATAAAAGCAAGGGAAGTAACCTACGCGTTTCATTCTTATTAGAAATCTTCAGGATTACATATCCAGTGCTTTTATCGAGAATGACACAGCTAGAGACTTATAGAATACTTAGCTGTGTAGAGGAACTGGTTTGAAAGAGCGGTTGCCGGTCCGGCAGAAATTAGAAATTGGATTAAATGCTCTGAAATAGCGATATATATGTGAAGATAGACATAGAATATTCGAAAATATTCTGTATGTTTATAATAAACATTTTGAAGACCTAATCGCTATAGAATAGAATACGTCACGTATTACAATTAGATTCTCGATAAAAGCAAGGGAAGTAACCTACGCGTTTCATTCTTATTAGAAATCTTCAGGATTACATATCCAGTGCTTTTATCGAGAATGACACAGCTAGAGACTTGTAGAATACTTAGCTGTGTAGAGGAACTGGTTTGAAAGAGCGGTTGCCGGTCCGGCAGAAATTAGAAATTGGATTAAATGCTCTGAAATAGCGATATATATGTGAAGATAGACATAGAATATTCGAAAATATTCTGTATGTTTATAATAAACATTTTGAAGACCTAATCGCTATAGAATAGAATACGTCACGTATTACAATTAGATTCTCGATAAAAGACCGGCAACCGCTCTTTCAAACCAGTTCCTCTACACAGCTAAGTATTCTATAAGTCTCTAGCTGTGTCATTCTCGATAAAAGCACTGGATATGTAATCCTGAAGATTTCTAATAAGAATGAAACGCGTAGGTTACTTCCCTTGCTTTTATCGAGAATCTAATTGTAATACGTGACGTATTCTATTCTATAGCGATTAGGTCTTCAAAATGTTTATTATAAACATACAGAATATTTTCGAATATTCTATGTCTATCTTCACATATATATCGCTATTTCAGAGCATTTAATCCAATTTCTAATTTCTGCCGGACCGGCAACCGCTCTTTCAAACCAGTTCCTCTACACAGCTAAGTATTCTATAAGTCTCTAGCTGTGTCATTCTCGATAAAAGCACTGGATATGTAATCCTGAAGATTTCTAATAAGAATGAAACGCGTAGGTTACTTCCCTTGCTTTTATCGAGAATCTAATTGTAATACGTGACGTATTCTATTCTATAGCGATTAGGTCTTCAAAATGTTTATTATAAACATACAGAATATTTTCGAATATTCTATGTCTATCTTCACATATATATCGCTATTTCAGAGCATTTAATCCAATTTCTAATTTCTGCCGGACCGGCAACCGCTCTTTCAAACCAGTTCCTCTACACAGCTAAGTATTCTATAAGTCTCTAGCTGTGTCATTCTCGATAAAAGCACTGGATATGTAATCCTGAAGATTTCTAATAAGAATGAAACGCGTAGGTTACTTCCCTTGCTTTTATCGAGAATCTAATTGTAATACGTGACGTATTCTATTCTATAGCGATTAGGTCTTCAAAATGTTTATTATAAACATACAGAATATTTTCGAATATTCTATGTCTATCTTCACATATATATCGCTATTTCAGAGCATTTAATCCAATTTCTAATTTCTGCCGGACCGGCAACCGCTCTTTCAAACCAGTTCCTCTACACAGCTAAGTATTCTATAAGTCTCTAGCTGTGTCATTCTCGATAAAAGCACTGGATATGTAATCCTGAAGATTTCTAATAAGAATGAAACGCGTAGGTTACTTCCCTTGCTTTTATCGAGAATCTAATTGTAATACGTGACGTATTCTATTCTATAGCGATTAGGTCTTCAAAATGTTTATTATAAACATACAGAATATTTTCGAATATTCTATGTCTATCTTCACATATATATCGCTATTTCAGAGCATTTAATCCAATTTCTAATTTCTGCCGGACCGGCAACCGCTCTTTCAAACCAGTTCCTCTACACAGCTAAGTATTCTATAAGTCTCTAGCTGTGTCATTCTCGATAAAAGCACTGGATATGTAATCCTGAAGATTTCTAATAAGAATGAAACGCGTAGGTTACTTCCCTTGCTTTTATCGAGAATCTAATTGTAATACGTGACGTATTCTATTCTATAGCGATTAGGTCTTCAAAATGTTTATTATAAACATACAGAATATTTTCGAATATTCTATGTCTATCTTCACATATATATCGCTATTTCAGAGCATTTAATCCAATTTCTAATTTCTGCCGGACCGGCAACCGCTCTTTCAAACCAGTTCCTCTACACCGCTAAGTATTCTATAAGTCTCTAGCTGTGTCATTCTCGATAAAAGCACTGGATATGTAATCCTGAAGATTTCTAATAAGAATGAAACGCGTAGGTTACTTCCCTTGCTTTTATCGAGAATCTAATTGTAATACGTGACGTATTCTATTCTATAGCGATTAGGTCTTCAAAATGTTTATTATAAACATACAGAATATTTTCGAATATTCTATGTCTATCTTCACATATATATCGCTATTTCAGAGCATTTAATCCAATTTCTAATTTCTGCCGGACCGGCAACCGCTCTTTCAAACCAGTTCCTCTACACAGCTAAGTATTCTATAAGTCTCTAGCTGTGTCATTCTCGATAAAAGCACTGGATATGTAATCCTGAAGATTTCTAATAAGAATGAAACGCGTAGGTTACTTCCCTTGCTTTTATCGAGAATCTAATTGTAATACGTGACGTATTCTATTCTATAGCGATTAGGTCTTCAAAATGTTTATTATAAACATACAGAATATTTTCGAATATTCTATGTCTATCTTCACATATATATCGCTATTTCAGAGCATTTAATCCAATTTCTAATTTCTGCCGGACCGGCAACCGCTCTTTCAAACCAGTTCCTCTACACAGCTAAGTATTCTATAAGTCTCTAGCTGTGTCATTCTCGATAAAAGCACTGGATATGTAATCCTGAAGATTTCTAATAAGAATGAAACGCGTAGGTTACTTCCCTTGCTTTTATCGAGAATCTAATTGTAATACGTGACGTATTCTATTCTATAGCGATTAGGTCTTCAAAATGTTTATTATAAACATACAGAATATTTTCGAATATTCTATGTCTATCTTCACATATATATCGCTATTTCAGAGCATTTAATCCAATTTCTAATTTCTGCCGGACCGGCAACCGCTCTTTCAAACCAGTTCCTCTACACAGCTAAGTATTCTATAAGTCTCTAGCTGTGTCATTCTCGATAAAAGCACTGGATATGTAATCCTGAAGATTTCTAATAAGAATGAAACGCGTAGGTTACTTCCCTTGCTTTTATCGAGAATCTAATTGTAATACGTGACGTATTCTATTCTATAGCGATTAGGTCTTCAAAATGTTTATTATAAACATACAGAATATTTTCGAATATTCTATGTCTATCTTCACATATATATCGCTATTTCAGAGCATTTAATCCAATTTCTAATTTCTGCCGGACCGGCAACCGCTCTTTCAAACCAGTTCCTCTACACAGCTAAGTATTCTATAAGTCTCTAGCTGTGTCATTCTCGATAAAAGCACTGGATATGTAATCCTGAAGATTTCTAATAAGAATGAAACGCGTAGGTTACTTCCCTTGCTTTTATCGAGAATCTAATTGTAATACGTGACGTATTCTATTCTATAGCGATTAGGTCTTCAAAATGTTTATTATAAACATACAGAATATTTTCGAATATTCTATGTCTATCTTCACATATATATCGCTATTTCAGAGCATTTAATCCAATTTCTAATTTCTGCCGGACCGGCAACCGCTCTTTCAAACCAGTTCCTCTACACAGCTAAGTATTCTATAAGTCTCTAGCTGTGTCATTCTCGATAAAAGCACTGGATATGTAATCCTGAAGATTTCTAATAAGAATGAAACGCGTAGGTTACTTCCCTTGCTTTTATCGAGAATCTAATTGTAATACGTGACGTATTCTATTCTATAGCGATTAGGTCTTCAAAATGTTTATTATAAACATACAGAATATTTTCGAATATTCTATGTCTATCTTCACATATATATCGCTATTTCAGAGCATTTAATCCAATTTCTAATTTCTGCCGGACCGGCAACCGCTCTTTCAAACCAGTTCCTCTACACAGCTAAGTATTCTATAAGTCTCTAGCTGTGTCATTCTCGATAAAAGCACTGGATATGTAATCCTGAAGATTTCTAATAAGAATGAAACGCGTAGGTTACTTCCCTTGCTTTTATCGAGAATCTAATTGTAATACGTGACGTATTCTATTCTATAGCGATTAGGTCTTCAAAATGTTTATTATAAACATACAGAATATTTTCGAATATTCTATGTCTATCTTCACATATATATCGCTATTTCAGAGCATTTAATCCAATTTCTAATTTCTGCCGGACCGGCAACCGCTCTTTCAAACCAGTTCCTCTACACAGCTAAGTATTCTATAAGTCTCTAGCTGTGTCATTCTCGATAAAAGCACTGGATATGTAATCCTGAAGATTTCTAATAAGAATGAAACGCGTAGGTTACTTCCCTTGCTTTTATCGAGAATCTAATTGTAATACGTGACGTATTCTATTCTATAGCGATTAGGTCTTCAAAATGTTTATTATAAACATACAGAATATTTTCGAATATTCTATGTCTATCTTCATATATATATATATATATATATATATATATATATATATATATAGAAAGATTTGAATGGATACAGTTTAGTTGAAAGGAATTTATTGACACGTGTTTCTATAACAGTTACATAACCTAAAACAGTTGCTATCTACAAACTTTTAGTTATGCAGACATTCAATATTTCAATGTTATTATTTACTGTCATTTCATCAGAATAATATTACTGAAGACCTATTTAGTTTTTATAGAGAATATTAGGAGGGAGGGGTGAAGTTGTTAGAAGAATAGTTGAAGGAGTGGTTTTTCGATAGCAGTGAGAATTCTTGGTGGCAGTGAGTAATTAGATTCCCATCTGTTGTTTTGACATTTTTTATAGAATATATTATTGGTTATTTTTCTAAATCTATAGAAGGATTAGAGATAGTAAAGATATGCGTGGTTGGTTTTGTGTTTGCACTTAATTAACATTCAGACTTAAATTTTTCTTTCAAGTGTACGTATCCTTTCACCCACGCATTCACACACAAATATATTTGCACACCTCTACAAAATACATATACTCACAATTCACATATTCATACTTACATATATATACACATGCATACACATATATATACACACATGTATTCATGTACATACATACGCGCTCATGTGTATACATTTTCATACTCAACTTATCTTTATATACACACGTATAGACACACACATATATACATACATACTCTAGTCCATGTGTACACACATACACATACATACACATCCATATACACATATATACATACACATATATATATATATATATATATATATATATATAAGCACTTTAATACATGAATACACTTACATCTAACTATACACATCAAACATATATATATATTTACTTATTTATATACATTTTCACATATATATACATACTTATGGACGTTTTTAGACACATTCATTATCGCATATTTGCACCTATTCTCATCAGCATATCTTTCCATTATTAGTGTGGTAATTTAAGGTTATTAATATATGTTGAGAAGAGATTGTTTTTATATTTTTCTAACTAGATTAAGGTTTATATAGTTGGGGGATGTCCCTCTTTTATGTAATATTCGGCTTGTAGTGGAAAAAAAGTGTTTTAGTTCTGTGACGGCAGAATAATGTTCGTTCAATTCTGTTATTCAGCAGTTTCTTCTTGTGTGTGATTATGTAATAAATCTCAAGATTACACAATTTGCAGAAATTTTGGCTCCTGGAAAAGCTTTGGGTTTTAGCTAATTTCTCCTATTTTAGGGTAAACTTTTGATCGCTATCCCTGAGCGTCCAAGCTTTTTCTGCTAAAGTTGTTACATTTCTTTGGCTCTGGTGTTTTATTGAGTAAGAATGCCTATACAATCGAGATTTAAACGATGTTGCCGTTGATCCCACGTAATACCACTCGTTGCCTCCGGATTTAATGGTACACTTATAAATAATATTTTTTTCCAGGCAGTTATTGCCGAGGGGGCAGTTGTCAGGATAGGTGCAGTTACAGTTGTGTACGTTGGGTTTTCTCTGGAGTAGTATTGCGGACGAACTTAGGTGTGGTTTATTTATGTTCTGTAGTGTATTGTCTACTGTTTTTTTTTGTGTTCTTTGTACTTAAGTTCTTAGTGTTTTCGTTTAACCTTCTAGTATTGATCTTTTTTATGTGTTGTTCAAGGTTTAACGCTGTAGAGTATGACAGTCTTATAGTGGTAGGGTTTAGGATTTTGTGGTATTTGTGTGATGTGGGAAAATGTCTTTTAATTATTTTAAAGAAGAGTACTGGTAAATTTGTACTAATGGAACTATTGTATTCAGGGTTATACCATAAGTACTCTTTGCATCGCTTTCTATTAGTTTTGTTTGTTGGTTTACTGGTGTGCATACTATGGTAGTAAGTGTGGTTTGGTGTTGTGTTATTATATCTACCTATGTGGGATTTATTTTGGGTGTTTTGATTGTTCCCATCTATGTACTCTATTTTGTTGAGGTAGCCTGCTTTACTAAGGGCGTTATCGTAGTACTCGACGTGTTCCTTAAATACTTGTATGTTAGAAGATAGACCCGAGATTCTAAGGGAAATATTTTTAGGGATAGATTTAATTATAGAGATGGGGTGGTTAGACCCAACATTTACGTATTTGAGATTTTCATTCAATTTATGAAACGGTTTAATCAAACCAGAGTTTAAATTGAGTGTGACATCCAGGAAGTTAACTACTTTAAGGTTGTATTCATATGTTATAGTTAGTCCTATTTCGAGTAGTAGTTTTCTTATATCTTTGCGTAGTTTTTCTAGTCTTTCGTTATTAAGGTTTTTAGCTAGGAGGAGAACATCGTCGCGGTATATTCCGCCGTGGAGATTGCTGAATTTTTCCTGGAGTCTAAAGGCGATAAATAACCCCACAATATCAGTTATTTCCGCCGAATCGTTAGAGCCCATTGTTATGTCAAAGTTAGAGGGTCTATCTTTACGTACCCAATAACTGTTCTCAAATTTGACTATAGTTTTCCTAGCTTCTAATATAATCTTAATTTCATCGTTTGTAAGGTCAGAGTTATCCTTAGCAAACTTAATGGCTCTATTCAAAGTTTCAGGTGATATCGATGAGTAATATTCATCGATATCAAACTGGATAAACTTAGATTTATTCTTATTGCTAATGCTATTAAACCATCTTATTGCTTCTTGGGTCTTCCCCCAGAGTTTAATGTTAACCTTAGCCTTAATTTGGGGGATGATTCTATCTAAGATATATTTGCTTATTTTACCTATATCTGATTTAGAGGGGCAGATTAATCTAATTTTAGGGTCATTATCAAAGTTTACCTTGTGGTCCTTAAGATTGAAGGTGGGTACCGCCGGTAAGAGTGGTCCTGTCCTATCTTCGATTCCGAGATTTTTCACTATTTCGCATGCCTCATCATTGATGTGCTTAAGGGTTACTTCACTCGTTTTTCTATATTTTTTATGTAATTCTTTTCGAATGAAGTTGTTGTATGTAGTGCAATCCATAGTGTACAGGTTTGATGTTTTGTCCGCTTTTACTACAATTCCTTTGGTGTTTTTTTCCCACTACAAGCCGAATATTACATAAAAGAGGGACATCCCCCAACTATATAAACCTTAATCTAGTTAGAAAAATATAAAAACAATCTCTTCTCAACATATATTAATAACCTTAAATTACCACACTAATAATGGAAAGATATGCTGATGAGAATAGGTGCAAATATGCGATAATGAATGTGTCTAAAAACGTCCATAAGTATGTATATATATGTGAAAATGTATATAAATAAGTAAATATATATATATATGTTTGATGTGTATAGTTAGATGTAAGTGTATTCATGTATTAAAGTGGTTATATATATATATATATATATATATATATATATATATATATATATATATATGTATGTATATATGTGTATATGGATGTGTATGTATGTGTATGTGTGTACACATGGACTAGAGTATGTATGTATATATGTGTGTGTCTATACGTGTGTATATAAAGATAAGTTGAGTATGAAAATGTATACACATGAGCGCGTATGTATGTACATGAATACATGTGTGTATATATATGTGTATGCATGTGTATATATATGTAAGTATGAATATGTGAATTGTGAGTATATGTATTTTGTAGAGGTGTGCAAATATATTTGTGTGTGAATGCGTGGGTGAAAGGATACGTACACTTGAAAGAAAAATTTAAGTCTGAATGTTAATTAAGTGCAAACACAAAACCAACCACGCATATCTTTACTATCTCTAATCCTACTATAGATTTAGAAAAATAACCAATAATATATTCTATAAAAAATGTCAAAACAACAGATGGGAATCTAATTACTCACTGCCACCAAGAATTCTCACTGCTATCGAAAAACCACTCCTTCAACTATTCTTCTAACAACTTCACCCCTCCCTCCTAATATTCTCTATAAAAACTAAATAGGTCCTCAGTAATATTATTCTGATGAAATGACAGTAAATAATAACATTGAAATATTGAATGTCTGCATAACTAAAAGTTTGTAGATAGCAGCTGTTTTAGGTTATGTAACTGTTATAGAAACACGTGTCAATAAATTCCTTTCAACTAAACTGTATCCATTCAAATCTTTCTATTTTTCTCCGGATTACTTTTGGAACTACAACTGGAACCGTCGAGCAAACTCTACGTGAGCTGATAATCTACTGTGTGTAATATTTATATTACAACACAACGGAAAATACTGTATATATATATATATATATATATATATATATATATATATATATATATATATATATATATATATATATATATATATATTCTCTGTTGAGAAGAATTTTGACTGCTATTTCTAGTTGTCTAATACCTTTTCACGTCACTGAAACGAAACCGCTAACTTGTGTGGACGCAACACGTGGTAACGAATAGTTGAAGATTTGATCTCGCTGTTGAAGCTCGAATAGCTGGATAATTATCTGAATTCTGACATCCCAGCGAACTAACCATATTCACTGAACCAGAACAATTATCCCACCCCATTTCTCTTGACCATTATCTTTTACTTATCATAAAATTCTCTAAAAAGGCTACAGAATGGATTTCCAAATAAGGGCGCTAAAATTTAATGAAAACTTGTTCACGTGACAACCATAATTTCATTTATAACCAATCAAATTACGCTTATTAAAAAAAGCCTTCGTGAGCCCCCTTTTTTCAAGTAAAAAGAAATTCAAACACTCATATATGATAAAACAACCTGTGACCCCCCCCCCCCCCCTCGTTTGAAGAACTTTGTAACGCGAACTGGCGCGAAATTTATTATAATTATTGACCAACCAATCAAATTACTTCTCGAAAAACCTGGCATTTCGAGCCACCTTTTCCATATAAAACAAGTAACATTCAGAGACCAACCAGATGTGAGAAAAACCACAGACCCTCCATCTCAACTCTACTTTTGAAAAGCAGAAGAACTGCGAAATCGGTAAAGGAACCAAATAAAAAAATATATTTAAAAAAAAAATAAAACTCCAGTTGCATTTTCGATTTCATCTTTTTTTTTTTATACTTTCACTCGTGTAGGACACCTCGGTTATTTTTCATTTTGTAAAAAAAACCTCACTTTCTAATATATATATATATATATATATATATATATATATATATATATATATATATATATATATATATATATATATATATATATATATATATATATACACTACACCCTTAGAAAGGCTTGCGCTGAGCACGCAAGCCGAAATTGCTTGGCGCCGCGGTCGGAACTTTACACATCTCTATACCCATTCTGCTTCTCCCCATGCATTGAGTACTCCCATGATTAGTGGTCTCCTCGGTTTCAGCACTGCAAACTCCCACCATTTCTCTCTCTCTCTATATATATGTATGTGTATATATATATATATGTATATATATACACACACACATATATATATATATATATATATATATATATATATATATATATATATATATATATATATATATATTGTTATGCTTTGGGAGGGTGATGTTGCCAATAAGAAACACACGGACCAGTTGCTTTCACTCCAATTCATTATAAATTAATTTATAAATTGACGTGGATTTTGCTGTGGGGAAATGCGTAGAAATGATCAGTGAGAGCGATGTTGAATTCCGTGGGATTGATACCAGTGAGCTGGGACTCCTACTTAAACTTACCTATAGTAATGATTATCTAGATACATATGACCTTAGCAACCTGCGCCCTACAACACCAGTAAGAGGCAGACCACCTACCATTACCTAAATGGCCAAGAAAACCCACACAGAAAGATGGAACGGGTAGACCAGAGCCATACGGACCCCCGAAAACCATGATGAACTAAAGAAAATGATTGCACATGCGGTGGGGGCCAGTATAAAATTAACCCTTAAGGAACATATGTTCAAATTTAATGGAAAACAGATGCCCAAGCGGAGGGAGCAGCCATTGGTGTTAGCATTTCAGGTGACATAGCTAACCTATTCATGGTATTGTGGGACAATAAACTTAAACTTAAAGAAAAATTAGAAGACAGCAACCTCTTAATCCTGATAATGTACTCCCGCTACGTTGATGATATAAACATCGTAGTAGAAACACCCCCACTAGAGAACAGTTAGGAATTAGAGAAAAACACCATGGAAAGCATCCAGCAATTAGCTAACTCCAACCACCAGACTATTAGAGTTACTATCGACTACCCAAGCAAACACCCAAACCATCGATTACCTGTACTAGACACAGAGCTCTGGTTAGAACCATTAATAACAAAAAACAAATCCTCCTTTCCCATTATGCCAAACCCATGACTTCCAAATATCTGATCCACCGAAACTCAGCTGTTTAGGATCACATCAAAATCAACATATTGGTTGCGGATTTGGTACGGGTGATGAGAAACGTGTCCCGCATGTGCAACCCCAAAGAACTAGAGAGACACATACAACACTTCATCCACCGTATGCAGTTCTCTGGTTACAATCAGAGAGATAAAATCAGAGTATATAGAGGAGCCAGAACCAAATGGGAAAAAATGGAAAATAATGATACAAATGGGACCTGCCCCTTGTATAGGAGCAAATTTTGGAATAGAATAGAAAGAACTAGGAATAAGGTTAATAGTATAAACTCATGGTATGATAGCAATAAATACCACAGTGTAATGTTCATCGATACAACCCCTAGAGGTGAATTAGCTTACAAATTTAGAAGGGCCCTAGATAAACATAAACTTAATATTAAGAGAGTAGAAAGACCAGGTACCCCCATAAAAACACTTATTAGCAATACATATCCTTTTCAAAGACCTCCCTGTATAGATATGAAATACATAATCTGTAAACTAAGCCCCCATATTAACTGTAAAACTAGAAATGTAGTATATGGCATAAGATGTACTGAAGGACAATGTAAAGATAAGAATATAGTGTACATAAGGTGAGACAGCTCCTAGTATAGGATAGCGGTTAAATGAACACTGGCGAGAACTTCAAGATAAAAAAGAATCATCAATACTCCACCAACATGCTAAAATAGAACATAAGGGCAAAATAGAGAACATAGAAATAAAAATAGAATCTACACACAGAAAAGACGCAATGTTTAGACAAATCACGGAGGCAATAAACATAAATGAACTCCAACGAAAATTAAATAGAAAACATGAATGGAATAGCAACATCACAACTTACAGTTAAGGACAAAATGAAATCACACACACACACATAGAACAAAC
Organism: Eledone cirrhosa; assembly: GCA_964016885.1. Classification (NCBI taxonomy): domain Eukaryota; kingdom Metazoa; phylum Mollusca; class Cephalopoda; order Octopoda; family Eledonidae; genus Eledone; species Eledone cirrhosa. The sequence goes on from OZ024740.1 coordinate 350,316,212, forward strand.
AACCAACCAGTAACATGTAAATAAACAAATAAATAAACAAATATAAACTCACACAGACACCCGGATGTAACACATGCGCAAATTAAGCACGCAACACACACAAAAACAAGATGGCGTAGGACAGAACAAAGGAGAGGCACAAAAACAAAGAAAAGAATCCCCAGTCACTGAAGAGTTCACAAAATGTGTGACGAAAGAACTTTGACAATATATGAACAACTGTCCGGTTATGGAACCAACCAACCAACCTGAAATTTATAAATTCTTAAATTTATAATAAATTTGAGTGAAAGCAACTGGTGCGTGTGTTTCTTATTGGCAACATGACCCTCCCAAAGCATAACAATATCGGTTTCAACGTACGTTTTCAGATAAAGAATCTTGCTAAACAAATTTAGAAACGAAATATATATATATATATATATATATATATATATATATATATATATATATATATATATATATATATATATATATATATATATATATATATATATATGTATATATATATATATACATATATATATATATATATATATATATATATTAGAAAGTGAGGTTTTTTTTACAAAATGAAAAATAACCGAGGTGTCCTACAAGAGTGAAAGTATAAAGAAAAAGAGATGAAATCGAAAATGCAACTGGAGTCTTATTTTTAAAAAATAAGACTCCAGTTGCATTTTCGATTTCATCTCTTTTTCTTTATATATATATATATATATATATATATATATATATAAATATACACACACACACATACACACACACACACACACACACACACACACACACACACATATATATATCGGTTGTATATGTTTTTGAATTTACTACCGAAAATTTCATTTTGTTCATTTGAGCTACTTTATAAAAAGAAATCCACTTCTTTTTGAAACTTATGAATCGTTTCTATTACTTGTTATGAAATTGATTTGAGAAGCTTGATTTGTCGTTCCTTGCAATAAGATTTGTAAATACACACAAAGAAAAGTATAATGTCGTACGCATTAAGGCCACCAGATGTACCATAGTACTTACAAGAAAAGTTTATCATTTTGTCATAAATAATCGGATTATATTTATTCAATTTTCATGATAATTGTATCGTATTGTATTAGTTATTAAAAATTTATTATATCTTGTTCAATAAATCATTTTAGTATATATATATATATAAAGAATCTTGCTAAACAAATCCAGAAACGAAATATATATATATATATATATATATATATATATATATACATACGCACCCGCACACACACACATACATATATATATATATATATATGCAGACGTTATATTTAATTTGTTGGGATTCAACAAGCTTAAACATTTTTATAACTGATATAAAGCACTCAACAGCTTAGTGGAATAAATACACAATATATTAATAAATGGAAACTATATTTATAAAACCATATTTATTTTATTATACATATTTCAAGGGCAACCAAGGCAAATTATGGTGCGCTTTCATCAGATAAAATACAGATTTGTTTTATAAATAAATATTGACATACCCGGAAAAAAAAGACAACCTTAACGGTTGGAGCTTCCTGGATAGTGGAGATAGTACATTTATTGAGGGTGATACAAAATTATGAGTGAGTATGCAAATATATATATATATACATATAAATAAATATATATATATATATATATATACATATAAATAAATATATATATATATATATATAGAACAAAGCGCTTATTTGAAGATGTTAAA
>OZ024740.1:350320440-350340440 GCA_964016885.1 Eledone cirrhosa
CACATGGTCTTCAAAATGCTTTTAATTAAGCATACAGTGTATTGCAAAATACACTATATATACATTCATATATATATATCGCTATTTCAGAGCACCAATTCTAATTTTCAATTTCTGCTGGGCCGGCGACCGCTCCGTCAAATCAGTTCCTGATTGTTACTGGAATTCTATAAGAATCCAACATACATAATTTTCGGCAGACAGGGAGAGTACTGAGTTTTGACAAGTACCAATCAGTATTAAATAGCACTGTCAATTTATCTCCCCCTGCCTGCCAAAAATTTAAGTAAGCGACAATATCGCTACTTTAAAACAATAGCGTATGGTCTTCAAAATGCTTTTAATTAAGCATACAGTGTATTGAAAAATACACTATATATACATTCATATATATATATATAGATAGATAGATAAATCTACCAAAATATACGGTAGTGTCTAATCCGTATGAAGAACTCAATGTAATCCAAATATCATGAAAAGAGAAGATGCATTCAAAGATTTTCGATGAAAATCCCAGGAAAACAGAGTCAAGATAAATTAATAAAAACAATGAATAAAAACAAAGAACAAGTTCCTTATATTAAAAAATGTCATCATTTTACGATCGTTTCTAGGATATATATGTGTGTTGGTATGTATATCATATAGATCTATGTAAAAAATTTACAAACTATCAGAGGAAATATACATACCTTCACATATATATGCTGTCTTAAGAAATAATGATATTTGTTTATTGAAAAAAAACAACAAAGATTTAATATAATAGGTCTGTTTGGGAAGAGGTTTTGAATTGACCAATAGAAAAGTAGTAAGAGGTCAAGTTGATAGAATAGTAGTAGTAGAAATTTAATTTAGGGGTAGAGGAATGCAGACTTAAGTTTTGAATGGAAAGAATACTTTGAATGAAAAGAATACTTTGGGGATGAAAAGAGGTCAAGCCGGTGAAGGGTACACGAAAATTTGATGCTATTAAAGAATAATGTTAATGTTAAAACCGAAGGAGAATAAAATTTTAGGGTAAAGGTGTTAGTGAAAAATACCAATCTTATTTAAAACACAAGGAATTTAGATCTATAACAAGAAATTAAAGTAATTGATAGGTATACTTATAGGGATACATTTATATTAATTCATATGGGTGTGATAAATAAGAATTAGATGTTATTAAAGAATGTTGTTAAAAACGAGGGAAAATAAAATTTTGGTATAAATGTAGTAGTGAGAAATACCAATCTTATATCGACTACAAGGAATCTAGATTCATAACAGGAAATTAAATTAATTTATATGTATACTTTTAAGTATTAATTTTAGGAAAAGAGAACTGTAAGAAGGAAATAAAATTATGAAGTTCTCTGTAGTAAAGTACTAATTATAGGTTAACTAAATAAAAAAAAAATAATTATAATAATATGTAAAATATAAGTGTAAGGTGTATATTAATTAGGTTTATAATATTTGAAAGTTCTTCTAATTCTATGATTGCAAGATATAATTAATTCTTGTCGCTTATTTAATAGGATATCCTTAGATTTCATTATTTCAAAAAGTTCCTGGGAGCATAATCTACACTCATATCTGTTATTTTGATAAGGAGTGGCCCTTTTGAGCACACTCCAGGTCAGGTTGTAATCGATATTCTTTTTTCTATAATTATTAATTGTTTCAGCCAATGATGTTGTATTAGCTAATGCGGCATTTAAAAAACTAAATTGGTTAGACGTAGCTCCTATATATGAATAAATTGAGTCCTTAGTGCTAATTTTACATTTATATACTATGTTATTAATAAGACAATTTCCCTTTAATGGGCAATTTCTTTTGTTTCTACAGTTACAACCATTTAGTCAAATTTGGTGTGAAATTTACTCGAATTGTTATATGTGAAGGAGATGGTGGTTTGTTGCGGTTTATTTTAGTATTATGGTTGGTTTGATGTGTTGGTGGTATATTCGTGGTTTTTTTACATTTATATGCATTGTGCGCACTTATATTTTGTTGTACATTTTAGTAGTGGAGTAGGAAAATTTGACAGTTGATCTATTTAAAATTTGATGGTGTTTATGGTTTGGCTGGAAGTTTTTCTCTAGGATAGTAAAAAATGTTTTAGGGATATTATCTTTAATTTGTAGATTAAATGGAGCATTATACCAAGTAACTCGTCTATTACGGTTTCGATGTTGTTTTTTATATTTATACGATGTATCAGGATGTTTACTAAGAGAATTAGTATTAGTGAATTTATTATATATAGGTTTAGTTAGATTAACTGATTTAGGTGTTTTAGTCTGATTATTAGGAATTTTGTTAGTAATGTTATTTACGTATATTGGAGTATTAGGATGAATGGTTTTTTGAAAGTTATATTTTATGTGAGAAGAGGTAGAAAAATTAAGTTTTAGGTTGGTAATTTTGGGTGTAGTGTGAGTGGCATTTAGGTGTGTGTTTTTCATTTGGTGTTTGTTGGTAATATTGGGTTCTATGTTTGAAGTATTATTGGTGCAAGGTATATAGACTAATTTGTTTTTGTCGCCGCTTCTAGCTAAAGCTTCGTTATAAAAGGGCGCATTTTTATCGAATACATCATGGTTAGTTGAAAGGTTAGAAATTCTGAGTGAGATATTATATGCTAGGTTTTTAAGGATAGATCTAGGGTGATTGGATTGTGAGTGTATGTAATGTAAGTTTTGGTTAGGTTTATGGTACCCGTAGATAAGTCTAAAGCTATATCTAGGAGATTAACTATTTTACTGGTATTTTCAAATGTAATAGTGAGACTATAATAGTCTTTGAGGAAAGTTCTAATAAGTTTTTTTTATTTTTTTCAATTTCTGATAGGCTAATGTTAGTGGAGAGAAGAAGACAGTCATCACGATATAATCCACCTTTAAGGTGGGGAAAAGAAGAATTTATGTTAAATAGAAGAAAGAGGCCCACAAGATCGGTAATTTGGGCAGAATCACTAGAGCCCATAGTAATGTCGAATAGATTATTATATGTATTATTATTAATATTAATATTATCACGCACGCTAGACAAACACTACTGGAATTTCAGAAGGAATACTGGACCAGAAATACATCTAATTCTTATTTATCACATCCATATGAATTAATATAAATTTATCCCTATAAGTATACCTATCAATTAATTTAATTTCTTGTTATAGATCTAAATTCCTTGTGTTTTAAATAAGCTTGGTATTTTTCACTAATACCTTTACCCTGAAATTTTATTCTCCTTCGGTTTTAACATTAACATTATTCTTTAATAGTATCAAATTTTCGTGTACCCTTCACCGGCTCGACCTCTTTTCATCCCCAAAGTATTCTTTTCATTCAAAGTATTCTTTCCATTCAAAACTTAAGTCTGCATTCCTCTACCCCTAAATTAAATTTCTACTACTACTATTCTATCAACTTGACCTCTTACTACTTTTCTATTGGTCAATTCAAAACCTCTTCCCAAACAGACCTATTATATTAAATCTTTGTTGTTTTTTTTTCAATAAACAAATATCATTATTTCTGAAGAGAGCATATATATGTGAAGGTATGTATATTTCCTCTGATAGTTTGTAAATTTTTTACATAGATCTATATGATATACATACCAACACACATATATATCCTAGAAACGATCGTAAAATGATGAATATTTTAATATAAGGAACTTGTTCTTTGTTTTTATTCATTGTTTTTATTAATTTATATTTATATATATTTTTTTCCAGAATAGTAGGAGGGGGCGCACACAGGACACAGAGAACGGAAAAAAAACAACAACGGAAAAAACGGACATTCCCATCTCCTCAGTTAGCCTCTGGAAATCGTTATAGTTACACTGTATTAATATTAATACTGTTCATTCCTGTGAACATTGGGGCGCAACAAAAAGAATAAAAACACAGGACAAGTCACACCTTTCAATTGATTACGTAAATCAAGACGGAAATAATTCAAAGTGCATCAACTGAAAAAGAAGAGAAAGAGCGGTGTGCGAAGGCTTAGCCAAAGGAGAAAAGTTTATATATATATATATATAGCTAGGTGAATAACTATAGTTACAGGCGGCGTGTCGTTCTTGTTATAAAGTGCATACAATTATTTATGCGAATATTCAGTCTTTTATATGGTATGAATAGAAATATATAAACTCAGTTGAATTTAGCGACACTGATAGATCGTACATTATGAATGCATTACATGAAAGTTTCACGAGATAACGGTTTATTATTATGGACTTTTAATACCCTATTATTATGGACTTTTAATACACTATAGGAAGCTCTCCGAAAACAGACCATTTCTTCTCACCTTATGAAACTTTCAAATCTATTTTTATTTCATGTTATCCTCACAATAACAGCTGAAATATATATTCATTGTTATACACAACAACAATGTATTCTCACTAGCAACCATAGTTTGTTAATAAATGTAGTTTCCTTACTATGCAAGAATAGATTTGAAAAATCATACAATATTGACTAATATTCCCAGAACTTCGATCATAACAGGTTTCATACATTCGTTTAACTATTTGAGCCTAGGCGCAATTCTTGTTCTTATTGCCAATATATTTGTTTAATTATTAACTTAGCTATCCATAAATTCTTAATACAAGAATTTATTAGGGATCATTAAATTTATGCTAATGTCATTAATTTTATTCCACAACTGGCTTCGACCAACTCTAATTTAATTGATTATTTAAGTACATACCCGGTGATTATTTCAGTTAATGCAGCGGCAACATTTACATGTAACTCTTTGTATAGCGAAGTTGTCATAGGATGTATAATATACCTACATATCAAAATTATTTCCATTTTTCTGTTTTTATGCCATGTCATGCTATGAACCCTGAACTTCAGGTGGAGCCCATTCCTCTTTTAACAGGTACTATATCTATTGGTTTTGAATGAATCGATCCCAGTACTGGACAGGTATATTTTGTATCGACCTCGAAAGGACGAATGGCAAAGTTGACCTCGGCGCAATTTGACCCCAGAACATTGAGAGCCGGAGCGAATATTGCAAAGCAATCTTTCCAACGTCGTAACGGCCCTGAATTTGCCACCTTTTTCTGCCAATTCGACGCCGTATTCCGCTAATACACCGCTTTTCCTATTTCTCCTGTATTCAATCCAATTTAATTTGTAATTTAATATCGCATTTTATATTCATTACGTTATTAATTTTACTATTATACTATTAATTTTATATTCATAGATTTATTAATTGTACTATTGAAACATATAACAAATTAGAAATATTGAAATCCAAATACAGATTCGCTTCAATGACCATAGCGATAGAAAATCTGGTAAAATGCCTTTAGGTACAGAAATATGTGGCTTGCAGTCACTACAGAGAATCTGTATCTTTTGAATTCCAAATGGCAGCTGACAACAGCTTCTATATCAGATAGAAACTATTTACAATAGCTTTAGCTATTAGAGCCAGAAGTAAACATATCCTACGATTGTAGTTTCTATATAAACTACGTCTCCCAATTAACGCAACTGCCTTTCTTACATATTTACGCACTGCAGGATCACATGATTAAGTGGTTCCACAAGGAAATATTCGCTATTCACTACATCGTAAATGTCGTAACTGGCAGTTGATCAGCCTTTTGATGTGACGATGATCCAGTGTGTAGCTCTCAGCAGAATACAACAAACAGGATAGCATTGTTGCTCAATAGACTTGAATTTTGTTGACAATTTTATGCTGAATTATTTGCAAAATCAGTCTTTAAGTTTCCCCAAAACGACCGCAGCAGACTGGATGAGGCGATCAAGCTCCCTGTCCAGGGTGTGTCATCAGAATAGTACGGACGAAACATGTGAATATCTTCACTACTCTTAGAAGCTGATTTGCGATAAAGACAGTTGGCACGCTGGATATTGGTTGGTACATCACTTGATTCAGTTTTACTTTAATTGACTGGCCTAAGGTTGTCGCTGCATATTCAAAGGGATGCATAATGTCTGGATATCTTAGAGAGATTGAGCCAGTCATTAGCAAAGAGAAGTTAGCAGATGCATATATCACGGCACTTCCTACTGCCTAGAAAGTTTCATTAAACCACTACCCATACTTGTGTGGAAATATATTCCAGCCATGAGCTTGCTCGTCATGTTATCAAACACACCATCCAGAGATAATGTAAAAAGCACTGGAGCGAATAAACAGCCTTGCTTTACTCAATGGATGACCTTACACTCATAGAATCCACACTGACTTTCAAGAGGTTTTCTTTCAGATATATATAGTAGTTGTCTGAGTAGTATTTTTGCTTTCCTGCAATGAACTGTGACTATATGAGCGCCTATGAAATGTTTCAGGTAGATACTATATTGTCATAATTCTTTGAAGAATTAGAAAAGTTCATTGTATTTATAGATTTTCATGTGAATGTTGTCAAAAACAGGAGGCTTCCCCGATTTTATCTCGTGGATGGCAGTTTACATTTACTCAGTACTGCGTGGTAAAACTATATCTCAGACAGTCAGAAGAAAATAGCTTTTAATCAATTGAAATTATAGACCTTAGTATTTAGTGTGAATAAAAAAATATTTTCAGAAGATGCAAGGAAAAAAATCCCAAAATATCGGAAATATTTATGGTAAAAGTGAACCTGATCTTCGGGAATCATGGTAATATCTCATGTCATGTTTCAGTCTTATTGTACATGTTTAGTCTATTCAATCTATGTCAAGAGCTCAGAACGATTTGTAGGAATAATATTTCCTTTCCTGGTTAGGTAAATTAGAGTGATGACATTGGGAAATCTTCCAAGGGTGTATTCTGTGTGAAGTTAAGTGCAGGTTACCATGCTGTAAGTGATGAACCGAAAATAGTTTTTACTTAATTGAACTTGTGTACATTGAGTGGAAATGCTTCGAAGAGAAGGTGCTACGCTAGTAGTAGTAGTAGTAGTAGTAGTAGTAGTAGTAGTAGTAGTGTTGTTGTTGTTGTTGTTGTTGTTGGTGGTGGTGGTGGTGGTGGTGGTGGTGGTGGTAGTAGTAATTTTGGTAATGGTGGTATCGTTTCAATTTATCTACATTCATCACGTGTAAACAATTACAAAACAACACCACACTACTATATCAAAACGTAAGATACAAGTCAATGAAAAAAATACCCTCAGCATTATAGAATATATATGGACACTAAAGGAAGCCTACTAGTGTAGAACATAAAATATCGGAAACATAAATTGAACCATTCATATGGAAAACATGTCGCATAAAAACAAACATACTACGAAAATAATATAACAGAATTAACCATATGTGAAGATAATAAAGCAATACATAAATAAACAAATGAATGAATGAATATATACACACACACACACACACACACACACACACACACACACACACACACACACACACACACACACACACACACACACACACACATATATATATATATATATATATATATATATTTATATATATATATATATATATATATATATAGGTAACAACAAAATGAAAACTGATGTAGACAAGATATAAGAAATCTGTACTAATAAGCAAAAAGACACGCATGATTTAATGGAAATAACGAGATGTTTTTGTATATTTTCTTTTCCATTTGTAGAATCAATAAATCGTTGGACGAATGCCTTGCGGTGTTCAGATATATACCTATATGTTCTATGTTCGAAACCTACTAGGCCCGACATTCACTTTTTATTCTTCAGAAGTCGATTAAATAAGTAAATTCTGGTGTAATCGTAGGAGCACCGTTGAGATATACGGCGTATCTTATGCACTGTAACCCTGGCAAAGCTCATCTCCTCTCAAAGTGTGAATACAACCAATTTCTTTGAGAGAAAGTGTGTGTGTGTGTGTGTGTGTGAGAGAGAGAGAGAGCAGAAGAATCGATCTCAGTACTGGGCCAGTACTTTTTTTATTGACATCAAAAGGATGAAAGTTGATCTTGGTGGGATTTGATCTCAGAGAGCACAGAGAACTGAAACAAATACCAACGTTTTAACGACTCTGCCGATTAGCTGCCTTCAGTGAAGTATTGGAGACATTTAAATTTACTATATCCCCCAGCTAGAATTCGAGACCTTGTGCTTATCTTAAAATTGCATTAATACATATAAGGAAATGGCTAACAGACAGAATCAGTAGTATCTTTTAAATAATGTTGCCGTATTTAGTTAGGTCATTTTATAATTTGAGTTCTAAATCTGAACAATTTTGCTTTTTTTACTTTCGGTAGTGAATGCGCGTGGCTTTGTGGTTACGGTGTTCGGCTCACGATCATAAAGTCGTGAGTTTGATTCCAGGCGGCGCGTTTTATCCTTGAGCAAGACACTTTATTTCACGTTGCTCCAGTCCACGCAGATGTCAAAAACGAGTTCTACCTGTAATTCGAAGGGCCAGCTTTGTCACAGAATGTGTCACACTGAATCTCCCTGAGAACTACGTTAAATGTACACATGTTTATGGAATACTCAGCCACTTGCACGTTAATTTTCCGAACAGGTTGTTCTATTGATCGTATCAACAGAAATACTCGTTGCCGTAACCGACGGAGATCCACTACTCCTACTTTTAGTAGTATGAATAAAATGAATACCAGACTTACTTTACAAAAATGTATGGCTTTGTATCTACGTTATGCGTCAGTCGGTTAATTTGCAGAGACATTATAGTGTGTGATAAAATGTCTCACGGCATTTATTCCAAATTCGAATTCCGCCGTTGTTTGCTTTAACTCGGTGTCAATAACATAAAATATCAGTCGAGTATTGCTGATTGTTATACTTGTTAGAGCTGCGTGTGAGGTACCTTGTGGTATTCAGGCTCGTTGCCTTCTAAGTTGTTGTGTGATAGTCTGATACTGCTGCTGGTTTAACACCACCATCAGATCCGTAACGAAATTACTCATGTTGCAAGCGTTCGGACCATGACTTTGGCGTGATAGTACCTTCTACCTTAGCTTCCAACCATTCTCGGACACTCTGGAGAATTTATAGTTTCTACCATAAATATCGAGTTAACAAATAGGCATTTACGTGATCGTTTGAGCAGCTACTAAGTAGAAGCTAAATCTTCCTCGAACATCAAACTGCCGTGCAAAATGAAAACTGATGAATATATTTGATAAATTATTTTATGACAGAACACGATCATTATATTACAAGTGCCAACCACCGTCGCAAGTGATCATCTTATGAGCTAATACATGAAAAGAACAACTGTTTGTGAACATCACGCCATCTGGTTGTTAGCAATGTTTGGTCGTATCTCACATTTCAGAATACTGCAGAAGCTATTTAACAATAAAAGAATGTTTTAACAACTCAAATACTTAGTTCTGCATGCGATAAATAAATGGAAGCATGAATAAATAAAATGTCACCTTCTCTTCTTAAAAGTTTGCAAATTTCAAGAAAATACTTTATCGCTTGTACTCGTCCTTATATCATTTCTAATATCTTAGACCATTATGTATATATGTATATATACAAATTAACTCGAAAATAGAGTTTTGAGACGCGAGTGTATTAGCATTCTCAGGGAAATAGGAAAACTCGGCTGTTGGAAGCTGTTGGAACAGCAAAATGCCGTCGATATGGCGTTGTGTAAAATATTACCTCGAAAGACAGAGATCAGCGGCTTGATGTAAGTTGACTCGAAGGAAGGAAGAGAAGATAGGAAGGAGGAAAAAGAATGTATGAAAGTGGACATGTCACAAACATTAAAATATGCTCTTCAGATCTCAACCTCCTGCAGTTTCGACGAATTAATGAGATTACTGCGGGGAATAGGAGGCTCGTAACGGAGAAACAAATATCTTCGTTCATATATTGTTTGTGTTTGGACAGGTTAGAGAGAGAAAGAGGACGTGCGTTTGATCGACGCCAAATCGTCGCGAGAAAGGAAGAATATTGGCTTCAGTAGAGCTGGCCTGTAGAAGAGAGAGAGAGGGAAAGAAGAAGGAAACAGTCGAAGGAAGAGGGGGGAATGATAGGGAGCAGTGATATATATATATATAACGACAACACAAGGCCGGACTGGAAGATATGCCTTAAAAATTTTGATTCCGTGAAATCTCTATCCATATTTCCAAGGGCCTTGTTTCAGGAGGGTACCAGGGGACAAGTCCCCACCCCACTTTTTCAAAAGTCTATATTTTATTTTTTGTTTATTTGATATAATACATTCTTTTAAAGTTTTTTTTTATATCTGAACTTCATTTGAATATATACAATATAATTAGCGTAAAATTTTACTTTTGTGATAGGTTCTGTGAAAGGCACCATAAAGCAATTTATGCTCCTTTAAGAAACAACAAATGTTGGTTTGTCCCCCTCACATTTTTAAGGCAAATGAGGCTCCTGTATATTTCAATGGCCCAGCTCCTTCATCCAAATATGATGCAATACAGGACGATCTCATCAGTAACTTCGACAGAATTACAGACAGGGTTATGTTGAACACAAACATACATGGAAGATAGGGAAAAGAGAATAGGAAATTGAAAAATGAAAAATGAAAATTCGACCCTGGCACTGCCTGTAAAAAAACTGTTGTAGTGCAATATAGCAATAGAGATAAGGAGATGGAATAATCTGCTATTATTTTGGTAAGGTGAGTTAAGCTAGATGCGTTAATAAGGTCGACAGCATGCAGGAATCCGAGTCAAATGTGTACTCCGATGGGTTACAGTACCGGTAGATGAAGACGGTGAAAGCCGCAGAGCAATTATCATTCCTTGACCTTTTTCTCATACATGGTTGGTACGAACATAGCAAGAGATTTTTTTCTGTATACATACATACATGCATACATATCGTCAGTACGTCAACGCGATCAGTCGCACATTTTGACGTGGGAGATTATTCATTGAATTAAAGATGAATACTATCTCCTACAGTAATGGCACAACTACCAGTCATGTTGAATAACTGGATATTCTTCTAACTATATCCACTGAAGATACCTTTTATTCGAATTCGTAGAGATATCCGATTAAATACATAATACATTTTACAAGGATTTGCTAAAAACAGTATGGCCGGACACAATATCAACAAAGACAGTTTATCGAACACAAGGAGCGTAAACAATTTACCGGAGAAAACCAGTAAGAAAATCAATGAGAAAAGTAAACAAAATTTATTCAGTTGTAGCTACAGAAGAAACCGAAATTATAAATCCCATTTCGCTTGGAGTTGGTCGCCATGCTACTAGACTTCCTAGTAGCCAGGTCGAACAGTGCCTTGAAACAACTATGCTTGTAAGAAATTTGACACCACGTGTACCATCTGAGTCTACCCCGACTGTTGTGGAAAACACAATCGATAATAATAATAATCGGAGAAATAATAATAATAATAATTAAGAAAGTTGATACCACGTGTACCATCTGAGTCTACCCCGACTGTTATGGAAAACACTATCGATAATAATAATAATCAAAGAAATAATAATAATAATTAAAAAATTTGACACCACGTGTACTATCCGAGTCTACCTCCACTGTTGTGGAAAAAACAATCGATAATAATAATAATCAAAAGTATAAACAATTGAAAATTTCCCTCAACGAAATCTTCCAGAGGGAAATTAATTCATCTATAAACATTTCTCTTGCTGAACGTAATAAAACAACAACACTAAATAAAATAAAATAAAATAAAATAAAATAAAATAAAATAAAACCAAATAATGAAATCTTATGTGCTATTGACGAAATTCAAAAGAACTATTGCTCCTACATTATACCAAAAGTATACGAAATAATGAGAATACCCTTGAGACTGTGATAGGAAAACTCCAAGATAAGAAAACGCCAGGAAGAGATATTTTTGTCGGTTACTGGTTAAAAAAACTGATATTCTATCGGAGGTATCTTATCGACCTCTACCAACAAGTTCTCAAGGGGGATACCCTTATACCAGAATGGTTGACATTAGCACAAACATTACTGGTCCCCAAGAACAAAGACACCCACTTGGCAAAAAGCTACCGACCCATAGCATGCCAGAACCTGATGTATAAGATGTATACAGCCTGCCTGAACCTATTCCTCCAAGATCACTGTGAAAATAATAACATCATCACAGATGAACAAGTAGCAGGAAAGAAAGGTATTTTTTGGTGCTGAACAACTCCTAATAAACAAAACTACGATGTCGGAGGTTCGACAACTTAGGAGGAATATGGCTACAGTCTGACAATTTAGGAGGAATATGACTACAGGAAAGCTTTTGATTCTGTTCCCCACTCTTGAATGATAGAGGCCCTCCGACTTGCTAAAGTATCAGACATTATTATCAGAGCCATAGAGAAGCTGTCTTCTTCATGGGCTACTATCCTAAAGTTAAAAGCAGAGAAGGAGGACTCTATTTTTACTGATAAAGTAGAATATCACAGGGGTATATTTCAAGGAGACAGTCTCTATGTGATACTATTTATCCTGTCATTAAATCCCTTGTCATCTTGGCTCAAGAATTGTGAAGGATACAGCATTGGCTCACCGGAGGACAGAAATACAGACTTAACTATAATTTCTTTGTGGATGATCTGAAACTCTATGCCAAGAACATAGATGGGATGAAGAAAAATCTTGAATTGGTTACAACATTCTCAAAGGATATAGGAATGGAGTTTGGCCAAGATAAATGCTCATATAAAGCGGGGAAAAAACTACTCTCTGCGCACAATAAAACAGTGGCTCACAATGTGTTTGCTGTGCCTGTCCTAACACCAACGTTTGGAATACTCAATTGGACGATAGACGAAATCCTAGCAATTGATGTTAGGACTCGAAAAATACTAAACAACACTGGAAACTTCCACATCAACATTGACATAGACCGCCTTTACTTGAAACGTAAGCAGGGAGGCAGAGGCCTAACATCAGTCCAGTCAGCATCTGAATGTCGCATCATATCCCTCCAACAACATTTACGAACCTCAAAGCGTAGGAGCCCGTCTATCGAGCAAGTCTATCTGCATGAGACAGATAAGATCATGAGAGTTGGGAAGGAACTCCTAGAAAGATATTCCCTGTCTGATAATCAAAAACTCCCACACAGGAAAGTTGCCCAGCAATACCGCAGTGAATCCATGGATGAAATACTGCATGTTTATCAGCAAAAAAATCATCCATGGATATGTTGCCAGGAAGCTCCAGAGTGAGAGTAATATAGATAAACAAAGTAGTCTATCTTGGAACAACAACTGCTATATTGGCTCCCATTTTGAAGGATACACATTTGCAATCCAAGAACAGGAATTCAACACGAGATCACAAAAGAGATAGGGATGCAGGCAAAACACCTAGATGTGACAACAAGTGCAGACTCTGCAGAACTAACATCGAGCATATCACCCACATCAGCAGCTATCCAAAGATGTCATCGCGTACTATCTACCTATGAGGCATGATGTAGTGGTCAAAACACTGTACAATGCAATCCGTAGAGAAGATAGCCCCGATAATAAACACATTAAAAGCTACAGCAATCTGGAAGAAATACATATTCATAATATGAAAGTGTACTGGTGGAATGTTCCAGTAAAAACCCCACTAAAGTGAAGGCATAACAGACCAGATATTATGATATGGGACAGGGAAAAGAAGGCATGCACAGTAGTGGAAGTTAGCTGGTCAGCAGATGCTAATATAATATCAAAGATTAGCGAAAAGGAGAATATCTATGCAGAACTAATGAGAAATCTGCAGATACTCCACCCTGATTATACCTTCATATTTATGCAATACAAATCTTGAGAAGCTGGGCTTCTCACAAACAGAAAGAACACGACCAACTAGGAAATTACAAGTACAATCCATTAATGGAACAGTAAAAATATATAAAACATTCCAAAAATTCTGCATTTAATAATTGCATATACACTTATACAGATATAAAGCATATGCACATGCACACATACAACTCAAAACATCCACATCCACACATACAATAACATCCATACCTGCACACACATACATGCATGCATACATGCATACATATCTACCTAGTTGATGTGCAAATTTCGATGAGAGCGTCTTCTATCTATGTTAGACACCGACTCTCTCTATTGGCAAAAATTTGTGAAATTATAAAACCAGAAGTATATACATACATACATACATCCATGCATGCATGCATACGTACATACATACGTACATGTATGCATGCATGCATACACACATGCAGGCATACATACATACATACATATATATATACTGTATTTCCAAGTGTCTTTGATGCTCCAGTTTTGTGGACGCATCCACATTCTGAGAAGCTGCCTTCCCCGTCATGTATTCATTGGAGATGAAACCGGTATTTTCTGAGATATTATTCTGAACGTTCATCTCGCTTTTCTTATCAAGGTCATATCAAACATTACTTCTTGGCTATAATGCTTTAGGATGCTTCAAGCTAAAGCCAGTGTTGGTTTATCATTGCGAAACCTAACGATTAATGAGAGAAATATAAATGCATCGGCATGTGATTTAGAAATCAAACAAGGAATAGGTGGTAAAACCCAATGTTACGAGAAATTAAAACATTAATGTCAAAGAGTTGGAGTTAATAGAATCTTATAGCAAAATCCTATCTGTTAAATATCTCCAAGGGTTAGTCAGTAAGGCACTCAAAACTGACTAAATACTATACCTTAGAATCAATGATACAGGAAAGGATTCTTACTATTGAATGTCTCAGTTATTGCATCATGAAGTTATAGGAAATCATGAACAAATTTATTGTGAAATATTTTAACTGGGAGAGAAGCAGCCACACAAAGAACGACTTTTAAGACATAATATCCTGCTATTGTGAACTGCATGACGACGGATGAAAAGTAAAGCAACCAATATGTGAGGAAGGAGCACAACCTGATCAATCGTCTCAACATCTTCCGTTTTACTTTTCACTTAGGCTTTTCAGCAGAATTTATAGCGGGTAGGCGGGGCTGTTGATGGTTAAATTAACTTAAACGGGTTCATTAGATCTTAATTAAACATATTTTCTAGTTTTATCACAATGTATGACATCACATTATGTGACGTTATCGAAAATTAGATGGCTTGACAGCGAGATTCTCGATTTGTCAATCATTTAGTGATGTCTATTATGTTACAATTAGCCTATCAAATTGAGTATCTTTATTTATGACATATTATTTCGTCCTCATATATGGTAAACCCATACGTACATATATATATGTGTGCATGTATGTGTATATATACATACTACTGTACGTCTGTATACATATATGTATGTATACATACTTATATTTAAGTAACAGCCGTACTAAGAGTGAGAAATGAAATTTCGTTTCATTTTTTCCATTTATCGTTTTCGGTGCGCCCGGCCGACTAGCTCACTGGATATGCAAATTAGGCTGCTCAGCCGTTAATATACATAAGGAAAGTATATACTTTTAAACTTTCAATCATCTGGCAGGAAGGTATACGATACTGACGATAGCTAATAAGCTTGAAACTAGTACATCGTTCCTTTGTCAGTGTTGAACAAAAGGGCAACGATGGTTGCTAAATACTGTAAGGCTTAATTCGGGCTGTTTGTTTACAAACAAACCGAGCATTATAATAAATGTTCGGTGAATCCACACGTACATATAAATATGTGTGCACGTATGTATATATATACATACTACTGTACGTCTTATATATATATATATATATATGTGTGTGTGTGTGTGTGTGTGTGTGTGTGTAAGTTTGTGTAAGTGTAGAAATAATTGTCTGTATAATAGAATATAGTGGGAATAAGATCGATATGTAATCAGTAGAGTGAAGGCTAGCGAGACGAAACACAATTGCAAAAATATATAATGGGAAAAATAAAACCTAAAAATATCTAAAAGCGGATAGAATAACAATTAATAATAGCTAGAGAATGGCGAGAAAAATTCAATGGAAGGAATAAAGGAATTAAAATCTACAGGTAAAATTAATGATTATCAAATACACGCCAACAATGATAGGTTAAAAAGAAAAAAAAAATTGAGTCCGGAGAAACTAATAGTTTATGAGTTCAGATAAGTTCATATGCCGCGAGGAGAAAAGGAATCTCATGTTGAAAAACGTTCTCTCTCTCTCTCTCTCACACACACACACTCTCTCTCTCTCCCTTTCTATTCTGAGTTCAAATCCTACCGAGGTTAACTTTGCCTTTCATCCTTACGGGGTCGATAAAATAAAGTACCAGTAATGTACTGGGTATTTGCTGGCCTTGTGCCTAAAATATAAACAATTAATATTGATAACCAAATCAACATCAATATTTAGCGATAATCACCATCAATGCTGGAGGGAACTGTTAGGTTGTAAGTCCAGCAGTTCTAAAGAAAATCTCACACTGTCCCGAAGACGGCAGGAGGAGGTTACCGCCAAAAATAATACACACATATATATTAAAAAATTTAAGATATTCCTCAGTGAAATCAAGTCGATGATTAAGTAATAATCAAATGGATATTATCAAATTACATCACAGATGACATTATATGGTTGCTCGACTTGTTAGAAATAGTACCCATATCTGCCTCAAATCAAACCTTTGAAAAGAGAGTGATTATGTAATCTTCGATACATATGTAAATTCTATTAACCTACCCAGCATGCGTTACTGGATACGAGAGTCTTAGATACATGCATAATGGACGCGGTGGTAACGACTTGAATGATTTTGGTAGTGGATATACTCAATCACAGAGAAAACAATAACGTTTGTGTTGGCTTATCTTGTTGAGCAAAGTGTAAAGGCCACATTATTGTTAAATTAAAGTACCAGTAACGCTTTGGTGTCGATTTAATCAACTCTCCCTTTCCCTTCAAATTGTTGGCCTTGTGAAAAAAGGAGAAACAATTAGTATTATCGTTGTTACAGTTATTATCGTTGATAGTCAGGCTTAAGCCGTTACAATGGCGTAATGGAAAGTTAGTTCGTAGGATCTGTTTTGTAATAATATCTACATTCTTCTTCTTCTTCTTCTTCTTCTTCTTCTTCTTCTTCTTCTTCTTCTTCTTCTTAGACGATCGTTGGAGCAGAGTCTTCAAACACATCTTCCAGTAGGTCCTATCAGAAGCAACCATCTCCATTTGATCCGGCTGGTATCTACCCTTGGGTCTCCTGTCGGTTGGTTTTGTCCGTAAAATCTGTCCAGCTATTCTTCCTGAGACGTTCTAACCATATGCCCATAGTATCGGGGCTATGATCTCTCAATTCAGAGAAGTAGCGGCTTTACCTGGACTGACTCGCTGATCTCCAAGCTATGCACTCTATCGAGTAATGTTACTTCAAAACCCTTTGAATGAACCCCATTTCGGCCACTTGCCGAAGATTCCTGACCATAGGTAAGGGTTGGCACAGATACCAAATTGAAAATAGCTTCTTACCGAATACTAAGTTGAATAATAATCTTACTAGTATCAACTAGTAATACTGTATCCATATCGAATAATGTACACCATTTTAACCAGTATCACAAAAATACTGGTCCATCCACACACACACACACACACACACACACACACACACACACACACACACACACACACATACACACACACACACACACACACACATATATATACACACACACATATGCACACACACATACACACGCGTACACTAACATACAAACAGACATATACACACACACACTTCTCCGTATAAGACAAGAGCTGAAAAAATCTTTCAACATGTTAAAATATCCCCCTCCCCCTCCACACGTACAGACACGTTCCTACTGACCGAATCCATCTACCACGAACCACTCTGCTACACACACACACACACACACACACACACACACACACACACACACACACACACACACACACACACACACATATGTGTCTTAATAGACACCTGAACTGTTGACCTTTCAACATGACTGCAATTCACACACACATCCCTACTGACCATTATCACAACAATGAACCTCTTTACTACACACACACACACACACATATTTGTCTTAAAAGACTTATTTTACAGGCGAAAAAGGACACTCTTCGACAAACCTACATTTGGCGCAAAATCAATTTTAAACATTCACGTGACCTCTACCAACCAATCAAAATTGTTTTGACTTCAAGAATTTTTGCAACACGAATTGGCTCGAAACTTATAGTACTCATTCACGTGACATTCAACAACCAAGCAAATCTTAATACCTCTGGAGCAACTTTTTTCACATAAAACAGGTAGAATTTCCCAAACTGATCAGATTAGAGCAAACATCACGGGCGCTCTATCTCAAAATAATTTTTGAAAAGCATTAGAAATGCGCAACCGGTAAAAACTTAAAACTAAAACTGAATACTAACCAATACTTATTACTAATTTTTACTTATTCCTAATTAAAGTATTTTTCACTGGGAAAAATACGTCACCATTTTCTTTTCCTTTTACTAATATATCACAAGTCGTGTGTTACACCTCTATTCCTTTAAATATAATATAATAATATATATATATATATATATATATATATATATATATATATATATGTGTGTGTGAATGAAATAATTCCGTCGGAAAAGTCCAGGAAAAAAGAGTGCTCTATGTAGGTAACAGAGCTTAATAGTTATGTAATAAACAACATAAGGCAATTATTCCATTTACCAGTGGTTTCTTAAAAGCAAAAGATTTTGCTTTCAATCCTCAGAATGAAAAAATCCTGGTCTCTCTCTCTCTCTCTCTCTCTCTCTCTCTCTCTCTCTCTCTCTCTCTCTCTCTCTATATATATATATATATATATATATATATATATATATATATATATATAGTAATAATGAAAGCAGCGATTCTTTGCTTAAACATTAATCTTTGATTTTAATAAATATATATATATATATATATATATATATATATATATATATATATATATAAGTATGTATACGCACATACATATATATGTACGGACGTACAGTAGTATGTATATATATACATACATGCACACATATATATATGTACGTATGGGTTTACCGAACATTTATTATAAGACATACTACTGCACGTCTGTACACATATATGTATGTACGTATACATACTTATATTTAGGTATCAGCCGTACTAAGAGTGAGAAATGAAATTTCGTTTCATTCTTTTCCATATATATATATATATATATATATATATATATATATATATATATATATATATATAAATGAAATAAAAATGGCGTAGAGATTAAACTACAACGGAAGCAAACATAATAGTACGACTGATGATGTCACAGATGTGTGACTAAAGAACTTTGATAGACTATATATATATATATATATATATGTATGATAAACATTGATTGCCAGAAAAATTAACTATGGAGATATAAAAAGATACAGAAGCGAAAACCGACTCTTCCTTCCTCTTCTTTCTCTATCTTTCTATTTCAGCTTTTATTTCCCAGTATATCCTCTGAAACAAATTGTACTGTATTGTTTGCTTTTTTGATTCCGTTTACTTTATATATATATATACATACATACACACACACACACACACACATATATATATATATATATATATATATATATATATATATATATATATATATATATATATATATATATATATATATATATATATATATATATATATATATATATATATATATACATTTACGTATTCTATTCTCGTGTTTTTCAACCACTACGTTATGGGGTAATAACACAAACAATTACACAAACGTAAACTTGGATGGACACACACATACACACACATGCACACACAGATCCACACACACGCACAAACACACATGCACACAAACACACACACACACGCACACATACACTGACAGAAGCATAATATATCTTTCCAATTTGATGTACATTAGTCGACACTACTCGATATTTCTCCTAAACTTGTATTCTTATTGTCAACTGTAAGTAATTTTACCGTTCTCACTTTCCATACTTCTTTACCTTTATATCGTTCCCTTCTCCTCAACCTCTTGT
>OZ024740.1:350345440-350410440 GCA_964016885.1 Eledone cirrhosa
CCTAAGTGAGATTTAACTGTCAAGGTTGCTGTATCGATTGACAGTGCTTCCCAGGTAGACAAACTGATCAACCACTCCAAGTCGTTTGCCATACACATAGATGTTTGGTTCAGTGTACTGCTTACCAGGGGCAGGTTGGTACATGACCACGGTTTTCTTGAGACTTACAGTCAATCCTAGGGCAGGGCAAGCGTCAGAAAATGCATTCAAAATGTGCTGCATATCACTCTCTGTGTGCGCTACAAGATCGCAATCATCTGCATACAAGAGGTATATACTTTTGTCTTCGCAGCAAAGCGCCTGATGTTAAATATGCTGCCTGAGGTTCGATATCGGATGTAAACACCATGCTCGCAATTCCTGAATGCAATACAGAAAACCATTGCAAAGTAAATGGCAAACAGGGTCGGTGCTGGAATATCCCCCTGTTTCACACCATTTTTTACTGAGATAGGCTCCGACATGTTACCTCCGACATTAACTCAAGCCTTCATGTCGTCATGGAAAGACCTAACTAAGGCAAGGAACTTATCAGGGCAACCAAGTTTCTGGAAACCTTCCATAATGCATCTCTGTTAACAGTATCGAAAGCTTTTGTCAGATCGACAAAAACCTGATACAGATCCAAGCCTTGTTCCATGCACTTCTCCTGGAGCTGTCTAGCTGAAAAGATCATATCAGTAGAGCCGCGTCCAGCACGAAAACCAGATTGACTTTCAGGAAGAACACAATCTGCAATGTGTGTCAGCAGACAGTCCAGAAGCACCCTACATAAAACTTTCCCTACGACAGAAAGCAATGATATACCTCTGTAGTTCCCACAATCATTCCTGTTACCCTTTCCCTTGTACAAGACCACCATTACTGCATCTCTCCAGTCCTCAGGTACGGATTCATTAGCCCATATCCTGCCAAACAAAGAGTGAAGATGTTCCAGGAGTCTCTCACCACCACATTGTAGGAGCTCAGCATGTATGCCATCCATACCTGGAGATCTTCCACTGTTCAGCTTCGAAATAGCCACTGCAACCTCCACAAGCGTCGGAGGTTCTGCGAGAGCTACTTTCACAGGACTTTCTGGAATGAGATTGAGGAAATCTTCACTGACGATGGACGGCTGATTCAAAAGATCATCAAAGTGCTCTCGCCACCTTCGTAGAATTCCTTGTGAGTCACGAAGAAGTTCTTTGCCATCCTTGCTGCGAAGCGGTGTCACCAGAGAAGAAGACGGTCCATAAACCTCACGCAAGAGACTGTACAATAGCTTTGTGTTATTGGAATCTGACGCAGTTTGTATCTCACCAGCCTTCTCACTCCACCAGTGATCCTTCATCTGAGAAAGACTCCGCCTAACACGTGATTTTACATCCCTGAGTTCCTCAAGACCAATTCAAGACCACATGGATGCATCCTGCATCTAAGGAATGGCATCTTTTGGACTACGTCCTAGTCAGGATGCGTGACAGACAGGATGTGCAGTGTGTTCGTGCTCTTCGTGGAGCTGAGTGCTGGACGGACCACCGCCTGGTACGCGCAAAAGTAAAACTAATCACTAAACGTAAAATCCCGGCTCCTGGTGTTGCTCTGCCCAAAAGATTGAATGCTGCTCGTCTTAAGGATAAAAATGTGAAGAGGACATTGGAAGAAGAGATGCAGGCTGCAGATCTTGGTGAGGATTGGCCGACCCTTCAAAAGTCGGTTTATGATGTAGGCAGGCGTGTTCTGGGATTGGCGCAGAGGAAACATCAGGACTGGTTTAATGAGAATGATGTACATATAGAAAACTTGTTGGCTGATAAGAGGCGTGCTCTGTCACGCTACTTGACGGCAAAACCACAGGAGAGGAATACGTTGCATGACATACATACATACATACATACATACATACATACATACATACATACATACATACATACATACATACATACATACATATATGTATGTGTGTGTTTGTAAAAGGTAAACAGAAATAATAACACAATCGGTCCAGTATATGGAATATATTAGGTTAACGCTTGAAATAGCAGGAAGAGGGTCTTGACGTTTCGGACGCCAGTCATGTGTATGTGTGTGTGTGTGTGTATGTGTGTGTGTGTGTGTGTGTGTGTGTGTGTGTGTGTGTGTGTGTGTGTGTGTGTGTGTGTGTGTGTGTGTGTGTGTGTGTGTGTGTGTGTGTGTGTGTGTGTGTGTGTGCGTGTGTATGTGTGTTTGTGTTTGTTCAAATTCCTTTCTGGTCACCTTATAGAGTAAAAAAAGCGACGCTTACCATATTTATATTTATATATAAATATATAGTTGTGTATGCATGTACACACACATACATGTATATATACACAAACATATACACACACATACATGTATATATATATATATATTCTTCTATATACACATACTCGAATACGTATCATATGTGTGCATATATGCATGTATGTGTGTATGTATGTATGTTCTTCTGGTTTTATAATTGCACACATTTTTGCCAATAGAGGGAGAGTCGGTCTCTAACATAGATACAAGACTCTCTCATTGGAATTTACACAACATCAACTAGGTAGATATGTCTGCATGTCTGCATGCATGTGTATGCAGGTATGGATGTTATTGTATGTGTGGATTTGTATGTTTTGAGTTGTATGTGTGCATGTGCATGTGCATATGCTTTGTATCTGTAGAAGTATGTATGCAATTATTAGATGCAGAATTTTTGGAATGTTTTACATATTTTTACTTGCAATTTCCTAACTAGTCGTGTTCTTTCTGTTTGTGTGAAACCCAGCTTCTCAAGATTTGTATTCAGGCAGTTACTAACATATCCCAGTGCCCCAATAATCACAGGTGTAAATCTGAAGATATGGTGAGGGTGGAGTATCTGTAGATTTCTCATTTGTTCTGCATAGATATTCTCCTTTTCGCTAATCCTTTATATTGTATTGGCCACTACTGTGCATGCCTTCTTTTCCCTGTCCCATGTAATTATATCAGGTCTGTTATGCCTGCATTTTATTGGGGTTTTTACTCGAACATTCCACCAGTACTCTTTCATATTATCTATGTGTATGTCTTCCAGATTGCTGTAGCTTTTAATATGTTTATTATCGGGGCTATCTTTTCTACGGATTGCATTGTACAGTGTTTTGGCCACTACATCATGCCTCATAGGTAGATAGTACTGCGATAACACCTTTGGACGGCTGCGTATGACATGGGTGACATCTTCGATCTTAATTCTGCAGAGTCTGCACTTCTAGGTGTTTTGCCTGCATCCCTATCTTTTTTGTGAATCAGGTATTTTGTGTTGATTTCCTATTCTTGGTTTGCAAATGAATAAGATGGGAGCCAATATAGTGGTTTTTGTTCCAAGATAGACTACTTTACTTATCTATATTACTCTCACTCTGGACCTTCCTGGAAACATATCCATGCATGCATTTTTGCTGATAAGCATGCAATTATTTATACATGGATTCGCTGCGGTACTGGTGGGCAATTTCGCTGGGTGTGTGTTTTTGATTATCAAGCAAGGAGTATCTTTCAAGGAGTTCCTTCCCATCTCTCATGATCTTATCTGTCTCATGCAGATAGACTTGCTCAATGGATGGGCTCCTACGATTGGAGGTTCGTAAATGTTGTCGGAGGGATATGATGCGACACTCAAATGCTGTCTGGACTGATGTTAGGCCTCTGCCTCCCTGCTTACGTTTCAAGTAGAGGCGGTCTATGTCACTGTTGATGTGGAAGTTTCTGTTGTTGTTTAGGATTTTTCGAGTTTTAACATCAGTTACTCGGATTTCATCTATTGTCCAACTGAATATTCCAAACGTTGGTATTAAGACAGACACAGCAAACACATTGTGAGCCACTGTTGTATGTATGTATGTATGTATGTATGTATGTATGTATGTATGTATGTATGTATGTATGTATGTATGTATGTATGTTATGGTCAGGTCACCAGTTGGTGCTACTGGTAACATGTATCCCAGTACAACCTGTCTCATAATCGGGTCGTTGGCGACTAAACTGGCAACCCCACCAAGGTTTCTTGGTGAGGAGGGTGACTTTGGACATCCTGCAGGACTAAAAACAAAACCTGGAAAAGGGCAAAGGAGCTCTTAAGAGTCAATGGCCATCCAAAAATCACCGGGAGAGATGACCCCTTAGCCTTTGTCAAGGCAGAATTCTAGGAGAAGGAAAACTCTGATATAACACCTGCAACCCTGATGGTATCCAATGATGTTGACTTGTTCTTCTTTTTGGTAAATATCATCTTGGTTAAGTGAGTGGGACTGGCTTTGTGCATTGCCTTTGCTCACTATAAAAGCGTCACGGCACAGGTATTTCTTTATATCTGGAGATCTCTCTGCACTTGTCGTCACATGGTACCATGGGCCCAGCACTATGTGTCAATAATTGTCACAAGTGTAGTGTTTGTACCAAAGTTTTCAAGTCGCTGGCTGGACTAAAAAGTCACACTCGTTCAGCGCATCGGTAGGGGTTCTCCTACATGGATATAAAGTAGTGGCCGTACTCGAAAACGAGTTGGCAGCTACCATGTATGTATGTATGTATGTATGTATGTATGTATGTATGTATGTATGTATGTATGTATGTATGTATGTATGTATGTTCTTCTGGTTTTATAATTTCACAAATTTTTACCAATAGAAAGAGAGTCGGTTTCTAACATAGACACAAGACTCTCCCATTGGAATTTACACAACATCAACTAGGTAGATTATGTATGCATGTCTACATGTGTATATATGGATGTTATTGTATGTGTGGATGTGTATGTTTTGAGTTGTATGTGTGCATGTGTATATGCTGTGTATCTGTACATGTGTATATGCAGTTATTAGATGCAAAATGTCTGGAATGTTTTACATATTTTTGCTGTTCCATTAATGGATCGTACTTGTAATTTCCTAACTAGTTGTGTTCTTTCTGTTCCTGTGAGGCCTAGCTTCTCAAGATTTGTATTGAGGCAGTTACTAACATACCCCAGTGCCCCAATAATCACAGGCATAAATCTGAAGGTGTAATCAGGGTGGAGTATCTGCAGATTTCTCATCAGTTCTGCATAAATAATCTCCTTTTCGTGAGCCACTGTTTCGTTTTGCGCAGAGAGTTCCGATGACCAGATCTTTCTTAATCAGGTGTAGTATTCTCTGGTTACGCGTTCTTTATTACAGATACCATTATAGGATATGTTCTCATCTATCCCCAGGTATTTGTAGCAGTCCTCATCAGATATCGGTGAAACAGTTAGGCCATTGATGGCAATGTTGCTAGATTGGGTTGTTGTTTTTCCCCGCTTTACAGTCATGTATGAGCATTTATCTTGGCCAAACTCCATTCCTATATCCTTTGAGAACGTTGTAACCAGGTCAAGATTTTTCTTCATCCCATCCATGTTCTTGGCATAGAGTTTCAGATCGTCCACAAAGAAATTATGGGTTAGGTTCGTATTTCTGTCCTCCTGTGAGCCAATGATGTACCCCTCATATTTCTTGAGCAGAAAGGACAAGGGGTTTAATGACAGGTTGAATAAAATCACAGAGAGACTGTCTCCCTGAAATATACCTCTGCAATATTTTATTCTATCAGTGAAAATAGAGTCTTCCCTCTCTGTCTTTAACCTTAGGATAGTAGCCCAAGAAGAAGGCAGCCTCTCTATGTATGTATGTATGTATGTATGTATGTATGTATGTATGTATGTATGTATGTATGTATGTATGTATGTATGTATGTATGTATGTATGTATGTATGAACGTCTGTATTTATTCGTGTGTGTATGTATAGTCATTTGATCATTTGATGAATCCACACGCTCTACTTATTTCATCGGTTCTACATGCTTGAAAAACAAACATTTTGCCATTTCTATTAAACATGTTACACTTCTATTGAACTTCCCTCATTCTTTTGCTTTAATGAGTGAAATACTTATGGGTTTGATATTCCAGAAATGGAAGCTAGATCTCCCTCAAATGAAATATCACTCACTTTGAAATGAACATCTACGGTACATTAACCCTAGATATATTACAATACCTTTCAGTAGGCCAATGATCAAAAGCCACGACTAGAAGACTGTTAGCTACAGACCGGCTAAACTAGAACTGCGATATTAATACTACCACTATTAGTCTCAACAACACACTACAAACCATCGAGCGTGTCTCTAAGAGGTCACTCAAACGACTATAGATAGCAGCTAAATGCCACTCAAATCACATTCTACTCTTTACAGAAATGACACATTAGATGACATAGTTGGAGGTACACTATTATTGAGAGAGAAAGAGAGAGAGAGAGTAGGAGAGTGAGTGATATATATATATATATCTTTATGAAGGTGCGGTGGTAGCGGTGGTGGCGGTGTGTTCAACAGGCCAGGATTCAATTGAATTCACTTGGTTAAAAATAGGAAATTCTCTTACCATTCATAGTAATGGTCCAGATCCCAATGTTGGTGTGTGGGTATTACGGTGGGGTTCAATTAATCAAAAGGCCTCTGTTTGGGGTGTGTGAAGGAAACTGAAAAAAGTTAAGGGTGGAAATAAAGTTTTTCTTTTATCTAGTGGTATGTGTGTGTGTGTGTGTGTGTGTGTAGGGGTGGGGGAGTCCTTGGAGTTATGTGAATTGGATGTTGATGTTAAGGTTAGTAATCATATATATTTAATTCTGTGAGTGTAGCGTGGTTTTCCTGTCATAAAATAAATTAATTATCCAGGTACCTTTTCCAGTTGTTTTTAGTTGTCTGGAAAATGTGTCTCCAAATAGTAATAAAAATTGGCTGTAAATATTTTGTTCATGGAATCCCATGACTAAACTGGCGTATATAGGGCTACTTTCGTACCCATTGCGTTTCCTGATATTTTTCGGTACGCAGATCCATTGAACAAAAAGTAATTGCTATTTTATGATTTCGAATCCATCAAGGATGAAGTCGTTTTTAATGCGTGTCGTTAATTCAGATTGGCGTGTGGCTAGCCTATATTTCATTGTAGTTATTCCATAGTCATGCAGCACGTTCGTGTATAAGTTTACAATGTCAAAGGAAACAAAAATTGTGTGCTAGCTTACTGCTTTGGGGAGATGATTTAGCACCTCTAGATCATCTCGTATGTAGATCTGCACATGTTTTAGGCAGGGCTTTAAAAGGATGTCCAGAAAATTACTCAGTCTGTGTGTTTCACAAGCAGGGCCTGCTTATAATCGAGTTGAGTTTTATATCATTAGGAAGTGTTAACTGAATATATTTGGTTGTCTAGATTGACAAGCGTCAATTATCCGTTTGCATTTGTATAGTTACGGGAGGCTATAGAATATGCTAGCTTAGCATTTGAAGTGACTTGTGCAATCATATCAACGTGAGACACGATGGTTATTGTTCTAATGCTTTTATTCTGAGATCTCCATGAACAGACTTCATGTGGAGCTGAACAATGACAATAATTAGAAGCAAAATCTCTCCCAAATTCCACATTAACACCTTTATGAAGGAACAAATTGGACAATGCAGCGCTAAATACTGTGATATTTCTTATATTTGAATATAAGATAGGTTCGTCACTGGTGGGGCGTCATTGCTAATCGTTTTTTTTTTTTTTAACATGGCTTACCCAGGATTAAATAACTGCAAATAACAACATCAACAACAATTAATATTATTCCGCGTGAGTGTGTGTGGGGTGTGTGTGTGTGTGTGTGTGTGGGGGGGGGGGGGTTAGGTTTATATTTAATATGTATTATATATAACGTCCAACAGTTACGGGGGGAGTGGCTCAATGAATAAACTAGAGCATTATAAATTCATAAATGGAAGAAGCCATTGAACTAAATTCAGAAGAATTATCTATACTGACTTCACATACTCCTACTGCAGTTTTCTAATGCAAAGATTAATATCAGCCGTCTTAACATGCCAGGGCATCTAACACGGAAGAACAATAAGCGAAAAAAAATCTTCAAGTGGCCGCAATATATGTGTTTTTGCAGATGAGAAAACATCAAATGCTTAGAGATTTTGGTTTTGCACTACAAAACTAGTAAATGAGTTTATTCATCAAAACAGTTTAAGGGCATTATATCCTTCCCGCCGAGGTTAACTTTGCCTTTCATCCATACGGGGTCGATAAAATAAAGTACAAGTAATACACTGGAATATTTTGCTGGCCTTGTGCTAAAAGTAGAAACAATTATATCCAATAATACATATACGCACACACATACACATACATACATCTATCCATCCATAATTGCATACACACACACACACACACACACACACACACACACACACACACACACACACATATATTATATAAAGTATGTATGCTCCAAACATACTTTTTTCGTTTACATATCAATATTAAGTTATAGCCTCTAAAAGTAACGAAAAATGCTTGGATGGTTAATGACGTAATGGTAGTGTACTCGTCCGGCAAGCGAGAGCTGTGGGTTCGACTCCTATGTGCGCTGATACCCATCTTATTCTGTTCAGTGGGTTTATACGCCTCATTATTAGACTATGTTATATGGTCAATGTTACGGCGCAGCTTCTATTTCAATTCCCTTTCTCTCTCTCTTTATATATATATGTATATATATATATAAGACCTGAAAATCCGCCTCTTCATTGCTGTAGTGGAGTCTGTGCTGCTGTACGGGTCTGAGACATGGACACTGACCAAGAAACTCACTCAGATGGTGGATGGGTGCTACACGAGAATGCTGAGGATGGCTCTGAGCATTAATCAGTATACACTGAGGATGAAAAACTCAGAGCTGTATGGGAGCCTCCCAAAAGTCAGCTCAAAAGTGACACAGAGGAGATTGAGGTTAGCTGGACATGCTCACCAACATCCAGAGTTGACATTGCACTCTGTGCTCCTGTGGGAGCCCCTACATGGACACACTGGAAGAGGAAGACCAAGGTTAGCGTATGTTGATGCCATAAGGACAGACACTTGTCTGTTGGAGACGTAGGACATGGCAGCGATAATGAGGGACCGAGACCGCTGGAGAGAACTCGCCCATGGATCTCGGGAATTTTACCCGCCCTAGATATATATATATATTTGAAAAAAGGAAAAGAATGACTTCACTTGTTGTTCTAAACAATTGATTTAATTTTATAATATTATGATTTGGTTTATTTACTAGATCTACCAAATCATAATAATATAAAATTAAATCAATTGTTTAGAACCACAAGTGAAGTCATTCTTTTCCTTTTTTCAAATGTACCTAACTGTACCAAGGATGTCACATTTTCCAATATATATATATATATTATATATAAAATATTAATAAATGAAGACGTTCACATAATCAAAATGTATGTTTTATTATATATATTTCGGAGGTACTGTGCTGTTTTTTCAGTACGTCTCATCAGATAAAATATATGAATTGATGTATGACATACCTCAACTGTCTTGATTGTCAATTCCAGTATTGGCAGTGATTTATTACAACAAATCTCAATATTTATATACACGAATAATAACATGATAAATTTAAATATGATGAAGAAGAGGATGTGGAGCGAGATATAAGTATAAGGAGGGGGTGAGAATGAGAAAATGTAAGAATAAATAAATAAACACATACGTACATAAATATTTAAATATTTAAATGTGTAAATATCTGTGTTAGGGGAAAAAAGGAAGAGAGGGAGAGATAGAAGAGAAGGAAGAAGAAGAGAGAAAAAAGAAGACAAGATAGAAGAAGGAGAGAGAGAGAGATAGGAGAGTGAAGAGGGAAGACGAAACTGCAAAAAGGAAAGAATGAAAGAAAGAAAGAAGAAAGGGACATGATGCGTGGCCGTTGTTTTCAAATATTAAGTCACATAGAACCAACCAATTAAATACCGTGAAATTTTTAATATCTTTTGTATTTGGCTATGTTTGAGCTAATTATACTAATATATTATATCAAAATTAAACAATATAAAAATATTTTCTATAATAATCAGAAGCATAGTGCAATTAATTAATATATTCAATATTTTGTTACAAAATTCAAAAACCAAAAACATTTTTACCTATCAAGCAAGTTTACAAACATATTAAATATTTATAAGGATATTTACCACACTTTATCCGCATATCACCATCAGTATATGCATTTTATATAATGTTTAGAATTATTATCTGAATTATTCTTTTTACATTATAAACTGTTGTCATTTACTTTTAGGATTAATAAGTAGTTATATTTACTCTTGAAAGTATTATTATTTCGATTTTAATTCCGTAAGTATATCATAATATCATATTATATGTAGTTTCCCTTTAAGGATTAATATTATAAATCATGTTAAATATACATTATTAATTCATTTGGATAGAACGGAAATTATTTACGAAGAATAATTGATTATTTATATTAACTAAGTGCTTTGAAAGCCAGAAGATACATCAAACCGCAAATTCAGAAAATTCTAGTTATACAATGACCATTCTAAAACCGAACTTAGGATAGTGACTCACATCATGAGATTAATTTACTATATAAAAACCGATATACAATTTTTAAGGTAAGGCAAAACATTATACATATAATAATAATAATAATTCAAGAATTATTAATAATAGTCAATATTTTTTTCCTTCTTAGTCAGTATTTTTTCTAAATTTGTATGATGCTTGAAATATCTTTTCAGATTTATGGAGACAAGTTGCAAATAATTCATTCTTTTTATTAATTAAATTATCATAATTGGTAATTATTAATAGAGTTTCTAAATTGCAAAGATTGCAGTTTGGTGAAATGGAAGCGTTCCGATAGGAATCAGAAATTCCTAAGTTTACACCAAGAAATTGAGTATTTAAAATTTTTCTCTTTTACAGATCATATTAATTGTGATAATGAAGTAGAACATTTTTTATCTGGATTTGAGAAAGAATGTTTATGATTGGAAAAGCGAAACTTAAAGTTCGAAGAAGTGGCACCTATGTAGTTATAAGTATTATTGAGTTGACTTTGCCTTTCATCCTTACGGGGTCGATAAAATAAAGTACCAGTAATACACTAGGTAATTGCTGGCCTTGTGCCTAACGTAGAAACAATTATTATTTGTCTTAATATACAAAATTCTTATCAAGGCAATTATTTTGTAAAGGACATTCAGATTTCCTTCTACTGTTACAGTTCAATTCCGTGTTATTTCTATAGCCTAAACTATTCGTATTATCATTGTTATTATTTCTAGGTGTTCTACTATTATTCGTATTTAAACTAATGTTATTCCCATTAACTACTGTATTATTATTATTATTGTTATTATTATTATTATTATTATTATTATTATTATTATTATTATTATTATTATTATTATTGTTATTACTCTTTGAGTCTCAGTCATTGATGTTAGTTAACTGGAAAGTTTGTTGAAATGAATATCAAGCCACTACCTGCAGCCTCAGATATTCAGGACGTATCGGAGGGTTCTTGCTGTTCCCAGCAAGCATGCCTTTTGAAGCGTTCCAAAAAGCGTGGCGGGGCCAATTTTCTTTAACCATCCCTGGAAGCTTTTTGAGATAGTCCCTAGTGCGCCTATGACAATCGGGATCACTTTGACTTCATGGCAGTTCCAAATCCTTTTTACCTCCCACTTTAAGTCCTGGTATCGGTTAATTTTCTCCCTCTCCTTCTCTTGCACTCTCGTGTCGAATGGGCAGGCCACATCCACAATCAGGCACGATCTTTTTTCTTTGTCCACAACCACCAGGTCAGGTCTATTGGGATCCAGTTTCTTGTCCGTCTGTATCCTAAAATTCCACAGCACATTCACCTGATCGTTTTCTATCACCGCCTCTGGCTTATGCTCATACCACTTCTCAGAATGTGGTAAATTGTTTACTTTGCGTAGGTGCCAGTGGATCACCCTGCCCATCACATCATGTCTCCAGCCCTTATAGTGAGTCTGGGCTAGGTGTTTACACTCGGATACAATGTGAGCCACAGTCTCCTCTCTCCACAGATCCTGCACAGTGGGCTAGCCTCCTCCTTGTAAATATGGTGTTTCAACCACTTCGTTTTGAGGGCCTGCTCCTGCGCAGCCATTAACATTCCTTCTGTAGCCTTTTTAAGGTCTCCTCTTTTCAACCAGTTCCATGTCTGTGGATCTCTAAATTCAGTTTTCTCAAAGAAGGTACTATGAAGGGATTTTTCCTAAACGCTGCTCTTTCTCTTTGATGTTATTTCCTCCTTGGACATCCCCTGGCATATTGTCCCCTCCTTCAGTACAGTTCTGAGCATTGGCTCCTTACTATCAGTCACGTATTTGTGTAGGTTGTTTTTCTCCATCTGAACACAGTCCTCTATGCTGATAAGACCTCTTCCACTCTCAGATCTCCTTAAGTAGAGTCTATCGACATCACCCCTCTTGTGGAACATGTTGTAGATAGTCAATAGCTTCCTAGTCTTCCTATCCATTTCTTTCTGTTCAGCAACATTCCATCTCAGAATTCTCGCACTGTACCTAATAATAGATACAGCTCGGGAATTTACTGCACTTATGGCATTCCTACTGTTCAGATGTGACTTTAATACGCTCCTCATTCTCCGAATGTATTCAGTTCTTATCAATTCCTTCATTTTTTTGTTCTTGATGTCATCAGCCTCCAGAACGCCCAAATACTTGTATCCTTCTTCAGAGTCAATTTCCTTTATCATCTCACACGTTGGTACCTGGATTCCGTCACTTCTGCTCAACTTACCCCTCCTCATCACAATGACTCCACACTTACTAATACCAAATTGCATACATATATCATTGGTGAAAATACGGACAGTGTCAACAAGCACATCCAACTCCTTCTCACTCTTCACGAAGAGCTTAAGATCGTCAATGAAGAGGAGGTGATTGATGGTAAGCCCTCCCTTTCCCAACCTGTATCCTGCCCTCACTTTTCGCAGTACACTGGTCAGGGGCATCAGGGCAAGGACAAACAACAGGGGGGACAGACTATCTCCCTGGAAGATACCTCTCTTGATCTTCACGCTTCCTAAGGATTCTCCAGTTGATGTTAACTCTGTTTCCCAGGACTTCATACTTTTGCCCAACAGCTGTCTGTTGTTATCTGCCATCTTGAAGATCTCCAGGCTTCTGGTGATCCAAGAATGAGGCACCATGTCAAATGCCTTTTTGTAGTCTATCCATCCCATGGCAAGACCAGTGTGTCTCCTCTTGCAATTCCTCATTACCATCTTATCAATAAGTAACTGGTCCTTTGTACCACGTGACTTCTTTCGGCATCCTTTCTGTTCGTCCGGTAACAAATTGTTTGTGTGGAGGTGATGGTAGATTTCCTCAGACATAATGCTTGTCAACAGTTTCCACATTACGGACAGACATGTGATAGGTCTATAGTTGGTAACATCATTACCCTTGATTCGGTCTTTCATTACCAGAACTGTGGTACCTTTTGTCAACCACTCTGGTACCTCACCTGACATCAAGCAGTCATTGAACATAGTTGTCAGTTTCGGGTGGAGGGATGTTATATTTTTAATCCAATACCCCTGCACACCATCTGGGCCTGGCGATTTCCAGTTGGTTAGTTTTTTGGCCTCCCCATTAAGAGTTTCAACTGTGATACTCAAATCAGTTTGTTGGTGTGCCTGTTCACTAATCTCCTTCTGTACTGTCTCAATCCACACTGCCTGGTCATTATGTTTAACATCCTGCTCCAATATTCCTCTCCAGAATGTTTTAGTTTGTTCCGCCTTAGGGATCAAATCGTTGCCTCTTTCTTTCCCTTCAAGCTGTCCAAAAAGCATCTTCTGGTTGTTGTCGAACATGCGGTTCTGTCTATACTGGCTAACTCTGTTCTCGTATCGCCTGATTATTATTATTATTATTATTATTATTATTATTATTATTATTATTATTATTATTATTATTATTATTATTATTATTATTATTATTATTATTATTATTATTATTATTACAGTTGCATTTATCTTGCTTTATGTTCATACGAGTTATCACCAAGTCACAACCAGTGACCTCAAGAGACAACAAGGTCCGCCATGTTCAAGAAAGAACATACATATTCATACATGCATCTTTAGTGTTTAGACTTGTGATGTACTTATATTGACAGAATCTTCCTTAGTATATGGGGAGTTCCCATTAGTACTCTCTTTTGTATTTCTCCTATACGCGGGTTTCCTGGGATTTGCGATAAGTAATCATTAGACCCCTTAGGTATCATTCCCAGAGCGCCTACAACCACTGGTATTGTTTTAGTTCTCAATTTCCACATTTTTCCAATTTCTATCTCCAGGTCCTTATACTTGCTCAATTTTTCAAATGTTTTTATAGATACATTCTTGTCTATTGGAACAGACATATCAATTAGCAGGCATACCCTCTTTTGAAAGTCTTTCAATATTATATCAGGTCTGTTTGCATCTATTTTTCGGTCTGTTTGGATGCTAAAGTTCCACAAGATTGAGATGTGATCTTTTTCAAGTATGGGAGGTGGTTGATGCTCCCACCAATTCTTTTGATGGGGCAGGTCAAAATGCTTACACATTATCCAATGTATGTATTGTGCAGCTCTGTCATGCCTGTTTAGGTATTCGGTTGGAGCTATAGGACTGCACATTGAAATTATATGGTCAATGGTCTCTGGTTGTTTTTTGCATACACGGCATAATGGGCTGCACCCATTTTTTATTATGTTG
The DNA here is from genome assembly GCA_964016885.1 of Eledone cirrhosa. NCBI lineage: Eukaryota > Metazoa > Mollusca > Cephalopoda > Octopoda > Eledonidae > Eledone > Eledone cirrhosa. Next base: position 350,360,151 of record OZ024740.1, read on the forward strand.
GCTTGGTAATTTTTTGTTGGCAGACACTGATCTTGTGCCGATATAATCAGTCCTTCAGTCTCCGATTTCAGTCCAGAGGATGCCAACCACTGATGGGTTAAAGTTTTGTCAACATCAGGATTGTTAGCTCGCTCTGGGTATTTTCCATACAGAGGCTTTTCTTGCCATTTCTTAGCCAGTTTCTGTAGCAGTTCTTTCTTTGCAGTTACTTTTACCTGCTTTGCTTTTTCTGTGTTTTCCATTTCAGCAGCAAATGGGACTTCTGAAATTTGTAGTCCATTACTGTATCTTTGTGCATCTTTTGTAATGGAATATGATCTTTTGATGCTTTCGTGTTTCAAAACGAGTTTGATCATCCAATCATGTGATTCCCTTAGATATGTAGATAATCCAATTGTTGCAGTTTTCAACGCAATGTCTAACTGGATTAACCCACGTCCTCCTTCTTTCCTAGGGAGATATATTCTATCTATATCTGCCTTAGGGTGATGCATTCTGTGCATGGTTAAGAATTTTCGAATTTTTGTATCGAGCCTACGGATATCTGTGCTTGACCAGTTGATGACATTGTAACTGTAGGTTACTACTGGTATGGCAAACGTGTTTCGATCCTATTCCTTGCATTCAGTTCCGTTCTTAAGATTGCTCTTACTCTGCGGTAACATTCCTTCCTTATCCTTTCCCTCATTGTCGAGTGCTTGATTCCGTCTCCTTCACAAACACCTAGATATTTGTAAGTTTTTTCTTGATCAAGTTCTCTTATCACGTTCCCCTGATCAAGATTAATGTCTGAACTCTTCAGCAGCTTTCCTCTGGTGAACGTTGCTTTGGCGCATTTATCTAGTCCAAACTCCATTTTAATGTCATCACTGCTTCACAGTTGATAATAACCCTTGCAATTGTTCATCATTTTTTGCAAATAGTTTCAGGTCATCCATGTAGAACAGGTGATTAATGGTTTTGTCATAGACTTTATATCCATGCTTTGTTTCATTGAGCATTTTACTTAATGGTATAAGTGCGATGCAGAATAAAAGCGGTGATAAAGAGTCACCCTGAAAAATTCCACAATTAATATTAACTTCTCCAGCTTCCAGTGATTTTGTTTCACTATTCAAAAGGAGTGTCGTTTTCCATGTCTTCATACTGAATGACAAAAACCTCCTGACAACGGGGGATATTTTGAAAATCTCTAAACATTTTTTAATCCAAATGTGTGGCAAACTATCGAATGCTTTTTTTATAATCTATCCAAGCAATCGATAGATTTTTGTGTATATTATGACAATCTTCCAGTATCATTTTGTTAACCAGAAGCTGATCTCTACAGCCATATGAGCCTCGTTTACACCCTTTCTGCTCAATGGGAAATAGGTCATTTGTTATCAGGTGGTCATATGTGTATTCAGTTAGGACTGATGTTAAAATTATATACATTGTGGTCAAGCAAGTTATCGGTCTGTAATTTTTGGGATTGTTTGTCTCATCATTCTTCGGAAGCAGGAATGTAATGCCGTTAACCAGCCATGAAGGTATCTTTTCTGGCTCCTTAACTATTTCATTGTAAAGTTTGGCAAACAGCTCATGAGACTCAGTGAAGGCATTTATCCAAAAGTTTTGTATTTTGTCTTTTCCTGGGGATTTCCATTTGCTGGTTTTTCTTAGAGCCAAGCGCAACTGTTCAACTGTTATATTTTCCCATTATTATTATTATTATTGAATGCTATGGTTGACGGAGGCTCGGCTCTGTAAGGTATTGTAAATTTTGAACGCTATAACAATTGTAAATTGTTTAAAACTTAGACCAACTTGTAGACAAAAACACCCTCCTCCTCGTGAGAGGGGTCTTTCTGCCCGTTATTTGGCCCTTCGGGGTTAAATAACTGCTTATTGGGGTTTTGTACCCAATATTTATTTTAAACAAAAAAAAAACAACATGGCTACGAAAAAGAAATTTCATAGGTCACTCCCACTCATTCCGTCTTCTTCTTCCTCAATCATCACTACAGCAGAGAGAAGATTGTCTCTCTCCCTCCCTTCTTTAAATGTGTCTCTCTCCCTCCCTTCTCTTTCGCAAGCGACGAAAGAAAAGAAAAGTCTCGTGCAAAGCGTGCAAGGTTTCTCCACGACGACGACAGCAACGAAACAGGTGTGCGGGAAATACGAAAACCCAGTTCATTCGTCTGACGTCAGGAATAATAGCAGTAGCAGCCGTAATAACAACAGCAACAGTGACAATGAAAACAACAGTAGCAGCCGCAACAGCATCACCAGCAGCATAAACAACAACAGCATTAGCAGCAGCAACACCAACAACAACCACAGCAACAGCGGCGGAGGCAGTAGTCGTAGTACCTGCAGCAACAACAAAAGTAACAGCAGCTCTGACGACAACAACAACAACAGCAGCAAAGAAAAACCAATCTCATTTGCAGGTATTGCGAAAAACTTGGAAACAATCCTCATAACAAATGAGGAATTAGAGGAAGCGAAGAAGATGGTGACAAAGACTGGACACCGACCAATCTGCAAGGCAGCGGAAAATTTTTTCGAAACCCAACAGCACTGTACGGTCACGTACCGTACAGTAAGTACAAAATCCCGTAGGGTGGAAAGAGCCACAGAGGCTCAGATACAAAAAGCCTTGGGGTCTGTGTGGCAGCGGAAAACGCACATCACCCGAGGCAAAAAATATGCCACCGTAGACGTACTTTTTGCTACACCCCAGGAGGCAAAGGCCCAATCCGTAGTGACCCTAAGGAGCGAGGAAATGGTGTTGGAGCCCTCCTACTGCGGGCAAAAAATTGTGAGGGTCAAACTGACCCACGTCTCCCCCGGGATGGCCCCTTCTTGGCTGGCCGCGTCTGTCCTCGTCGGAATCGAGGACAAAACAACTGTACTGCAAGTACAGAAAAAAGTAAGAGAAGATTGGGTCGGCTCCTCCATTGAGATGCTAATCCAAACCAACCAGGAGTGCATCGAAGCTATCCCGGATGTGATAGACTTCGATAACGGCACTCAACTGCCCATAAGTGTTGAGGGAAAACGCCCAAAATGCTTTCGCTGTGGATCGAAGACTCACCTCAGGGCCTTCTGCAACGAGAAGACCCTGAGAAAGGAGAAAACCCCCCCTCCTTCCGAAACCGGCTCCACGGCTACCAGCAACAGGACAAGCGGCAACCAGGAACGATAGGTCCGTGGCACCCTTACCCACGCCACGGAAATCAAAAACAGCAGCAGCAGTGGAAATATTAACAACAACAACAGCAATACCAAATGCAGCTGCAACAGAGACTCCAGTGCAAACATCACCAACAACAACAAGTGAAAGAGTGGAGCTGGTACCCCTCCCCGACCTCACAGAATCAGACATGGAGTGTGAGGTGGGAAAGGGATGGCAAAAGGTCGTAAGAAGGCACAAACGCAGAAGCAGCGCATCGTCGCCTTTGAAAAGGGAGGAAAGAAATGAGAAAAGGGTAAAGTCTACTGCAAAGAGACCCACAGCAGTAACACCACCAACACCATCACCACACAAACTAGCACCACCATCACCACCGGCGACAACCCCACCGCCAACAACACCTTCAACACCACCACCACAAGCACCAACATCGCAAACACAACAACAAAACACACCCACCCAGCAACAACGACAAGAAAATAGCAGAACCACACCCCACCCCCAGAAAAACAAATGCACGGCAATAAATACACACAACAAGAAACTAATGACTTACATAATTGAACACACAGACATTTCAAAACACGACTACATAATACCAGCACCAATCAAAACGCCAACTAACATAAGACTGCTAAAAATAGCACAGAAACAATACACAAACATTAAAACGAAATTCCCCAACGCAGTTGGTGATTTCAGGGACCTAGGAGGAACTATCAATCGAAGAGTATATTCAGACATTCTCATAGAAGAGCCGACGACCAGCCGAAGGGACGATTCAACGGTCCCTTCACCAGACGATCAAGTGAAAAGGGATGTAAAAACCATCCCTCCTCTACCAAAAGTACGGTAAGTGGTCTTTCCCATCTTTTCCACTCTATTTTAAACATGACCTCACTCAGAATAGGCAGCATAAATGCGCGTGGCTTGAGGTCGTCATGGAAGCAGGGTCACCTGCTCAACGACCTCAGGTCACTAAACATAGATGTAGTGGCCATCAGCGAGACCAGAATCTCCGAAGCACGGGCCTTCGCACCGATCTTCGGCGGCTACGATGTGTACGCATCTCCCAGCCGTCCTGGATCGGGGGGAGGGGTTGCTGTGCTTTTCGGAGAGGTTTGAATCTCGCCATACGGGCCATCTTCCTGGACCAAGAGGGTAAGCTGGTGGTGCTGGACGTGACCAGCGGAGACGGGCAAGCTTTCAGGCTAGTGGCCGTCTATGCCCCGACAGGAGCAGGGCGGCCTGATTACTTCCGGCGTCTGGAGACCTTTCTTGGAACGTCCCGCTCTTCAGTGGGCGACTGGAACGGGATCTTAGATGCACGCTGGGACTGTGTGGGATTAGCGGATAGGGGTGGAGGGTGCAAGAGCCTCACCAACCTGCTCAGGCGTTTTGAACTGTCTGACAGGTACCGATTGGATTTCCCGAATGTGCCAATGTGGACGTGGACAAATCGTATATGGTCATCCAGATCATATCTAGATAGAGTATTTTGTAGGGAAATAGATAGGTCTAGCATAGGCTGTCCACAATTCAAGATAGTCAGCTACACGGACCACACATTCGTGATCTGTGTGCTTGATTTAGATAGGTTTTATAGACGAGGACCCGGTTACTGGAAGCTAAACGCGTCCTTACCAGCGCGCAAGGCCTACAGAGACCGGATTAGCGAACTAGTTAAGCGGGCGTTGACGGGGGCCATCGTCAACAACAAGTGGTGGTTTGCTCTGAAAAGAGCGATTAGAATAGAATCGATTAGGTTTAGTAAGGCTTTAGCAATAGAGAAAAATAGAGCAGAGGGAGAACTAGTTAGAAAATTAGACGAGGCGCTTAGGAAAGGCATTGCGACCGACGTGCTTGCGGCGAAATTGGCCCTTGAGCAATTCTTCAATGCAAAGCACGAAGGCTGCGTTGTCAGAGCAAGGGTGCGTGCTCTCAGACACGAGGGGACGAAAGCCGTTCAATGGGCCCGAGTGGCGGAGGCGCGTCGTGGCAACAAAGCCACGATCCGGTCTTTGGTGGACCACAACGGGCGCATGCTACTCGATCCCGGGCAAATGTGTGAAGCTTTTCAGCGACACTTCGCTCAGCTGTTCGGGGGCAGCGGTGGGCCGGGTCGAGGGATGGACTTTAGTGTCTACCTCGACGGACTGCCGCGGCTCTCGGCCACTGAGGCGAAGTGTTGCGAAAAGCCGATAACAGCCGCTGAAGTACGGGAGGCAATGACTGGCTGCACAAGGGGTAAATCGCCTGGTTTGGATGGTCTGCCCTATGAACTTTACGTACAGATGCCAGACTTGTTCGGAGGCCTCTTGGCGGACGTCTACTGCAACTGGCAACAGAACGGGAGAATTCCCAGTTCTGTGAGCCGAGGAGCGGTGGCACTGCTGAGAAAGGATCCGAACAAGGGGGATAACATAGATAATTTCCGGCCCATAACTCTGCTAAACACAGAGTTCAAGATTTTGGCCAAGGTGCTAGCAAAGAGGTTGGCGCTTGTCGTTGGTGGACTGATGGGAGAGGCGCAGACATGCGCCATTCCCGACAGATCCATCCACGACAACCTCCACCTCATGCGATACATTGTAGAGATGGTAGCTAAGGAACCTGGCACGGGTGGGTCCTTGATCAATTTAGATCAGTCGAAAGATTTCGATAGGGTCGACCATCGTTACCTAGCGGCAGTCCTGAGGGCGGCTGGCTTTGGGCCCGTCTTCAGAGGCTGGATCGCTGCCATGCACAGCGACATCTGCTCTTCTGTGGTGAGAGTGAACGGTCACTTGTCGGAACCGTTCAACATCATGCGCTCGGTCCGCCAAGGATGTCCCCTCTCGTCCCTCTTGTACGTATTGACTCTCGAGCCATTACTGCACAAACTGGAGACGTTGAGGGGGGTCCCGCGCGAACTAGGATGCGGAAGATCCGTGTCAGCATATGCGGACAATGTCACCGTAGTGGTGTCGAACGCCAAACACATCGAGGCGATCGGCACTACACTAAGAGAATACGAAGCGGTGACAGGAGCAATGATCAACCAGGAAAAGTCAGTGGGCCTGCAGCTCGGCACCTGGAGAGGCAGGTCCATGCCGTCCAACAGCGTCATCGGACGCTGGACGGACGGACCGGTTCAATTGCTAGGGGTCTGGTTCGGTCCGCACCTCCAGACGGACAAAAACTGGGACGATGTGACGAGCAAGGTGGCTTCTCTCACCCAGAAATTGGCGGAGAGGAAGCTATCCCTGAAAGGTCGAGCGGAGGTGGCTAACGCGTACATCGCGTCTGTCATCTGCTACCGCCTGACCGTCGTACCTTGTCCTAAGCCTCGCCTGACTGCGCTGGAGCGTTTTTTCTTTCGCTTTTTGTGGAAGGGACGCGCTCCGATGGTCAGGCGGTCCATCTGTTGTCAACACCCGCTACGTGGAGGGCTGGGCATGCCGTGGCTGATGATGCGCAGGCACGCACTCAGGCTACGAAATCTCCACCTCTTCCTCGACGGTGATCACGTGTGGTCGCCGTTTGCTAGACACGTATTTCCCCAGCTCGTTTCCTTGACGGAGCTGCAGTCCTGGGTCAAGCGAAGACCGAGAGGGAGCGCCTGGAGACTGGAATGTCTTCAGGCGCTCACAGCCCTCGACCAATCGGGCAATGTGATCGGTGGAAACTCCACCTCGGCGTTCTATAGAGGATTAGTGGAGGGGAAGAGCGACGACGTACTTGGGGAAACTCTAGGCGTCGACGAAAATCAACTAGCCAATCTCTTCGGAAGAACTTTCGGGCCAGGGCCTATGGACAACTTCCAGAAATCTCTGGCCTGGCAGTGCTACCGAGGAGCCTTGCCAGTTCGGGATAAACTCTACAGGCATGGAGGTGCCGTCAGCCGGGCATGTCCGGGATGCGCACAGGGCGACGAAACCGTCCTGCACGCACTCGTCCAGTGTCCGAAAATTGCTGACTTGTGGGTTTATATCGAACACATGCTGTCGCGTTTAGGACGGATCCGGCTATCATCTGAGTCCATCGTGAGGATTGCCCCGCCCTCCTCCTTTAGCCGGGAAGGGCAGGCAGTTTTTATCTGTCTGGTGGCCATGGCGAAAGAGATAGTATGGTGGACACGTTTGAAAGGGCTGAAGACGAGCACTTACCTCTTCGGTGATGATCTGATTGACTTTTTCAAATTTCATTTGAAAAGGAAAATCAGAGTAGAGAGGGAAGTGCTCTCTTCCCAGCATTTTGTTGAAAGATGGGTGAGAGAAGCAAGAATGGCCCGAGTGAATGGGCCTACTCTGAGTATATATCTGTAAATTAAAGGTGGAAAACTGGGAGAGGGCACTTGCCTTGGTGGTCAGGGTCATTGTGGATTTTTACTGGGCTTTCTCCACACATGTCCCTCCGAAGTCTCCCCCCTATTGGTGAATTTTTCATTGTTATTTTTTGTTACACCCTCTGTTTTTTTTTGTTTTTTTACACGCAGAAATGCCCATTTGTACCGTCCTGTATTGTCCTGCACTGTCCTTAATGTCTACTTTATGTAAACCCTTGTGGTTAATAAAGAAATCATTATTATTATTATTATTATTATTATTATTATTATTATTATTATTATTATTATTGGCGACCTACGTAGTAAATAGTATTATCGTGAGCTCCGCAAAGGTTTGTTATTTTCAGTTGTTTAAAATTACCATTTATGGAAAATTTTTCTTGTTAACTGTATATAAGTGCACATACATTGTTTTCTGAAAAGGACACTCAAAAAGATTGGGGCCTTGAGGCCAAAATTTAAACTTTTATAATTATCAAAAAAAAAAAAAAAAAATCATGGCCGACTCACAGCTGAACCCAGTAGCTGAGAGCCTTCATCACAAACTAACACCTCACACCGATACCACCATTGTAAATATTGCTACGCTTGCCAACACTAAAAATATAAGCAGTAGCAATATTTTAAATTTGTATCAGGCAGACATTCATTTCCCGCCATTACCAATGAATGGAGGTGTTGAAGCCGCCACCCCCACCACCACCACAGCGACAACAGAAACAAAATAAAAAAATAAATTAATTCGTGATATCGAAACGAATTCATCCAAAATGAACTCTTCCACACCGAACATCACTGACGCCACCACCACCACAACTGAAACTAAAATTAACAATAACAAAAATAACGATAACAACAACAACAATGAGAATAAGAAAACCCTGTCTTTTGCCAGAGTAGGAAAAAAGTGCGAAGCATTCCAGGTAACTCAGGAGGAATTAGAAGAAGCCAAAAAAATGGTAAAGAAAGATGGGTACAGGGTCACGCCCCCCCCAACACACACCCCACACCTAATAAAATGGAGCATCGGCGACTATGCACCGTGTCTTATCGGACGATTAACATAAAATCGCGCCGAGTGGAACGGGCATCCGAGTCCCAAAGCCAAAAAGCTTTGGGACATGTGTGGGCGAAAAAACCCCACATCAGACGTGGGCAGAAATATGGAACCGTGGACGTGTTCTTTGAAACACCACAGGAGGCCAGAGAACACTCCATGGCCCCATTAAGAAGTGACGACTTCACACTCGTCCCAAGCTCTTGTGGCCAGAGACTTGTGAAGATCAGGGTGACCCACGTTCCACTGGCCATCGAAATTCCCTGGCTAATGGCTGCCGTCCTCGCCGGCATCGAGGCCAGCACCAAAATAATCGAAATAGCGAAAAAAAAAGCAGGAGAACTGGTCCGGATCTGGGATGGAGCTCCTGATCCAAGCGGACCATAAAAGCATTGAAGAGATCCCAGAGGTAATAGACCTCACTGTCGGCAGCCACCTCACCGTAATCGTCGAGGGCAGAAGGCCTAGGTGTGTCGTTTGTGGTGAAGGAACCCACCTAAGGGCTTTCTGCCCTCAGGCTAAAAGGTTGAGGCCACCTCAGTGACTCAACCATCAACACCACCAGCAGCAGAGATGGCAGCAACAACTGTAGCAGCAACAACAGAAGCAACTGTAACAGCAACAACCGCAGCAACAGTAGCAAAACCAACACCACCACCACCCAACTCGCCAGAACTAGCACCAGCGCCTACACTATCCACCACGCCACAACCAAAACCAACGCCTGTGGAGGATTTTCCACTCCCCGGCTTATCGCAACTGGAGACAGATTGTGACGACGAGGAGTGGGAAACGGTATCAGGAAAAAAGAAAAAAAGAAACCAAAAAAGAAAAAAATTCTCTTCCTTCCCCCTCCAAAAACAAAATACAGATGGGAAACAAATAAACTATCAAACAAAAAAGTTAGGACAGATATGCCACCATCCACACCAGCATCACCAACCCCATCACCACAAACAGCAACACCATCACCATCATTAACCCCAACACCACCAGCACCAACACCACAAAAGTCACCAAAAAGCGTAACAGAAACAAAACCCACAACAAACGCAAACAAAACAAAACAACCAAAACGATACACACTACACATCATTAAATTTGAGGGGGGATTGGCAGTATCGGTAGAGAGTCGGACGCCATGCTTTGACGCATAGTTACGGCCCTTGCCATTCTGAGTTCAAATCCCGCCGAGGTTAACTTTGCCTTTCATCCTTACGGGGTCGATAAAATAAAGTACCAGTAATGCACTGGGTAATTACTGGCCTTGTGCCAAAAGTAGAAACAATTAAATTTGAACAACAGCCAATTATTACACTACATCCAACACAACACCAGCATCACAGAAAAAGACTACACAACAACCCCAAAAGTTCACACCAGCTCCACACATACAAATCACTCGCATCACACAGAAAACGTACATGACACTAAAACAAAAATTCCCCAAAGACATCGGAGACTTTCGACAAACACTCTCCAGGAGGATTTATAAGGACATCCTTCCGGAGGAGGCCACAACCAGTGAAAAGGATGGATTAAACCATCCTTCCTCTACGAGAAGTAAGGTATGTGGTCTTTCCCATCTTTTCCACTCCATTTCAACATGACCTCACTGGACGGACGGACCGGTTAAATTGCTCGGGGTCTGGTTCCGTCCGGACCTCCAGACGGACAAAAACTGGGACGAGGTGACGAGCAGGGTGGCTTCTCTCACCCAGAAATGGGCGGAGAGGAAGCTATCCCTGAAAGGTCGAGCGGAGGTGGCTAATGCGTATATCGCGTCCGTCATCTACTACCGCCTGACCGTCGTACCTTGTCCTAAGCCCCGCCTGACTGCGCTGGAGCCTTTGCTCTTTCGCTTTTTGTGGAAGGGACGCGCTCCGATGGTCAGGCGGTCCATCTGCTGTCAACACCCGCTACGTGGAGGGCTGGGCATGCCGTGGCTGATGATGCGCAGACACGCGCTCAGGCTACGACATCTCCACCTCTTCCTCGACGGTGATCAGGTGTGGTCGCCTTTTGCTAGACACGTATGTCCCAGCTCCTCTCCTTGACGGAGCTGCAGTCTTGGGTCAAGCGAAGACCGAGAGGGAGCGCTTGGAGACTGGAATGTCTTCAGGCGCTCACAGCCCTCGACCAATCGGAAAATGTGATCGGTGGAAACTCCACCTTGGCGTTCTATAGAGGATTAGTGGAGGGGAATGGCGACGTACTTGGGGAAACTATAGGCGTCGACGAAAATCAACTAGCCAATCTCTTCGGAAGAACTTTGGGCCGGGGCCTATGGACAACTTCCAGAAATCCCCGGCCTACCGAGGAGCTTTGCCAGTTCGGGATAAACTCTACAGGCATGGAGGTGCCGTCAGCCGGGCATGTCCGAGATGCGCGCAGGGCCACGAAACCGTCCTGCACGCACTCGTCCAGTGTCCGAGCATTGCTAACTTGTGGGTTTATGTCGAACACCTGCTGTCGCGTGTAGGACGGATCCACCATGCCGTGGCTAAGGATGCGCATGCACGCGCTGAGGCTGCGGCATCTCCAGATATTCTGCCTAAACGGCGAACAGGTGTGGTCGCCGTTTGTCAGACTGGCCTTTCCGCAGCTCGTTTCTTTGACTGAGTTGCAGTCCTGGGTCAAGAAGAGACCGAGACTGGGTGACTGGCATCTGGAATTTTGCAAGGCACTCACTGCCCTCGACCAGGCGGGCAATGCGGTCAGTGGAACTTCCACTCTCGAGTTCTATAGAGGATTAGTGGGCAAGTGCGACGACGCACTCGGAGAGGATCTGGGTGTCAACGAAGTCGAACTAACCAGTCTGTACCGGAGGACTTTCGAGCCGGGGACCATGGATAATTTCCAAAAATCCCTCGCTTGGCAGTGCTACCGGGGGGGCACTGCCGGTTCGAGATAAACTCTACAGGCACGGAAGTGCTGTCAGACGGACTTGCCCGAGATGCGCGCAGAGCGACGAAACCGTTCTGCACGCACTCATCCAGTGTCCGTGCATTACTGACTTGCGGAGTTATGTTGAACAGCTGTTGTCGCGTGTAGAACGGATCCGGCTATCGGCCGAGTCCATAGTGAAGATCGACCCGCCGCTTTCTTTTGGCCAGGAAGGGCAGGCAATTTTCCTCTGTCTGGTGGCAATAACGAAAGAGGTTGTATGGTGGACGAGGTTGAAAGGACTGAAGACAGACACTTTTCTCTTCGGCCAATCCCTCATCAACTTTTTCAAGTTTCACTTGGAAAGGAAGATGAGGGTGGAGAGAGAAGTGCTTCCCCCCAGTACATTTGCTGAAAGGTGGGTGAATGTGGAGAGAATGGCCCGTGTAAGTGGGCCTACTCTGGTCATGCGGCTGTAGGTAGGTAAATTTGAAGAGGAGAGGGGTGCCCTTCCAGGGTGCTCTCGAAGCGTCGGGTCGTTCAGGACTGGTGGGGTACCTGAGCGAACCCTAAGTGGTCATCCCCGCTATTGGGGAATTTTTTCTTGCTGTAATTTTATTGTTACTTTATTGTTACTTTGTTATTGTTACTTTGTTTATTCATATTGTTTATTCGATTTTTCCGTAAAACCCCACTGTCCCAGTCTTTTGTATTGTCCCCTATATGTCGGCCCTTGTGGCCAATAAATGAAATCATTATTATTATTATTATTATTATTATTATTATTATTATTGTTCTTTGAGTCTCAGTCATTGATGTTAGTTAACTGGAAAGTTTGTTGAAATGAATATCAAGCCACTACCTGCAGCTTCAGATATTCAGGACGTATCGGAGGGTTCTTGCTGTTCCCAGCAAGCATGCCTTTTGAAGCGTTCCAAAAAGCGTGGCGGGGCCAATTTTCTTTAACCATCCCTGGAAACATTTTGAGATAGTCCCTAGTGCGCCTATGACAATCGGGATAACTTTGACTTCATGGCAGTTCCAAATCCTTTTTACCTCCCACTTTAAGTCCTGGTATCGGTTAATTTTCTCCCTCTCCTTCTCTTGCACTCTCGTGTCGAATGGGCAGGCCACATCCACAATCAGGCACGATCTTCTTTCCTTGTCCAAAACCACCAGGTCAGGTCTATTGTGTTCCAGTTTCTTGGTCGTCTGTATCCTAAAATCTCACAGCACTTTCACCTGATCGTTTTCTATTACTGACTCTGGCTTATGCTCATACCACTTCTCAGAATGTGGTAAATTGTTTACTTTGCATAGGTACCAGTGGATCACCCTGCCCATCACATCAAGTCGCCAGCCTTTATAGTGAATCTGGGCTAGGTGTTTAAACTCGGATACAATGTGAGCGACAGTCTTCTCTCTCTCCACAGATCCTGCTCAGTGAGCTAGCATCCTCCTTGTAAATATGGTGTTTGAACCACTTCGTTTTGAGGGCCTGCTCTTGCGCAGCCATTAGGATTGCTTCTGTAGCCTTTTTAAGGTCTCCTCTTTTCAACCAGTTCCATGTCTGTGGATCTCTGAATTCAGTTTTCTCAAAATAGGTACTATGAAGGGATTTTTCATGAAGGCTACTCTTTCTCTTTGTTCTTATTTCCTCCCTGGACATCCCCTGGTCTATTGTCCTCTCCTTCAGTACAATTCTGAGCATTGGCTCCTTACTATCAGTCACGTATTTGTGTAGGTTGTTTTTCTCCACCTGAACACAGTCCTCTATGCTGATAAGACTTCTTCCACCTTCAGATCTCCTTAAGTAGAGTCTATCGACATCACCCCTGTTGTGGAACATGTTGTAGATAGTCAATAGCTTCCTAGTCTCCCTATCCATTTCTTTTTGTTCAGCAACATTCCATCTCAGAATTCCCGCACTGTACCTAATAATAGATACAGCTCGGGAATTTACTGCTCTTATGGCATTCCTACTGTTCAGATGTGACTTTAATACGCTCCTTACTCTCCGAATGTATTAAGATCTTATCAATTCTTTCATATTTTTGTTCTTGATGTCATCAGCCGCCAGAACACCCAAATACTTGTATCCTTCTTCAGAGTCAATTTCCTTTATCATCTCATTGTTGGTACCTGGATTCCGTTGCTTCTGCTCAATTTACCCCTCTTCATCACAAGGACTCCACACTTACTAATACCAAATTGCATACATATATCATTGGTGAAAATACGGACAGTGTCAACAAGCACATCCAACTCCTTCTCACTCCTCCCGAAGGGCTTAAGATCGTCCATGAAGAGGAGGTGATTGATGGGAAGCTCTCCCTTTCCCAACTTGTATCCTGCTCTCACTTTTCGCAGTATAATGGTCAGGGACATCAGGGCAAGGACAAACAACAGAGGGGACAGTCTATCTCCCTGGAAGATACCTCTCTTGATCTTCACGCCTCCCAAGGATTATCCAGCTGATGTTAACTCTGTTTTCCAGGACTTCATACTTTTGCTCAACAACGGTCTTATGTTATCTGCCACCTTGAAGATCTCTAGGGCTTTGGTGATCCAAGAATGAGGCACCATGTCAAATGCCTTTTTGTAGTCTATCCATCCCATGGCAAGACCAGTGTGTCTCCTCTTGCAATTCCTCATTACCATCTTATCAATAAGTAACTGGTTCTGTGTACCACGGGACTTCTTTCGGCATCCTTTCTGTTCGTCCGGTAACAAGTTGTTTATGTGTAGGTGATGGTAGATTTCCTCAGACACAATGATTGTCAACAGTTTCCACAGTACGGACAGACATGTGATAGGTCTATAGTTGGTAACATCATTACCCTTGATTCGGTCTTTCATTACCAGAACTGTGGTATCTTCTGTCAACCACTCTGGTACCTCACCTGACATCAAGCAGTCATTGAACATGGTTGTCAGTTTCGGGTGGAGGGATGTTATATTTTTAATCCAATACCCCTGCACACCATCTGGGCCTGGTGATTTCCAGTTGGTTAGTATTTTAGCCTGCCCCTTAAGAGTTTCAACTGTGATACTCAAATCAGTTTGTTGGTGTGCCTGTTGACTAATCTCCTTTTGTACTGTCTCAATCCACACTGCCTGGTAATTATGTTTAACATCCTGCTCCCATATTCCTCTCCAGAATGTCTTAGTTTGTTCCACCTCAGGGATCAAGTCGTTGCCTCTTTCTTTCCCTTCAAGCTGTCCAAACAACATCTTCTGTTTGTTGTCAAACATGCTGTTCTGTCTATACTGACTGACTCTGCTCTCGTATCGCCTAATTTTTGCACTCTTTGCTACAATGAGTTGCTTCTGTCCTCTATGATAATATGTAGCTTTTTCCTCCTAGTTTTGTACTTCATTTCCAATCTATTTTTAGTGTCGATGTTTTTTAGTGTCCCCTTCAGTAGGGACTCAAGCTTTCCAATGTCATTTCTCATTTCCCTGATTTGACCATTCAGTCGCTTCTTCCACCAAGGTTCTGATCTTTCTTGTTTGTTGTTTCCTCTCGCTTTTATGCCAAATAATTTCCTCACCGCATTTGCTGTTGCTTTGAGGATATTGTTGCACTGGTGAAGGCTCCTCGCCTCAAGGTATGGGATAGCTTTGTTTACCTTAGCTGTTGTTTCTTTTAACTTTTTCTTGTCTACAAATCTTAGGTTCATAGGTTTCCCACTATCATTGTTCATTTCATCTACCACTAAGTTTAGGATATCAACCAAATCTTGTCCTAGCCCGTCAGCATTCATCTTCTCAATGGCCGTATCTTTGTTCCAGGTATTATTTTTTTCAGCATTCAGCATTATTATTATTATTATTATTATTATTATGGACAACTTCCAGAAATCTCTGGCCTAGCAGTGCTACCGAAGAGCCTTGCCAGTTCGGGATAAACTCTACAGGCATGGAGGTGCCGTCAGCCGGGCATGTCCGAGATGCGCGCAGGGCCACGAAACCTTATGTCGAACACCTGCTGTCGCGTGTAGGACGGATCCGGCTATCATCTGAGTCCATCATGAGGATTTCCCCGCCCTCTTCCTTTAGCCGGGAAGGGCAGGCAGTTTTTATCTGTCTGGTGGCCATGGCGAAAGAGATAGTATGGTGGACACATTTGAAAGGGCTGAAGACGAGCACTTACCTCTTCGGTGATGCCCTGATTGACTTTTTCAAATTTCATTTGAAAAGGAAAATCCGAGTAGAGAGGGAAGTGCTCTCTTCCCAGCATTTTGTTGAAAGATGGATGAGAGAAGCAAGAATGGCCCGAGTAAATGGGCTTACTCTGAGTATGTTTCTGTAAATTAAAGGTGGAAAACTGGGAGAGGGCACTTGCCTTGGTGGTCAGGGTCACTGTGGGCTTTCTCCACAAATGTCCCTCCGAAATCTCCCCCCTATTGGGGAATTTTTCATTGTTATTTTTTTGTTACATCCTCTGTTTTTGTTTTTTACACGCAGAAATGCCCATTTGTACCGTCCTGTATTGTCCTGCACTACCCTTAATGTCTACTTTATGTAAACCCGTGTGGTTAATAAAGAAATCATTATTATTATTATTATTATTGAATGCTATGGTTGACGGAGGCTCGGCTCTGTAAGGTATTGTAAATTTTGACCGCTATAACAATTGTAAATTGTTTAAAACTTTAACCAAATTGTAGACAAAAACACCCACCTCCTCTTGAGAGGGGTCTTTCTGCCCGTTATTTGGCCCTTCGGGTTTAAATAACCGCTTATTTGGGTTTTGTGCCCAATATTTATTTTAAACAAAACAAACATTGCTACGAAAAAGAATTTTCATAGGTCACTCCCACTCATTCCGTCTTCTTCTTCCTCAATCGTCACTACAGCAGAGAGAAGATTGTCTCTCTCCCTCCCTTCTCTAAATGTGTCTCTCTCCCTCCATTCTCTTTCGCAAGCGACGCCAGTAAAGAAAAACCACGTGTAAAGCGTGCAACATTTCTCCACGACGACAACGACGAAAAAGGTGTGCCGGAAATACGAAAACCCATTTCATTCGTCTGACGTCATGAATAATAGCAGTAGCAGCCGTAATAACAGCAGCAGCAGCAACAGTGATAAGGAAAACAACAGTAGCAGCCGCAACAGCATCATCAGCAGCATAAACAACAACAGCATTAGCAGCAACAGCAACAACAACAGCAGCAGCAGCAACAACAAGAACCACAGCAACAGCGGCGGCGGCAGTAGTCGTAGTACCTGCAGCAACAACAAAAGTAACAGCAGCTCTGACGACAACAACAACAACAACAACAGCAGCAAAGAAAAACCAATTTCGTTTGCAGGTATCGCAAAGAACCTGGAAACCATCCTCATAACAAATGAGGAATTAGAGGAAGCGAAGAAGATGGTGACGAAAACCGGACACCGAGCAATCTGCAAGGCAGCCGAAATTTTTTTCGAAACCCAACAGCACTGTACGGTCACGTACCGTACAGTAAGCACAAAATCCCATAGGGTTGAAAGAGCCACAGAGGCTCAAATACAAAAAGCCTTAGGGTCTGTGTGGCAGCGGAAAACGCATATCACCCGAGGCAAGAAATATGCCACCGTAGACGTGCTTTTTGTCACACCCCAGGAGGCAAAGGCTCAATCCTTAGTGACCCTAAGGAGCGAGGAAATGGTGTTGGTCGCCTCCTACTGCGGGCAAAAAATTGTGAGGGTCAAACTAACCCACGCCCCCCCCCCCCCGGGATGGCCCCTTCTTGACTGTCCGCGTCTGTCCTCGTCGGAATTGAGGACAAAACAACTGTACTACAAGTACAGAAAAAAGTAAGAGAAGATTGGGTCGGCACCTCCATTGAGATGTTAATCCAAACCAACCAGGAGTGCATCGAAGCTATCCCGGATGTGATAGACTTCAATAACGGCACTCAACTGCCCATAAGTGTTGAGCGCAAACGTCCGAAATGCTTTCGCTGTGGATCGAAGACTCACCTCAGGGCCTTCTGCAACGAGAAGACCCTGAGAAAGGAGAAAACCCCCTCCTTCCGAAAACGGCTCCACGGCTACCAGCAACAGGACAAGCGGCAACCAGGAACGATAGGTCCGTGGCACCCATACCCACGCCACGGAAATCAAGAAGAGCAGCAGCAGTGGAAGTATTAACAACAACAACAGTAATACCAAATGCAGCTGCAACAGAGACTCCACTGCAAACATCACCAACAACAACAAGTGAAAGAGTGGAGCTGGTACCCCTCCGCGACCTCACAGAATCAGAGATGGAGTGTGAGGTGGGAGAAGGATGGCAAAAGGTCGTAAGAAGGCACAAACGCAGAAGCAGCGCATCGTTGCCTTCGAAAAGGGAGGAAAGAAATGAAAAAAGGGTAAAGGCTA
This sequence comes from Eledone cirrhosa, assembly GCA_964016885.1. NCBI lineage: Eukaryota > Metazoa > Mollusca > Cephalopoda > Octopoda > Eledonidae > Eledone > Eledone cirrhosa. The sequence continues at coordinate 350,377,974 of OZ024740.1, forward strand.
CTGCAAAGGGACTCACAGCAGCAACACCACCAACACCATCACCACCCACACTAGCACCACTATCACCACCGGCGACAACCCCACCGCCAACAACAATACCACCACCACAAGCACCAACATAGCAAACACAACAACAAAACACACACACCCAGCAACAACGACAAGAAAATAGCAGAACCACACCCCATCCCCAGAAAAACAAATGCACGGCAATAAATACACACAACAAGAAACTAATGACTTACATAATTGAACACACAGACATTTCACAGCATGACTACATAATACCAGCACCAATCAAAACGCCAACTAACATAAGACTGCTAAAAATAGCACAGAAACAATACACAAACATTAAAACGAAATTCCCCAACGCAGTTGGTGATTTCAGAGACCTAGGAGGGACTCTCAACCGGAGAGTATATTCGGACATACTCATAGAAGAGCCGACGACCAGCCAAAGGGACGATTCAACGGTGCCTTCACCAGACGATCAAGTAAAAAGGGATGGAGAAACCATCCTTCCGCTACGAAAAGTACGGTAAGTGGTCTTTCCCATCTTTTCCACTCTATTTTAAACATGACATCACTCAGAATAGGCAACATAAATGCGCGTAGCTCGGGGTCGTCATGGAAGCAGGGTCACCAGCTCAACGACCTCAGGTCACTAAACATAGATGTAGTGGCGATCAGCGAGACCAGAATCTCCGAAGCACGGGCCTTCGCACCGATCTTCGGCGGCTACGATGTGTACGCATCTCCCAGCCGTCCACGATTGGGGGGGGGGGGGGAGTTGCTGTGCTTTTTCGGAGAGGTTTGGATCTCGCCATACGGGCCATCTTCCTGAACCCAGAGGGTAAGTTGGTGGTGCTGGACGTGACCAGTGGAGACGGGCAAGCTTTCAGGCTAGTGGCCGTCTATGCCCCGACAGGAGCAGGGCGGCCTGATTACTTCCGGCGTCTGGAGACCTTTCTTGGAATGTCCCGCTCTTTAGTGTTAGTGGGCGACTGGAACGGGATCTTAGATGCACGCTGGGACTGTGTGGGATTAGCGGATAGGGGTGGAGGGTGCAAGAGCCTCACCAACCTGCTCAGGCGTTTTGAACTGTCTGACCGGTACCGATTGGATTTCCCGAATGTGCCAATGTGGACTTGGACAAATCGTATATGGTCATCCAGATCATATCTAGATAGAGTATTTTGTAGGGAAATAGATAGGTCTAGCATAGGCTGTCCACAATTCAAGATAGTCAGCTACACGGACCACACATTCGTGATCTGTGTGCTTGATTTAGATAGGTTTTATAGACGAGGACCCGGTTACTGGAAGCTAAACGCGTCCTTACCAGCGCGCAAGGCCTACAGAGACCGGATTAGCGAACTAGTTAAGCGGGCGTTGACGGGGGCCATCGTCAACAACAAGTGGTGGTGTGCTCTGAAAAGAGCGATTAGAATAGAATCGATTAGGTTTAGTAAGGCTTTAGCAATAGAGAAAAATAGAGCAGAGGGAGAACTAGTTAGAAAATTAGACGAGGCGCTTAGGAAAGGCATTGAGACCGACGTGCTTGCGGCGAAATTGGCCCTTTACCAATTCTTAAATGCAAAGCACGAAAGCTGCGTTATCAGAGCTAGGGTGCGTGCTCTCAGACACGAGGGGACGAAAGCCGTTCAATGGGCCCGAGTGGCGGAGGCGCGTTGTGGCAACAAAGCCACGATCTGGTCTTTGGTGGACCACGACGGGCGCATGCTACTCGATCCCGGGCAAATGTGTGAAGCTTTTCAGCGACACTTCGCTCAGTTGTTCGGGGGAAGCGGTGGGCCGTGTCGAGGGATGGACTTTAGTGACTACCTCGACGGACTGCCGCGGCTCTCGGCCACTGAAGCGGAGTGTTGCGAAAAGCCGATAACAGCCGCTGAAGTACGGGAGGCAATGACTGGCTGCACAAGGGGTAAATTGCTTGGTTTGGATGGTCTGCCCTATGAAGTTTACGTACAGATGCCAGACTTGTTCGGAGGCCTCTTGGCGGACGTCTACTGCAACGGGAGAATTCCCAGCTCTGTGAGCCGAGGAGCGGTGGCACTGCTGAGAAAAGATCAGAACACGAGGGATAACATAGATAATTTCAGGTCCATAACTCTGCTAAACACAGAGTTCAAGATTTTGGCCAAGGTGCTAGCAAAGAGGTTGGCGCTTGTCGTTGGTGGTCTGGTGGGAGAGGCGCAGACATGCGCCATTCCCGACAGATCCATCCACGACAACCTCCACCTCATGCGATACATCGTAGAGAGGGTAGCTCGGGAACCTGGCACGGGTGGGTCCTTGATCAATTTAGACCAGTCGAAAGCTTTCGATAGGGTCGACCATCGTTACCTAGCGGCAGTCCTGAGGGCGGCTGGCTTTGGGCCCGTCTTCAGAGGCTGGATCACTGCCATGCACAGCGACATCTGCTCTGTGGTGAGAGTGAACGGTCACCTGTCGGAACCCTTCAACATCATGCGCTCGGTCCGCCAAGGATGTCCCCTCTCGTCCCTCTTGTACGTATTGACCCTCGAGCCATTACTGCACAAACTGGAGACGTTGAAGGGCGTCCCGCGAGAACTAGGATGCGGAAGATCCGTGTCAGCATATGCGGACGATGTCACCGTAGTGGTGTCGAACGACAAACACATCGAGGCGATCGGCACTACACTAAGAGAATACGGAGCGGTGACAGGAGCAATGATCAACCAGGAAACGGCAGTGGGCCTGCAGCTCGGCACCTGGAGAGGCAGGTCCATGCCGTCCAACAGCGTCGTCGGACGCTGGACGGACGGACCGGTTAGACCTGGGGGTCTGGTTCGGTCCGGACCTCCAGACGGACAAAATCTGGGACGAGGTGACGAGCAAGGTGGCTTCTCTCACCCAGAAACTGCGGAGAGGAAGCTATCCCTGAAAGGTCGAGCGGAGGTGGCTAACGCGTACATCGCGTCTGTCATCTGCTACCGCCTGACCGTCGTACCTTGTCCTAAGCCCCGCCTGACTGCGCTGGAGCGTTTGCTCTTTCGCTTTTTGTGAAGGGACGCGCTCCGATGGTCAGGCTGTCCATCTGCTGTCAACACCCGCTACGTGGAGGGCTGGGCATGCCGTGGTTGATGATGCGCAGACACGCGCTCAGGCTATGACATCTCCACCTCTTCCTCGACGGTGATCAGGTGTGGTCGCCGTTTGCTAGACACGTATTTTCCCAGCTCGTTTCCTTGACGGAGCTGCAGTCCTGGGTCAAGCGAAGACCGAGAGGGAGCGCCTGGAGACTGGAATGTCTTCAGGCGCTCACAGCCCTCGACCAATCGGGCAATGTGATCGGTGGAAACTCCACCTCGGCGTTCTATAGAGGATTAGTGGAGGGGAAGAGCGACGACGTACTTGGGGAAACTCTAGGCGTCGACGAAAATCAACTAGCCAATCTCTTCGGAAGAACTTTCGGGCCGGGACCTATGGGCAACTTCCAGAAATCTCTGGCCTGGCAGTGCTACCGAGGAGCCTTGCCAGTTCGGGATAAACTCTACAGGCATGGAGGTGGAATCAGCCGGGCATGTCCGAGATGCGCTCAGGGCCACGAAACCGTTCTGCACGCACTCGTCCAGTGTCCGAAAATTGCTGAACTTGTGGGTTTATGTCGAACACCTGCTGTCGCGTGTAGGACGGATCCGGCTATCATCTGAGTCCATCGTGAGGATTGCCCCGCCCTCTTCCTTTAGCCGGGAAGGGCAGGCAGTTTTTACCTGTCTGGTGGCCATGGCGAAAGAGATAGTATGGTGGACACATTTGAAAGGGCTGAAGACGAGCACTTACCTCTTCGGTGATGCCCTGATTGACTTTTTCAAATTTCATTTGAAAATGAAAATCAGAGTAGAGAGGGAAGTACTCTCTTCCCAGCATTTTGTTGAAAGATGGGTGAGAGAAGCAAGAATAGCCCGAGTGAATGGGCCTACTCTGAGTACGTATCTGTAAATTAAAGGTGGAAAACTGGGAGAGGGCACTTGCCTTGGAATCAGGGTCACTGTGGCCTTTTACTGGGCTCTCTCCACAAATGTCCCTCCGAAGTCTCCCCCCTATTCGGGAATTTTCTCATTGTTCTATTATTACATCCTCTGCTTCTTTTTTTACACGCAGAAATGCCAATTTGTACCGCCCTATATTGTCCTGTACAGTCCTTAATGTCTACTTTATGAAAACCCTTGTGGTTAATAAAGAAATCATTATTATTATTATTATTGTTGTTATTACTCTTTGAACCTAAGTCATTGATGTTAGTTAACTGGAAAGTTTGTTGAAATGAATATCAAGCCACTACCTGCAGCTTCAGATATTCAGGACGTATCGGAGGGTTCTTGCTGTTCCCAGCAAGCATGCCTTTTGAAGCGTTCCAAAAAGCGTGGCGGGGCCAATTTTCTTTAACCATCCCTGGAAACATTTTGAGATAGTACCTAGTGCGCCTATGACAATCGGGATAACTTTGACTTCATGGCAGTTCCAAATCCTTTTTACCTCCCACTTTAAGTCCTGGTATCGGTTAATTTTCTCCCTCTCCTTCTCTTGCACTCTCGTGTCGAATGGGCAGGCCACATCCACAATCAGGCACGATCTTTTTTCTTTGTCCACAACCACCAGGTCAGGTCTATTGTGTTCCAGTTTCTTGTCCGTCTGTATCCTAAAATCCCACAGCACCTTCACCTGATCGTTTTCTATCACCGCCTCTGGCTTATGCTCATACCACTTCTCAGAATGTGGTAAATTGTTTACTTTGCATAGGTGCCAGTGGATCACCCTGCCCATCACATCATGTCTCCAGCCCTTATAGTGAGTCTGGGCTAGGTGTTTACACTCGGATACAATGTGAGCCACAGTCTCCTCTCTCCACAGATCCTGCACAGTGGGCTAGCCTCCTCCTTGTAAATATGGTGTTTCAACCACTTCGTTTTGAGGGCCTGCTCCTGCGCAGCCATTAACATTCCTTCTGTAGCCTTTTTAAGGTCTCCTCTTTTCAACCAGTTCCATGTCTGTGGATCTGTAAATTCAGTTTTCTCAAAGAAGGTACTATGAAGGGATTTTTCCTGAAGGCTGCTCTTTCTCCTTGATGTTATTTCCTCCTTGGACATCCCCTGGCCTATTGTCCCCTCCTTCAGTACAGTTCTGAGCATTGGCTCCTTACCATCAGTCACGTATTTGTGTAGGATGTTTTTCTCCATCTGAACACAGTCCTCTATGCTGATAAGACCTCTTCCACCTTCAGATCTCCTTAAGTAGGTTGTTGTCGAACATGCGGTTCTGTCTATACTGACTGATTCTGTTCTCGTATCGCCTGATTTTTGCACTCTTTACTACAATGCGTTACTTCAGTTCCTCTATGATAATATTTAGCTTTTTCCTCCTAGTTTTGTACTTTATTTCCCGTCTATTTTTAGCGTCTATGTTTTTTAGTGTCCCTTTCGTTAGGGACTCAAGCTTTCCAATGTCATTTCTCATTTCCCTGATTTGACCACTCAGTCGTTTCTTCCACCAAGGCTCTGCTCTTATTATTATTATTATTATTATTATTGGCGACCTACGTAGGAAATCGTATTATCGTGAGCTCCGCAAAGGTTTGTTATTTCCGTTTGTTTAAAAATTGCCATTTATGGAAAATTTTATTGTAAACTGTTTATAAGCACACATACATTGTTTTCCGAAAAGGACACCCAAAAAGATTGGGGCCTTGTGCCCAAAATTTTAACTTTTATTATTATCCAAAAATTTCTTTGAAAAAGAATGGCTAATTCCCCTCTGCACGAAGCAGCTGAAAGCCTTCCTCACAAAATAACACCTCACACCGACACCACCATTGTAAATGTTACTACGTTTGCCAACACAAAAAAAAATATAAGCAGTAGCAATATTTTAAATTTGTCTCAGGCAGACATTCATTTCCCGCCATTACCAATGACTGCAGGTGTTAAACCCTCCACCACCACCACCACCACCGCGACAACCACCACCACCACCACCACCGCGACAACAGAAACAAAAGAAGAAAAAAATAAATTAACTCGTGACGTCGAAATGAAATCAAGCAAAATGGACTCTTCCCCACCAAAGACGACTGACGTCACCACCACCACAACTGAAAATAAAATTAATATTAACGATAGCAACAACAACAACAATGACATTATAAAACCGACCCTCAGTTTCGCCATCGTAGCAAAACAATTCGAAGCGTTCACGGTAACTCAAGAAGATTTAGAAAATGCCAAACAAATGGTAAAGAAAGATGGGTACAGGGTCAGCCTCACCCCCCCCCCACCTAATAAAATGGAGCATCGGCGCCTGTGCACCGTGTCGTATAGAACAATAAATGTAAAATCGCGCCGAGTGGAACGGGCATCCGAGTCCCAAATCCAAAAAGCTTTGGGACATGTATGGGCAAGAAAAACCCACATCAGACGTGGGCAATAGTATGGAACCGTGGATGTGTTCTTTGAAACACCAGAGGAGGCTAGAGAACACTCCATGACCCCATTAAAAAGTGACGACCTCACACTCGTCCCAAGCTATTGTGGCCAGAGACTCGTAAAGATCAGGGTGACCCACGTTCCACCGGCCATCGAAATTCCCTGGCTAATAGCGGCTGTCCTCGCCGGCATCGAAGCCAACACGAAAATAATAGCAGTAGCAAAAGAAAAGCAGGAAAACTGGTCCGGATCTGGGATGGAGCTCCTGATCCAAGCGGACCAAAAAAGCATTGAGGAGATCCCAGAGGTAATAGACCTCACTGACGGCAACCACCTCACGGTAATTGTCGAGGGCAGAAGACCTAGGTGTGTCGTTTGTGGTGAAGGAACCCACCTAAGGGCTTTCTGCCCTCAGGCTAAAAGGTTGAGGCCACCTCTCCTACCCACCCCAGTGACACAACCATCAACACCACCAGTAGCAGAGATGGCAGCAACAACTGTAGCAGCAACAACAGAAGCAACTATAACAGCAACAACTCCAGCAACAGTAGCAAAACCAACACCACTACCACCACCAGCAAAACCAACACCACCACCACCCAACGCTTCAGAACTAGCACCAGCGCCTACACCATCCACCACACCACAACCAAAACTAACGGCTGTGGAGGATTTTCCACTCCCCGGCCTATCACAACTGGAGACAGATTGTGACGACGAGGAGTGGGAAACGATATCCGGAAAAAAAAAAGAAACCAAAAAAGAAAAAATTCTCTTCCTTCCCCCTCCAAAAACAAAATACAGAGGGAAACAAATAAACTAAGAAACAAAAAAGTTAGGACAGATATGCCACCATCCACACCAGCATCACCAACCCCATCAACCCAAACACCAACACCATCACCATCATTATCCCCAGCACCACCATCACCTACACCACAAAAGTCACCAAAATGCGAAACAGAAACAAACCCACAACAAACGCAAACAAAACAAAACAACCAAAACGATACACACTACACAGCATTAAATTTGAACAACAAGCAATTATTACACTACATCCAACACAACACCAGCATCACAGAAAAAGACTACACAACAACCCCAAAATTCACACCACCTCCACACATACAAATCACTCGCATCACACAGAAAACGTACATGACACTAAAACAAAAATTCCCCAAAGACATCGGAGACTTCCGACAAGCACTCTCCAGGAGGATTTATAAGGACATCCTTCCTGAGGAGGCCACAAGCAGTGAAAAGGATGGAAAAGCCGTCCTTCCCCTACGAGAAGTAAGGTAAGTGGTCTTTCCCATCTTTTCCACTCCTTTTCAACATGACCTCACTCAGAATAGGCAGCATAAGTGCGCGTGGCTTGGGGTCGTCATGGAAGCAGGGCCACCTGCTCGACGACCTCAGGTCACTAAACATAGATGTAGTGGCCATCAGCGAGACCAGAATCTCCGAAGCACAGGCTTTCGCACCGATCTTCGGCGGCTACGATGTGTACGCATCTCCCAGCCGTCCGGGATCGGGGGGAGGAGTTGCTGTGCTTTTTCGGAGAGGTTTGGTTCTTGCCATACGGGCCATCTTCCTGGACCCAGAAGGTAAGTTGGTGGTGCTGGACGTGACCAGCGGAGACGGGCAAGCTTTCAGGTTAGTGGGCGTCTATGCCCCGACAGGAGCAGGGCGGCCTGATTTCTTCCGGCGTCTGGAGACCTTTCTTGGAACGTCCCGCTCTTTAGTGTTAGTGGGCGACTGGAACGGGATCTTAGATGCACGCTGGGATTGTGTGGGATTAGTGGATAGGGAAGGAGGGTGCAAGAGTCTCACCAACCTGCTCAGACGTTTTGAACTGTCTGACAGGTACCGAATGGATTTCCCGAATGTAACAATGTGGACTTGGACAAATCGCATAGGGTCATCCAGATCATATCTAGATAGAGTATTTTGTAGGGAAATAGATAGGTCTAGCATAGGCTGTCCACAATTCAAGATAGTCAGCTACACGGACCACAAATTCGTGATCTGTGTGCTTGACTTAGATAGGCTTCATAGAAGAGGACCCGGCTACTGGAAGTTAAACGCGTCCTTACCAGCGCGCAAGGCCTACAGAGACCGGATTAGCGAACTAGTTAAGCGGGCGTTGACGGGGGCCATCGTCAACAACAAGTGGTGGTTTGCTCTGAAAAGAGCAATTAGAATAGAGTCCATTAGCTTTAGTAAGACTTTAGCAATAGAGAAAAATAGAGCAGAGGGAGAATTAGTTAGAAAATTAGATGAGGCGCTTAGCTAAGGCATCGCGACCGACGTACTTGCGGCGAAATTGGCCCTTGATCAATTCTTCAATGCAAAGCACGAAGGCTGCGTTGTCAGAGCTAGGGTGCGTGCTCTCAGACACGAGGGGACGAAAGCCGTTCAATGGGCCCGAGTGGCGGAGGCGCGTCGTGGCAACAAAGCCACGATCCGGTCTTTGGTGGACCACGACGGGCGCATGCTACTCGATCCCGGGCAAATGTGTGAAGCTTTTCAGCGACACTTCGCTCAACTGTTCGGGGGCAGTGGCGGGCCGGATCGAGGGATGGACTTTAGTGTCTACCTCGACGGACTGCCACGGCTTTCGGCCACTGAGGCGGAGTGTTGCGAAAAGCCGATAACAACCGCTGAAGTACGGGATGCAATGACTAGTTGCACAAGGGGTAAATCGCCTGGTTTGGATGGTCTGCCCTATGAACTTTACGTACAAATGTCAAACTTGTTCGGAGGCCTCTTGGTGGACGTCTACTGCAACTGGCAACAGAACGGGAGAATTCCCAGCTCTGTGAGCCGAGGAGCGGTGGCGCTGCTGAGAAAGGATCCGAACAAGGGGGATAACATAGATAATTTCAGGCCCATAACTTTGCTAAACACAGTTCAAGATTTTGGCCAAGGTGCTAGCAAAGAGGTTGGCGCTTGTCGTTGGTGGTCTGGTGGGAGAGGCACAGACATGCGCCATTCCCGACAGATCCATCCACGACAACCTCCACCTCATGCGATACATCGTAGAGAGGGTAGCTAGGAAACCTGGCACGGGTGGGTCTTTGATCAATTTAGATCAGTCGAAAGCCTTCGATAGGGTCGACCATCGTTACCTAGCGGCAGTCCTGAGGGCGGCTGGCTTTGGGCCCGTCTTCAGAGGCTGGATCGCTGCCATGCACAGCGACATCTGCTCTGTAGTGAGAGTGAACGGTCACCTTTCGGAACCGTTCAACATCATGCGCTCGGTCCGCCAAGGATGTCCCCTCTCGTCCCTATTGTACGTATTGACTCTCGAGCCATTACTGCACAAACTGGAGACGTTGAGGGGGGTCCCGCGCGAACTAGGATGCGGAAGATCCGTGTCAGCATATGCCGACGATGTCACCGTAGTGGTGTCGAACGCCAAACATATCGAGGCGATCGGCACTACACTAAGAGAATACGAAGCGGTGACAGGAGCAATGATCAACCAGGAAAAGTCAGTGGGCCTGCAGCTCGGCACCTGGAGAGGCAGGTCCATGCCGTCCAACAGCGTCGTCGGGCGCTGGACGGACGGACCGGTTAAATTGCTAGGGGTCTGGTTCGGTCCAGACCTCCAGACGGACAAAAACTGGGACGAGGTGACGAGCAGGGTGGCTTCTCTCACCCAGAAATGGGCCGAGAGGAAGCTATCCCTGAAAGGTCGAGCGGAGGTGGCGAATGCGTACATCGAATCCGTCATCTACTACCGCCTGACCGTCGTACCTTGTCCTAAGCCCCGCCTGACTGCGTTGGAGCGTTTGCTCTTTCGCTTCTTGTGGAATGGACGCGCTCCGATGGTCAGGCGGTCCATCTGCTGTCAACACCCGCTACGTAGAGGGCTGGGCATGCCGTGGCTGATGATGCGCAGACACGCGCTCAGGCTACGACATCTCCACCTCTTCCTCGACGGTGATCAGGTGTGGTCGCCGTTTGCAAGACACGTTTTTCCCCAGCTCGTCTCCTTGACGGAGCTGCAGTCCTGGGTCAAGCGAAGACCGAGAGAGAGCGCTTGGAGACTGGAATGTCTTCAGGCGCTCACAGCCCTCGACCAATCGGGCAATGTGATCGGTGGAAACTCCACCTTGGCGTTCTATAGGGGATTAGTGGAGAGGAAGAGCGACGACGTACTTGGAGAAACTCTAGGCGTCGACGAAAATCAACTAGCCAATCTCTTCGGAAGGACTTTCGGGCCGGGGCCTATGGACAACTTCCAGAAATCCCTGGCCTGGCAGTGCTACCGAGGAGCTTTGCCAGTTTGGGATAAACTCTACAGGCATGGAGGTGCTGTCAGCCGGACATGTCCGAGATGCGCTCAGGGCCACGAAACCGTTCTGCACGCACTCGTCCAGTGTCCGAGCATTGCTGACTTGTGGGTTTATGTCGAACACCTGCTGTCACGTGTAGGACGGATCCAGCTATCAGCTGAGTCCATCGTGAGGATTGCCCCGCCCCCTTCCTTTAGCCTGGAAGGGCAGGCAGTTTTTATCTGTCTGGTGGCCATGGCGAAAGAGATAGTATGGTGGACACGTTTGAAAGGGCTGAAGACGAGCACTTACCTCTTCGGTGATGCCCTGATTAACTTTTTCAAATTTCATTTGAAAAGGAAAATCAGGGTAGAGAGGGAAGTGCTCTCTTCCCAGCATTTTGTTGAAAGATGGGTGAGAGAAGCAAGTATGGCCCGAATGAATGGGCCTTCTCTGAGTATGTGTCTGTAAATTAAAGGTGGAAAACTGGGAGAGGGCACTTGCCCTGGTGGTCAGGGCCACTGTGGTCTTTTAATGGGCTTTCTCCACAAATGTCCCTTGGAAGTCTCCCCCCTATTGGGGAATTTTTCTTTGTTATTTTATTTCAACCTCTGTTTTTTTACACGCAGAAATGCCCATTTGTACCGTCCTGTATTGTCCTGTACTGTCCTTAATGTCTACTTTATGTGAACCCTTGTGGTTAATAAAGAAAACATTATTATTATTATTATTATTATTATTATTATTATTATTGTTATTATCGATAATTATATGCTTGTTCAAATTAAGAATTTTGCCATTAATTTTTGCAATACTTTGAGCAATATTCATAGTTGTTGAATAAGAGATCTAGGGAAACATTTATCCAAGGCTTTAAAAAATAAATGTGCTAAAGACGCTGGTGGGGCATACCAAATTATAGATCTAGTCCTAATTTTTTTCCACGATTTATTTTCCAAGTTGTTATTTTTACAGTCAGTTTTATTTTTATTTTTATTATTATTATTATGAATATGGTGTTTATAATTAATATTATTTTTTTCTATATATTCAATATTATTTTTATATCCTGCTTTATGTAACGCTTCATTATAATATCCAGCTTTACTATTAAAAATGGATCTGTTAGCAGATAGTCTGGATATTTGTTGTTGGATACTATTGAGTATTGCATTTTTAACACTTTTAAGAGGATTAGAGTAAAAGCTAACATAATTTAGCTTTTACTCTAATCATCCTAAAAGTGTTAAAAATACAATACTCAAAAATACTGTAAAAATAAAAAGCGTCTTCAGCTATTAAAACACCTTTAGCACATTTATTTTTTAAAGCCTTTGATAAATGTTTCCCTAGATCTCATAAGTATTACTCTATCTTCAATAGACACACAGTTAAACTCTCTTATTCAACAACTATGAATATTGCTCAAAATATTGCAAAGATTAATAGCAAAATTCTTAATTTGAACCAGCATATAATTAGCGATAATAACAATAATAATAATAATAATAATAATACAGTAGTTAATGGGAATAACAATAAAAATAGTTTAAATATGAATAATAGTAGAACACCTAGAAATAATAATATTTTTATATTGTTTAATTTTGATATAATATATTAGTATAATTAGCTCAAACATAACCAAATACAAAAGATATTACAAATTTCACGGTATTTAATTGGTCGCTACTATTTGACTTAATATTTGAAAACAACGGTCACGCATCATGTCCCTTTCTTCTTTCTTTCTTTCTTTCTTTCTTTCTTTCTTTCTTTCTTTCATTCTTTCCTCTTTGCAGTTACGTCTTCCCTCTTCACTCTCTTATATCTCTCTCTGCTTCTTCTATCTTGTCTTCTTTTTTCTCGCTTCTTCTTTCTCCTCTTCTCTCTCCTTCTTCCCCCCTCTCTCTCTCTCTCTCTTTCTTCCTTTTCTTCCCTAACACAGATATTTACGCATTTAAATATTTAAATATTTATGTACGTATGTGTTTATTTATTTCTTCTTACATTTTCTCATACTCACCCCCTCCTTATACTTATATCTCGCTCCACATCCTCTTCTTCATCATATTTAAGTTTATCATGTTATTATTTGTGTATATAAATATTGAGATTTGTTGTAATAAATCACTGCCAATACTGGAATTGAACCATCAATTCATATATTTTATCTGATGAGGACGTACTGAAAAAACAGCACAGTACCTCCGAAATATATATAATAAAACATATATTTTGATTATATGAACGTCTTCATTTATTAATATTTTGAATAATATTAATAACTCCAGAAAACTTCACTGTAGAGTGCTTTTATTCTATTGTAAAACTATATTCAATGAGTAAGCAATGAACCATATTATTCTTTGGTTATATATATATATATTGGAAAATGTCCAGAAATAGCCGTCGAAACGGCTTGAGCTCTGCCGACGGGGTCATACATTTCCTATATATATATATATATATATATATATATATCAGCGTGCGTTGAGGGCCAGTATATTAGAGCAGTAAAGACAGCGTCCGATTAAGCAGTCTCCCCAATGTGTGCGTTTCGTATCTTATGAAAACAATGAAATAAGTACCAGAAAATAAGCTGACTAAAGTGGTTGATGCGGGTGCCCTAACATGGATTGTGTCCAAGGACGAAAAACGAATAAAATAAGAACAAAATCGTTAAATATTTTTCAACTGTCGGGTTTGAAATAGTACTAAGGATATAGGTTAGGACGTAATGGTTGACGCAAAAGTTGCTAGAAAAGTATTAATTAAAAACAGTATAGACGGTATATCTAAAACATTAATAAATTACTGAGGAGATGAGGGAGATATGTGGGTGTAGGGAGTGAATCAGTGGATAGAATGACAAAGTGCAGTTTTTATAATGATGAGTTAAACAGAGACGACTAGGAGTGTCGTGCGGAAGATAGATGAAAGAAGGGGGACTGTCGGGAGAATAAAGGAATTCTCCCAAACGGTAAATAAAATTTACTGAACGCTCAGATTTGAGTGTTTGGTCCATTGCCGACGCCGACCACCTTCTTTTCCAAGTACTTTTTTTACTGTCTAAAACAGTCATGGGCAACTTGCGGCCCACGAAATTTTCTGAATGGCTCACCTAAGTCACCTAAGTGAAATATTTCTGATATTTTTACCCCAACTTTTCAGTCGTAATTTATCTTTCTATCATTTTTACGATCGAGGAAAACAACATGTACGAATTCTGAAGAAACAAAGCAAAACAACCTGAGTTACCGCCTCTTTTTTTTTAATGTGGGCACGAATGTAGATTAGTGCTTGCGGCCCACCTGATGATGAGCCATATCTCATGCGGCCCGCTTCTCGAAAAAGGTTGCCCATGCCTGGTCTAAAACCTTACTAGCCCCGACTCACATGCATAACTGCAACGATCTACAAGGTAATATTTAACCCTAGACACTGGATCCTATATAATATCTAGTAGTACGTTTACTTCCAACAATTCCATAAATTGTAATATTATCTATTCTTTTACTAAATTCAGTCATTAAACGGCAGCCCTTTCAATTTGTTTAGTCGACTATACCGACCCTAGCACGTTTGTCTGGTACGTATTTCATTAAGGGCGCAACTCTTTAGAATGAAACATATTGAACTTCGCTTAATTCAATTAGCGATCAAGTAGTTCCATTAAACCGGGCGATGGTATAACTCTTCCACTGAAAGTCAGGACAGTTCCGCCGACGTGCTTTCGCACAGTTTCTGTCAACACAATTCCTCTCACAATGTCGAGTTTAGTTCACGGAAGAAGCTACTTGTCCAAGGAGATGTGCAATGGGCACAAGCGCGAAGCCTCATAGTTAGGAAGCGAAGTTTTTGACAATATAGCCATGCTTGTGCCCAGAGCAAACGCACAACCAGAAATATTTTGATTAATCTGCTCCTGTCATACTATTTCAGTTGCTTGAATGATTTGTTTCATTGTTTTGAAACTTTTCGATTTCTTTATGTTACTTGACCCTGCACTGCGTTGTTTTTTTTCGTATTTTCTTCCATAACTTTTTTCCTTAATCTGTATGTCCTTTGAAATATCTTAAAATTTTGATTTTAACTTATGATAGAATGGAAATGAAAATAAAATACGAATGTATATACGTGCCAAAGGAAAATCAGTCAATCAGAGAAATAACACAAATTATTCATTATATTGACAATAATGGTCAAGACTCTCTCTCTCAGTCGTGATACATTGTCTACACAAAATTCGTTATTGCCAGGCAATGTTTATCAAACTTAGTGAGAGTTTATTAGATAGACCAAAGGTTCTCAAAACTTTTTTGTACTAGTTCTCGTTTTTTTATTTTATAAAATATATTTCATCAACATCCCTCACTGTAAATCTCACTGTTTCATTATCACCTCACATTATATTTCAAAAATTATACATTGAAAATTAAATTTTAATATTTGCAATATGTGCGCAATTGACTAAAAAAAATAGTCTATCACTATAAATAATAGTTCACAAAATAGGGTAAAGTACCCTGGGGATGGAAAAATTGGAAAGAGGAGCCTGCGAGGGCTCGAACCTCGCACCTCTCTGATCCCGAGCGAGTGCATTACCCACTAGAATATTGAGCCACTTACTACCAATTTGTCAATTTAGAAGTGTAAACAATGAGAAGTATATACAGGTAGACGTCAAAACAACGGTTACTTTAAGAAGCATTGGGAAAATTTGAAATGTGTGCGCTCCAACGCAAAATCGAGTAAAGTACCCATGAAGACGTAACAAAGTAAACAGAAACACTTATGAGGAATAGAACCCGTATATTTCAGATGTCTGGCGAAAGCTCTACACTGAAGAGTTTCTGGACACAAATTCCGTCTATTTAGAAGTGTAATCAACTGGAAGTGTAAACAACGGTTGATTTAAAAAGAATTAAGAACGTCAAGTACTGGAGTGATTCAGTGAACTCTGTGTTTCTTCATACCAAATTTATGGTCTTTTGCCAATGTTAGAAACTATCATTATTATTTCCTCCTTTAGCATTGCCACACACTGTGTCTTTGATTTCACTTATGTCATATTCTTGAAAAATAAACATCTCTTAATTGCCTTCAGGCTTTCTTTGAACTTTATTTTATGTGGTAAAAACGGAATGTTCTTTTACTGCTTTAATATGAATAACGTATTGCGAAAGATAGACGGGAAATGCAATATATGAGAACTAACATATTTATTTTAATATTAGACTTATACTTTCAGTAGAGAGACAGATGTGATATTAAAAGGTTCGCTCATGCCTTTACCAAGAGCAGTGTACTAATTCCAGTTAAGAATTAAAATTACATTACAAGCATATCTTCACCTCTTCATTTACAGTGTTCATTATACAATGTTAATGTTATATAGATATTGTTTTTACTAGGCCCAGCGTCAATGTATTCAGTGGATCAGATGTAGATAATAGAATCAACGACAACTTATTATCTTATATAATTCAGGGTGCAGGAATGATGGAATGGAATGGTTAAATTATTCGTATTACCAGGATGAGTTCTCTGTATTGATCTCACTCCGTACCATCTTTGGTAAGTAAAATTAGGTACACGGAAATGGCGGAATCCCGTAAGATTGACTACGTGTAATTCAAAGAACCGTGTATGCCATGCTGATTCTTTTAGAGAATTATGTAAGCGACACACATTTCTGTAGAATACTCAGGTAGGTAAACGTTTGTAAAATGAGTATACAATTCAGTTGATCAAACAACTGGAGTACTCATCGTTTAACTCGACGGAAGATCCATTTCTTCATTATTTTCTTCCAACTTTATATCTTAGAAAAACGACGGGCAGTGTTGATTTTAACTCAGAAGACGAGTAAATACCAATAGTTGTTTATCTAATCTGGCATTCTGCCGCTCCTTCCTGTCGCTGCCATTCCCGCTGTTCCATTTGACAATTGATTCCTACAATTGGCTCAAGACCAAACTGTTTGAGGAGTGAAAACAGTCAACTTAATTGACAATATTGCGTCACTGATACTTATATTATCAACCGGTGAAAAGGTGTAAAAACACAGGACTTCCTAAGAGGTCGTTGGGGATGCTAGAAATAGCCGCTAAATGTCTGTCGTATCAGAGCCTACCATAAATGAAATAGAGAAAGACATATTGGATAATGAAGTCTTAGATATATTGTGACTGAAAGATAAATTAAAGTCACTGATGGAATGCCTTTGATCATAGTAATACTCTACATTTTCTGATCAGGGGCAAAACAACAATATCTAAATAATTGTTTCTACTTTTGGCACAAGGCCAGCAATTACCCAGTACATTACTGGTACTTTATTTTATCGACCCCGTAAGGATGAAAGGCAAAGTGAACCTCGGCGGGATTTGAACTCAGATCGTAAAGGAACGTAACTATGCTGGAAAGCATGGCGTCCGACTCTCTACCGATACTTCCAAATAATGTAAACTCAAAGAGCAACGACCTTCAATCCATCAGGCACCTTTTGTATCAGTGGCTCCCTATCACCCTACATTTTCCCTACTTGTACTGGTGGAACCTTCTCGAACCCCACATTCTATCGACTGTGGCATGCCACAGAGATCAGTTCTGTCCCCGTAGACTTCCTGCAATGCATCAATGACCTACTAGACATAACTTCCAGTAACACTCTCATATGTAGATGATAACATACTTTGTTTCTTCCTAACCATCCTAACCTCCCACACTCAAGCCTCATTCAAATTGAAAGCTCGACATCCAAGACTAAATCTGAACTGACTCCTTGAATAGAGACTACATGTCAATCTTCAGCAGCAAAATTGCACATTCACTGTACATATGTAGAAAACATTATTGCACAACAGCCTCCCTAAATATGAGCCCCACACTAAAACCTCCAAGATCGTTTCAAATGCTATAACTCATTACCCTCGATGATCTCTGCTGCCGAAAGCATATTCTTAATATAGAAAATATAGTATCTGAAGAAAAAAAAACACGCCTTTTCACTCAGCTTCAGGTGAGACCCCCGCATCTGGGAAGGTATTGCAGACACATACAGGGACACACACGCACATACACGCACACATTCTAGATCGCATCTAAAGAAAGTGCACTCGGCTGATTGGTATGAAACGCTTCACCAATAAGCTCCGATCTCTTACCCACAGGCATGCTGTCGCTTTCCTTCTACCTTATCTATTATAGTGGCCTTCGCTCCTCAGAGTTATCAAATCTCATGCCATTTCAATTAATATTTTCTTATATTGATAGGGAGGGACGACGAGTGCACATAACACCGAGACTATTGGAGAAGGGGGAATCCACAGGTCTGGGAGCAACTACGAATAGTTTCAATAAAATGGGCTCCGCAAAGGTCACAAAAGAATCCGATAATGAAATTAAACCAACTAAGTAAGCCATAACGGGATTTGAACTCAGTATAAAAAGAGCAGGGATCATTGCAAATTCTGCGAATCGACCACCTTGGATTGATACTTTGTTCTATTGACGACGAATGCATGGAAGGTCTTGGTGAGATTTTAACTCAGATTATACAAAACATGGTATCATATCAAACTCATCTTTAGCTCATCTACTCTGCTAATTCAGCATCTAATTGTTAATGTATTTTCCTTTACTGGTAATATATTTTTCGCCGCTTTTATTATAAATATATATAGGACAAGTTATATATTATTGTTAATATATAACAAGTTCTCTATAGCTTTCTTACCTTCTTTACCCCATTGTTAATATACCACGTTTCTCTGTAGATCTATTATTACATTTATTTTCTATAGTTTTGTTTTACCTCTTCTGCTGCAATGCATCGAAAAATAGTTATTCGCTGTATTCAGTTTCGATGTTTTATTTGCTACACAAACTAATTACATGCTTTCGAATTGACGTTTTAACAACAGAATTTATGATTCCTCTACTGTTGCTATCGATGTGATTAATGATACCTTATTGAATAAAAACAACCACATCAGTCTCAAACTGAACACCACAGTCTTATTTTAGCTACATCATTTCGAGTATAAGTTGATGAAAATTATGAAAATAAAATGGCAACCAGAACATGCAAGGAGCTCATTTTATATCCCAGCATACAGGCCAGATCATGAATACACAATTTCCAATAATATTCGTCTGGCGTTAGATACCCTTTTGCTTTCTTTCTTTCCGTGTTTCCAAAGTGACATTATGGATAGTTCCATGTGACTTGTTTTATAATGCATCGAAGTCGAGTCAAGGAAAAGAGAAGAATTAACCCTGCACATGACACATCGACTGTAATGGAATAAAAGACAAATTGGCTTCGGTGAAATTTGAACTTAGAGCTAGAACAAAGCATTCTATCCGACTCTCTAACGCCTTTTCCTACCCACTGACATTACATTACTGTAATATTTTATAAACAGAAACATTGACCATGTTTGTTTCATGTTTCATCAAGTAGTAAGTGGATTGTAATTTCTGTTCGCTTGATTTGGGTGTAAATTCCTATTTCCAATGTCCTGAAACTACTGTTTCTTAAATACGCAACATTCCATTTACTCACCTTATCAGTTTATGATAAGGTGAGTAAATGGAATTTTATGATATGGGGGTGATTATCAGTTAGTGGATTCAAGTGTCCTTCAGTCAAGTGGCCTGTAATCATCATAATAAATAAAGGATGAATTTACATATTTTTCTGCACCTTTTATGTTAATATACCTTTATGTTTACTTCTACTACTAAAATTTGAAAACTATACGCCTCCATTACTCTTTATAAAACTATTTATCCTACCATAGAACTGGTCTTTAATTTACATGCATGATGCAGACAAGATGAGAGAAAATGCAATAAATGATAAGACGATATCACATAAAACCTAACAGTGCAATTCTAAACATTGCTGTTTTATTAATCAACTTCTCTCCCAAGGTATTTTCTATTCAATATGATTTAACTAGTAGTTTTGTAATTTAATTTATATAATCCGTATTCTAGAATTAGAAAGTGTTATCCTGTTGGACAAGAAATGATATAAATCAACCGGCATAATGTTAAGGCAACAACATTATGCTATATATTTACACTGTAAAGTCTGTGAGAGAACCCCCAGTGATAATTAGCCTCTAGTGTTCGTTTTTGTGATCAAAAGATAATCTCCACATTTTGCTTCGGTAAAGTGTCGGTCTTTTCTCGAATTTTTTTTTTATCTTTTGAACTATCTTAGTAACATTCTTCTCATCTTTACTTTATCTTCAGTACACTATTTTTGGTTTGAAAAATTGGATACGATTTATCATTAATTTCTCGAAAAGATTTATCCAATCTCTGGTAGGGTGTATACATTGAATTCTACAGCAGATTATAATAGCTAGGTTCTTTTATCGCCCAAAGTTGCACTGTTTTATCTATATATTACTTGCAAAAATTGCAAAAGTCTTATCTCACACATTAACCCTCTTAGTTTAGAGATGCTTAACAGTATGTGGATGCTAATCAATGAATGCAACTAGAAATCTCTTATCTACGCTTGCTTCACAGTGAATGCTACTATTTTTCGAAAACTCTGAACTCACTGAACTCTCTAGATCCATTCTACTTCATCTAAATACTGTTTCGTTATTCTCTTTGTTCTTTGTCACTTTTTCCAGTCTCCACCTTAACGTCTATAGATTACCCCTTAGATCTTTTGTGTTTATAGATTTCTATCGGCAACTATAGAATAATACTTCACTTTAAACACGGATTGCCATTAATTACCGTATCTCACTTCCCGAGTAAATAGACTGAAAGTAAGGAATATTAAATATGTTTAGTTCAATGCTAATTTTTTAAACTTGTAAATCTTTCAAAATATTTCCCAAGATTTAAGAAACCGTTTTACAGTTAGAGTTTTCTGCATTTAACATTCACCCAAATTAAAACACGCACTTTGTCACAGTTGTTTGAAAGAAATGAGTAAATAGAAAACTGAAGTTAGATATTAATGCATCCTCGATCTGAGTTGTAATCTCACCAGATTCAATGCACTCACCAGATTCAATTCACTCAGCATATAACAAAATTAGTTATTGCAGATTACTGGAAGAATATAATTGCTTGCTGGTCTGGGGAATAACCAGGAACTCCTTCTTCAGGAAAAAAAGACAATGAGTCAATTAATTTTAAGTGATTAGAATTAGACATTTATTGGTGAGGAAAAAAATCATCAGCGTAATAATTAATTCTGAACATGAAAAGCAAGGGAAACAACTCCGA
This sequence comes from Eledone cirrhosa, assembly GCA_964016885.1. NCBI lineage: Eukaryota > Metazoa > Mollusca > Cephalopoda > Octopoda > Eledonidae > Eledone > Eledone cirrhosa. The sequence continues at coordinate 350,399,005 of OZ024740.1, forward strand.
AAGTTGAATTCAATTAGTTAAAATAGAATGCAGAGATATGTAATGGGAAGTGCGTTACTATATTTTATTTTTTATTAATTGAATTTTCTTTCCGGGATTATCTCCCATGTCTTTCTTGATCATTACTAAACATGTGGTGAACACGATCAATGTTTTCCTCGGTGATGGCAGTTGCAGGACGTCCAGACATTGGGTCATCTTCAAGACTCTCCCTTCCGCTCCTTAATTAAGTTGCGCACGTTTGCACTGTTGATAAAACTGAATTATCATCCCTTAATGTAGCAACCATGTCAGCATGAATGTTCTTGAGGGTTAAACGTGTTTTTATGCAGGTACTTGATAACAGCACGATGCCAAATTTTGTCAGTTTCAAGTTAAATTCGATGACTACTAGTTAAATTCGATATCTTCTTTCAACAGTCGAATGTCAGTTTTTTACCTGGAGAGAAACAATTCAATTATCATTGAGAAGGGTTGAAATTACAGCATGCAAGATTTCACAGCTCTAGCTTTGCTCCTTCACAGTCAGTCCATCCTAATATAATGATATTTTTTCTCACTACTACTAGTGTAATGTTGATTAACTAAAATTAGTGCGAAAGGAAGGAACAGCAATACAATTTAGTATATTTTTATTTAATTTACCCAATGTTGTTTCGTCCCATGTCAGCCTAAATTGATCAGACTATGATTTAAGGCATGCTAGCATTGACTATCCTATATTTCCCTGGTAATTTAACTCTACTATATTATTCAATATTCCCGTCCCCCTTTTCTAAATTATAGCTTTTCCTCTACTACAACCTTCTTACACCACCTTCTTCTTCTCACCCGTCTATTTTTCACTCCCGCCCTAGTATTCCAACCCGCTCGTCCCCTCAATCTATCTTATTTCTCATTCTTTCTTCTGATGAAGGACTAGTGTCCGAAACGTTAAGACCCCCTTCCTGCTATATCAAGCGTTAACCTAATATATACCTTCCATATACTGTACCGATTGTGTTGTTATTTCTGTTTACCTTTTACATATATATATATATATATATGTATGTGTGTGTGTGTGTGTGTGTGTGTGTGTGTGTGTGTGTGTGTGTGTGTGTGTGTGTGTGTGTGTGTGTGTGTGTGTGTGTGTGTGTGTGAGTACTTGTGGTGTATATGAAAGTATATATAAAAGAAACTTATGAGAGATTTACTATCGAAGAAAAAATATCTTTTTCGTTATGAAAAAATCCTTTTTTACTTTCATTTTTGCCTTCATCGCAGTTATTTTACTCTTCGTGGTGCTCTAGCAACGTAGCCCCCGCGAATACTGAAGGACTACCTGGCATGCGTGCGTGTATAGGTGTTGACCGACCACTTGCCTCTACCAATCTGGACTGGGCTTGTATGAATCGTATAAACCTTTCCTTTTGAGGGGAATGAAGACGTGCTGCAGCGTCCGGTATTGTAATGTCTGCAGATATTGCTTAACTACTGTGAATAACAGTTGCAGTTGTAACTATTATGAGCGGACTGTAGTGCAGAATCTGTCGACATTCAGGGATTATATGATATGCAAATGCCATTATCACACACGTAGCCGTTTATTTACCAATAGACCAATAGTGCATGGTTTGTATTTTCTTACGTACAAATCTTATAATATCATTGAGTAAGTGAATGCCAAAGCTATATTGATGCTCTTTAACTAGCTTCCAAAATCTATCTATCTATCTATCTATCTATCTATCTATCTATCTATCTATCTATCTATCTATCTATCTATATATCAATTTATATATATATATATATATATATATATATATATATATATATACCAATGATGGTTGGAAAATCACTGACGAAGGACTATTTTTATCATATGTAACCCATGTGCAACCACGCAGTATTCTTCTTTCTTCTCATGTTTTTTATATATATTTACCTCGGCTGCGTTTGTCTGTTTCTCTCTTACTGCTTCCCCGTTCTCTCTGTTTCTCTCACCTTCTTTCGTCCCCTCTGTCAGTTACACTTTCTCTCGACTGACCGCTTCCTCGCACTTCCACTCACTCACTCTCTGTTTCTCTCCATCTCACTTCCTCCCGTTTGGCTTACAGTGGGTCTCTTCTTGCTTACATCTCACTCACGTCGGACGTCTGTACCTTTCGCTCATGAAATCCACCCAGCTTATGCTGACCAGGACTACCATGTTGCTTGTTTTTTTTCCTTTCTTTGGTTTGCTTTTATCCTTCTATGTTGTTCACTTGTCCCCCTCGCTTTACGCGATTTACTGGTCCCAATAATTTTTTTGAGCTATATGATTTTTAATGCGATGAAATACCAATGATGGTTGGAAAATCACTGACGAACGACTATTTTTATCATATGTAACCCATGTGCAACCACGCAGTATTCTTCTTTCTGCTCATGTTTTTTTAATTTTTTATATATATATATATATATATATATATATATATATATATATAGAGAGAGAGAGAGAGAATAGAATGAAACGAAATTTCATTTTTCACTCTTAGTACGGCACTTACTTAAATGTAAGTATGTATGTATGTATACGTACACACATATATGTATACAGACGTGCAGTAGTATGTATATATATACATACGTGCACACATATATATATATATGCCAATATGGGTTTACCGAACATTTATTATAATGCTCGGTTTGTTTATTTGTAAACAAACAAACAGCCCGACTTACGTCGTAGAGTGTTTAGGCACCCACGTCATCTTTTTGTTCAACACTGACACAAGAACTATGTACTAGTTTCAAGCTTATTAGCTATCGTCAGCATAGTATACCTTCCTGCCAGATGGTTAAACGTCTAAAAGAATATAATTTCCTTATGCATATTAACGGCTGAGCAGCCTAATTTGCATATCAAGTGAGTTCAGTCGGCCGGGCACACCGAAAACGATAAATGGAATAGAATGAAACGAAATTTCATTTCTCATTCTTAGTACGGCACTTACTTAAATGTAAGTATGTATGTATGTATACGTACATACATATATGTATACAGACGTACAGTAATATGTATCTATATACGTACATGCACACATATATATTTGCACGTATCGGGTTATCGAACGTTTATTATAATGCTCGGTTTGTTTGTAAACAAACAAACAGCCCGAATTACGCCGTACAGTGTTTAGGCAACCACGTCACCTTTTGGTTCAACACTGACACAGGAACGATGTACTAGTTTCAAGCTTATTTGCTATCGTCAGCATCGTATACCTTCCTGCCAGATGGTTGAACGTCTGAATATATATACTTTCCTTATGCATATTAACGGTTGAGCAGCCTAATTTGCATATCGAGTGAGTTCAGTCGGCCAGGCACACCGAAAACGATAAATGTAATAGAATGAAACGAAATTTCATTTCTCACTCTTAGAACGGCACTTACTTAAATGTATGTATGTATACGTACATACATATATGTATATAGACGTGCAGTAGTATGTATATATATACATACATGCACACATATATATATGCGCGTATCGGTTTACCGAACATTTATTATAATGCTCGGTTTGTTTGTTTGTAGACAAACAAACAGCCCGAATTTTGCCGTACAGTGTTTAGGCAACCACGTCACCTTTTTGTTCAACACTGATACAGGAACGATGTACTAGTTTCAAGCTTATTAGCTATCGTCAGCATCGTATACCTTCCTGCCAGTTGGTTGAATGCCTGAAAGTATATACTTTCCTTATGCATATTAACGGCTGAGCAGCCTAATTTGCATATCGAGTGAGATCAGTCGGCCGGGCACACCGAAAACGATAAATGGAATAGTATGAAAAGAAATTTCATTTCTCACTCTTAGTACGGCATTTACTTAAATGTAAGTATGTATGTATGTATACGTACATACATATATGTATACAGACGTACAGTAGTATGTATATATATACATACATGCACATATATATATATATGCACGTATCGGTTTACCGAACATTTATTATAATGCTTGGTTTGTTTGTTTGTAAACAAACAAACAGCCCGAATTACGCCGTACAATATTGAGGTAACCACGTCACCTTATTGTTCAACACTGACACAGGAACGATGTACTAGTTTCAAGCTTATTAGCTATCGTCAGCATCGTATTCAGCTCTGGCTGTTTGTTTGTTAACAAACAAACAAACCAAGCATTATAATAAATGTTCGGTAAACCGATACGTGCATATATATATGTGTGCATGTATTTATGTATATATATACATACTACTGTACGTCTGTATACATATATGTATGTACGTATACATACATACTTACATATATATATATATATACATATCATATCGAAGATGTACGTAATATACGATGTACTATATATACATAATCTACGATATATATATACATATATACATCGAAGATGTACGTAAAATGTATGTTGCTAGAATTGAAAAAACAATTGTCATGTTTACACTTGGAAATAACCAAGACGTTCTCAGTGATCTTAAGGTTCACCAAATTGAACTTATCATCTTGTACATAACACATACGCACACACATATATATATACACATACATGTATATATATATACATGTATGTATATATATTTATATATATATGCGTGTGTGTATGTGTGTGTGTGTGTGTGTGTGTGTGTGTGTGTGTGTGTGTGTGTGTGTGTGTGTGTGTGTGTGTGTGTGTGTGTGTGTACGTGTGTGTTATGTACATGATGAATAAGTTCAATTTGGTGAACCTTAAGATCACTGAAAACATCTTGGTAATTTCCAAGTGTAAACATGATAATTTTTTTTTCAATTCTAGCAATATACAACTTTACGTACATCTTCGAAAATCTTTGCAAATGGTATATAATGAAGAAAATCGTGCGAAAAGCTATATCATTTGTTTGTTTGTGTGGTGGTGGTGGTGATTTTGGGAGTTTACTATACTGTAATTTTACTTGCACCAGTGTTTATTGACTGCGAAAGTAATCACTATTTAATTAACACGAAATAACCACAACTATATATATATATATATTGAAAGGATAACAAGGACGATTGGTTACTCCTTCATTACATTTATTGATAGGTGACTCGCGTTTCGCCACTGATCAGCTCAAGGTTCGATCTGTATCGATCTTACCCGACTCTATAATCGGCAGCTCGACGGACTCTTTAAAATGCTAGTAGTAAAAAAAAAAAAATTATATATCTGTGTATGTGTGTATGTATATATGCCCCTCCCCTCTCACCAAGCGTGAAGCTAATAACAGTATGTTACATTGATTCCTGCGTTTGTTTGTTTTGTCATTTTGAACTCTCTCTATATATCTATCTATATATCTATATACCTGTGTGTGTGTGTGTGTGTGTGTGTATGTATATGTGTGTGTGTGTGTATATATGTATATATAAAGAATCCTTTCACAGGCAATGCTTACGAGACGAGATCGGAAACAGTGAATCCTTAAATGCTGCAATATTACCAGTATTGAGGTAATATTAATCGTAACACACCTTAGACGAGCTGGCCACCTGGTAAGAATGGATGAATCACGTTTGCGAAAGAAGCTGTTGTTTGATCAGCTATCAAATGTGAAACGCCGAATTGGCCGTCCCTCCTCCGGATTATGGACAGACTGAAGTACAACATATTAACTCATGGGAGGGACAGATCATAGATTGTCGAGGATTTATGTCGACCGGCTTCGGCCTGCTCATAGATTTTGAGGCCGGCAGACAAGTGTATCATGATCGGTTGCTCATGGAACTAAAATCGTGTCTCAGGAGGAGAGAAAAGGGTTCGAGAGTATATAATAATTACTAGACCTTCATGTGCCGTCCGTAGCATGAGAGTTAATCATACACACACACACACATATACATATATATATATATATATATATATATAAACGATGGACTCTCCTGCTAGGATCTAATGCCCGCACCTCACTTTGTTTCTTTGCGACTTCCGTAACAAATGCTTATTTTACAGATATATTTTCCGAATGTGTACATTAGGATTATGATAATAATTTTCATTTAAAACAGTCAATTTTACACACGGAAATTACCAGAAGTATTTTGTGTGACTGTTATCTGCCCATCTTAGTGACTATTTATCTTAGTGACTATTTATCTAATTTTTTTATCGTATCTCTACTCATATCTGCCCGTCTATATCTCTCTCCCTTTATTTTTTCTCTATATGTTTGTTTCTTTCTTTCTCTCACTCTCTTCTATCAATGACTGTCTCTATATAGATACACCGACATAATATGGGAAATACGCTCTCTGAAACATAGCGAGCCCGCGTAAACACAGACAGACAGACAGACAGACAGACAGACAGACAGACAGACAGACAGACAGACAGACACACAGACACACACACACACACACACACACACACACACACACGTACACACACACACATATATATAGAGATAGATAGATACATACATACATACATATCATACATTCATATCATGATGGCTGCCCCCTCGTTATCGAGTATGACCATTGCACGAAAGAAAAAAAAATCATAATAATAATTGTTTCTTCTTTTGAAACAGGGCCAGCAATTACCCAGTGCATTACTGGTACTTTATTTTATCGACCCCTTAAGGATGAAAGGCAAAGTTAACATTGGCGGGATTTGAACTCAGAATAATGTTAATAATAACAATAATAATAATAATAATAATAATAATAATAATAAGAAGAAGAAGAAGAATGGAAGAAAACGCACATGGTGGATATATATCGTTATGGAATCGCTCCCGTAAGTTTTTGATTTTTACTTATTTAAAACAACTGTGATAGAATAATTCTTATTACAAATGAAGTATAAGATTACATGTTTAACGCTCAGCAAGCCACAACACATCACTTTACGGCATAGGGCCCCAATATTTAATATTTAATTTGGATCAGAAATGTTATAGTCGAAAAAGACAAAAATGGCAAAATGGCTAAGTGGACAGACAGGCAAATAATTTCACCACCAACACCAACACCGCCACCATCACCACTACCACGCCAAAAACTCTAGTCAAGTTACCTCAACTTCTATTGCTACTTCAACTTCAACACCACCACTACAATACTGCGATCACATCACCACCACCACTGCCTCATTATCGCTACCGCCGCTATTCTCTCCCACTACCTCCTGCTAAGTACTACTAGCACAGCACCACCACCACCAGGCAAATAATTTCACCACCAACACCACCACCGCCACCATCACCACTACCACGCCAAAAACTCTAGTCAAGTTACCTCAACTTCTATTGCTACTTCAACTTCAACACCACCACTACAGTACTGCGATCACATCACCACCACCACTGCCTCATTATAGCTACCGCCGCTATTCTCTCCCACTACCTCCTGTTAAGACATGCATCGCAGTGTCCCCACTAAAAGAGGAAGGCATCAAAAGATATAAATAGACAAATTTGATGACCCGGTCAAAAAATCAAAAAACCAAAAATCAAAATCAAAACAGCACAGCAACAACGAAAAACGTAAAGAAAAGAAAAATGAAAAGAAAAACAAACAGACAGACAGAGAAGGTAAAAAAAAAAAAAAACTAAGTCAGACATTCAAACATTACATTACAATGAAACTTATGCTTATTCTTTTCTGTTTTTTTTTTACCTATTTGTTTGTTTGTTTATTTATGTTCGTCTACAGCGTGATAGTGCCACACTAAAGTCACCGGGGGAAGGGGGGGGGGGTGATGAAATCACCGGTGGTTATGTAACCATACATTCAACAATCCTCGATAAGAGTGTTTAAATGTCGAACCTAAACAGTTCGAATAACGGTGAAGTGGAGACTGGAATGTCATGTGACAGACTCTCACCCAGCAGGTGCTCCCTGGCCCAGCAGCAGGGACCTGGCTGTCATCCAAATACTGCTGGTGTTGGAGGAAGAAGAAGAAGGAAAGGGACCAGAACCAACTGGACGAAAGAAATGAATAGAGCTGTTATGCAATGTTACCTGAAGAGTAACCCCAAGGAGAAAGGCTATAGGAAACGGATGCATAACATCTGGAACGAGATTGGTCTATTTAAATTAGATGAACAAAAATTGGCCGGGCAGGCTCGGGTAATAAGAACTAATGGGTGGATAAGCGAGCTGTAACTGGAGGAACTGAGCAGAGAGATTAGGTTGGAAATGGAGAGTGGAGTATGCCAGGCAAACGAGCCAGTGGGAAATGAAGGTGAAGAGGTTGAGAGAACGGAGGGACCATCCGAAGCAGGCAATGTTCTGAATGCTGAAATAAATAATACCTGGAACAAAGATACGGCCATTGAGGAGATGAATGATGACGGGCTAGGACAAGATTTGGTTGATATCCTAAACTTAGTGGTAGATGAATTGAACAATGATAGTGGGAAACGTATGAACCTAAGATTTGTAGACAGGAAAAAGTTAAAAGAAATAACAGCTAAGGTAAACAAAGTCATCCCATACATTGAGGCGAGGAGTCTTCACCAGTGCAACAATATCCTCAAAGCAACAGCAAATGCGGTGAGGAAATTACTTGGCATAAAAACGAGAGGAAACAACAAACAAAAAAGATCAGAACCTTGGTGGAAGAAGCGACTGAATGGTCAAATCAGGGAAATGAGAAATGACATTGGAAAGCTTGAGTCCCTACTGAATGGGACACTAAAAAACATAGACACTAAAAATAGACTGGAAATAAAGTATAAAACTAGGAGGAAAAAGCTAAATATTATCATAGAGGAACTGAAGCAACGCATTGTAGCAAAGAGTGCAAAAATTAGGCGATACGAGAGCAGAGTCAGTCAGTATAGACAGAACGGCATGTTTGACAATAACCAGAAGATGCTGTTCGGACAGCTTGAAGGGAAAGAAAGAGGCGGAACAAACTAAGACATTCTGAAGAGGAATATGGGAGCAGGATGTTAAACATAATGATCAGGCAGTGTGGATTGAGACAGTACAAAAGGAGATTAGTCAACAGGCACACCAACAAACTGATTTGAGTATCACAGTTGAAACTCTTAAGGGGCAGGCCAAAAAACTAACCAACTGGAAATCACCAGGCCCAGATGGTGTGCAGAGGTATTGGATTAAAAATATAACATGCCTCCACCCGAAACTGATAACCATGTTCAATGACTGCTTGATGTCAGGTGAGGTACCAGAGTGGTTGACAAAAGGTACCACAGTTCTGGTAATGAAAGACCGAATCAAGGGTAATGATGTTACCAACTATAGACCTATCACATGTCTGTCCGTAATGTGGAAACTGTTGACAAGCATTGTGTCTGAGGAAATCTACCATCACCTCCACATAAACAACTTGTTACCGGACGAACAGAAAGGATGCCGAAAGAAGTCCCGTGGTGCAAAGGACCAGTTACTTATTGATAAGATGGTAATGAGGAATTGCAAGAGGAGACACACTGGTTTTGCCATGGGATGGAAAGACTACAAAAAGGCATTTGACATGGTGCCTCATTCTTGGATCACCAAAAGCCTAGAGATCTTCAAGGTGGCAGATAACATCAGACAGTTGTTGAGCAAAAGTATGAAGTCCTGGAAAACAGAGTTAACATCAGCTGGAGAATCCTTGGGAGGCGTGAAGATCAAGAGAGGTATCTTCCAGGGAGATAGTCGGTAGCCTCTGTTGTTTGTCCTTGCCCTGATGACCCTGACCATTATACTGCGAAAAGTGAGAGCAGGATACAAGTTGGGAAAGGGAGAGCTTCCCATCAATCACCTCCTCTTCATGGACGATCTTAAGCTCTTCGGGAAAAGTGAGAAGGAGTTGGATGTGCTTGTTGACACTGTCCGTATTTTCAGCAATGATATATGTATTTGGTATTAGTAAGTGTGGAGTCCTTGTGATGAAGAGAGGGTAAATTGAGCAGAAGCAACGGAATCCAGGTACCAACAGGTGAGATGATAAAGGAAATTGACTCTGAAGAAGGATACAAGTATTTAGGTGTTCTGGAGGCTGATGACATCAAGAACAAATAAATGAAGGAATTGATAACATCTGAACAGTAGGAATGCCATAAGTGCAGTAAATTCCCGAGCTGTGTCTATTATTAGGTACAGTGCGGGAATTCTGAGATGGAATGTTGCTGAACAAAAAAAAAAAATGGATAGGAAGACAAGGAAGCTATTGACTATCTACAACATGTTCCACAAAGAGGAGTGATGTCGATAGACTCTACTTAAGGAGATCTGAAGGTGGAAGAGGTCTTATCAGCATAGAGGACTGTGTTCAGATGGAGAAAAACAACCTACACAAATACGTGACTGATAGTAAGGGGCGAATGCTCAGAATTGTACTGAAGGAGAGGACAATAGACCAGGGGATGTCCAGGGAGGAAATAACAACAAGGACAAAGAGCAGCCTTCATGAAAAATCCCTTCATGGTACTTTCTTTGAGAAAACTGAATTCAGAGATCCACAGACATGGAACTGGTTGAAAAGAGGAGACCTTAAAAAGTCTACAGAAGGAATGCTAATGGCTGCGCCAGAGCAGGCCCTCAAAAGGAAGTGGCTGAAACACCATATTTACAAGGAGGAGGCTAACCCACTGTGTAGGATCTGTGGTCTGTGGAGAGAGAGAGAGGGGAGACTGTGGCTCACATTGTATCCGAGTGTAAACACCTAGCCCAGACTCACTATAAAGGCTGGAGACATGATGTGATGGGCAGGGTGATCCACTGGCACCTATGCAAAAGTAAACAATTTACCACATTCTGAGAAGTGGTATGAGCATAAGACAGAGTCAGTGATGGAAAACGATCAGGTGAAGGTGCTGTGGGATTTTAGGATACAACCGGACAAGAAACTGGAACACAATAGACCTGACCTGGAGGTTTGGGACAAGGGAAAAAGATCGTGCTTGATTGTGGATGTAGCCTGCCCATTCGACACGAGAGTGCAAGAGAAGGAGAGGGAGAAAATTAACCGATACCAGGACTTAAAGTGGAAGGTAAAAAGGATTTGGAACTGCTATGATGTCAAAGTGGTCCCGATTGTCATAGGCGCACTAGGTACTATCTCAAAGAGTTTCCAAGGATGGTTAAAGAAAATTGGCCCCGCCCCGCTTTTTGGAACACTTCAAAAGGCATGCTTGCTGGGAACAGCAAGAACCCTCCGATACGTCCTGAATATCTGAGGCTGCAGGTAGTGGCTTGATATTCATTTCAACAAACTTTCCAGTGAAATAACATCAAGGACTGAGACTCAAAGAACAATAATAATTACCACACTCTCAGAAGTGCTATGAGCATAAGCCAGAGTCGGTGATAGAAAACGATCAGGTGAAGGTGCTGTGGGATTTTAGGATACGGACGGACAAGAAACTAGAACACAATAGGCCTGACCTGGTGGTTTCGGATAAGGAAAAAAGATCGTGCCTGATTGTAGATGTAGCCTGCCCATTTA
>OZ024740.1:350415440-350420440 GCA_964016885.1 Eledone cirrhosa
GGTACTTTATTTTATCGACCCCGTAAGGATGAAAGGCAAAGTTAACCCCGGCGGGATTTGAACTCAGAATGGCAAGGGCCGTAACTCTATGCGTCAAAGCATGGAGTCCGACCCTCTATCGATACTGCCAATCCACAATTATTATTATTAATATTATTATTATTATTATTCTCTACATTCCTTACATCAAACTAAAATATGTTGACAATCTTTTAATAATGTCTTCCTTGTGAAATTTGTGGTCTTGTTTTGCTTAACTAATGAATATATATATATATATATAGTAATAATAATAAATTTGAAGACTAAAATCCATGAACCACCTAATAGAATATTAGTCTACGACTTTATCTTTTCAATGGAAGCCCGTAAGGACTGTCTACTTATTTTTGAGACTCGGAAACGTTTCGGTAAAGGTAACCATAGTAAGTACAGTGAATTTTTTGAAATTTATTTTGAAACTTTTTCTTATTTGCTAAACCTTGGTTATATATATTCTGGCTCGTTAATTCATTAACCTGCCATAGAACCACATTGGCATACATGTGTCCCTATTCGTTTTTTGCGTATAGGGATATATACTTTATTATTATTATTATATTATTAATCTCCTCCTGGTCGAGATGAAATCTGGTCGTTTGACTGCTGCTATTTATAGTGGTAGTCGATTGACTTCCCTGCCTCTGCCTCTATCTTTGCACTCGGCACTGGACAGAATTGCTTCCACATCATTCATTCTCATCTCGGGAACAATTTTGAAAAGCGCCAGTTCGTAATTTGAACTCTGGAATTTTATATCCTCCGAGTGAAAAGAACCTTCTGACGAGAGTTTATCTTTTCAATGGAAGCCCGTAAGGACTGACCATTTATTTTTGAGACTATATATATATATATATATATATATATATATAATATATAATATATATATATATATATAAAATATATAATATATATATATATATATATATATAGTAATAATAATAAATTTGAAGACTAAAATCCAAAGAGAGCTCGATAAGGATAAATATATATCAGATATATAAGAACCGTAGAGCAAATATTTATTAAAATAACAGATTAAAGTTTAAGCAAGGAATCGCTGCTTTCACCCTTAACGGGATCTTCTGAATAAATAAATATATATATATATATATATATATATATATATATATATGTATGTGTATATGTATATATATATAATGTATGTATATATATATTAATTTCTTATCTTTAATCTGCAACTTTTACTTCTCAATTACTTCTTAATTCATATTATGACTCACTATACCATTTTCCTTATATTCTCGGCCATACAAATTTTTATTTTTAATATATACTAATATTACCAATAGTGAAATTTTGTAAACATATATTTTTTTGACGTTATATATTTTTTCTACCTTGAATTTCTCCTTTCTTCTCTCCTTCCGTGCTCGTATTAAACCTATTATTTATTTTTTTCTATTACAATACATAGAAACAAATTTGAACCCTAATTAATTTCTAAGTTCATAATTCATTTAACCTTATCTTCTTAATATAATTTATTTTAATAATACATTTTAATAAATTCCTTTTCGCACATATTATTAAACCCTTCAATATATAAACCTTAAATAAATAGTATTCTTAATTCCTTTTTCTTTAATCATAAGCATCACCATTCATAAAACTCATTAACTTTTAATTTCTAAATTTTTTTAAAATTATGTATTATCTTACAACGGTTTTTTAAATTTCTCTGTGAGACAGTGTTTCTCAGTATTAAAAGGTTATCTCTCTCTCTCACTCATTTTCTCCTCCTTTCTCATCCTTCCTTCTTATACTCCTCCTCCGTCATCCTTTCCTTATTATTATATATTTATTTCTTATTATATTCTTTCTTCCTCTTCCTTACCTTTTCCTTCCCCCTTCCTTTCCTTTTTTTCCCCAATCTCATATATCCATCTTATTTTATTTTTCATATGTTGATTTAACACTTCACTGCTCGCAAGTGTTTTTTAAGCTTCATATCATGTCTCCCTATTTTATCTGATGAGAACGCAAATATCATCCCATGATGATATTTGTTTTTGAAATGCGCATAATAAAATACATGGAACTCTTTTAACCATCTTTTGATTTTATATATATATATATATATATATATATATATATATATATATATATATATATATATAAAATACGTCGTTTAGAAAGCCACAACAATGCAGAGGGAAATCTCGAGGTAGGAAGTGAATGATAGATAGGAAAACAGGAGAAAGTGAAAATTGAGAGAGACAAAGATGAAAACAAAACAAAGGTAGAAGGGTTACCGTAGTGGAGATTTAATCCCAATATTTCTAAGTTCATAATTCATTTAACCTTATCTTCTTAATATAATTTATTTCGGCTCACGCCCGAAATATTGGGATTAAATCAACGGGGGAAAGTTCCAAAAGGAATATTGGGGTTAAATCTCCACTACGGTAACCCTTCTACCTTTGTTTTGTTTTCATCTTTGTCTCTCTCAATTTTCACTTTCTCCTGTTTTCCTATCTATCATTCACTTCCTACCTCGAGATTTCCCTCTGCATTGTTGTGGCTTTCTAAACGACGTATTTTACACATTTCACAATGCTTCAAGCAAACTTTAACACCCTCTTATATATATATATATATATATATATATATATATATATATATATATATATATATATATATATATATATATATATATATATATATATATATATATGTATATATATATATATATATATATATATATATATATATATATATATATATATATATGTATATATATATATATATATATATATATATATATATATATATATATATATATATATATATATATATATATATATGTATATATATATATATATATATATATATATATATGTATATATGTATATATATATATATATATATATATATGTATATATATATATATATATATATATATATATATATGTGTGTGTGTGTGTGGAGGCACGTGGTCTAGTGGTAAGAATGTCGGACTTACGATTATAATGTCGTGGGTTCGATTCCTGGGTTGCGTGTTGTGTTCTTGAGCAAAACACTTCATTTCACGTTGCTCCAGTATACTCACCTGGAAATGAGTACCAGCAATAGCTGGAGGTTTAACCCTGCGATGGACTGGCGCCCTGTCCAGTGGGGAGTCTTGTACTCTCAGTCGCTTCATGCCATGAAACCGGGATAAGCACCGGCCAAATGAGCCTTCTGGCTTAAGACAGATTTTAGACTTTTATATATATATGTATATATATATATATATCCAGGGAGTGTAACATGAAGTTATTGTAGGTTCACCCAGGTGAGCACTCGATCTTTAGTTTCACATCAGTGGCGTAGTGTAGAGCTAGACAAAGTGTAATATAATAATTGTTTCTACTTTTGGCACAAGACCACCAATTATCCCAGTGTATTACTGGTACTTTATTTTATCAACCCCGTAAGGATGAAAGGCAAATATTAATAATACTGGTAATGGGTACCTTTCTAAGAGAGAAAAATGCAAACGAAAGTGATCAGTCCCTACGCACGCACTCTCTCTTACACATCCACACTCTCACAGCAGCCATCTTGTCACGGTTCAACGCTCCTCCTTCAAATATACGAACACACCTTCACACGCGCACACACGGCCACATATACATATGTCCACCTCACATATACATTGACTACCTCCATTCCTAAACCTCTCTAACGCGCAATATACCCTTGACAAGCCATTCTCCAAGATGGATGGCTGAATACGCACGTGTATATTTTTCTCCCCTTTTCCCCCTTCATTTTCCCCGTTCCTTCCTCTCATCACTCTTTACTTTCTATTTATCTTCTATTTCTAACTCTATCTTCTGATGAAGGACTAGTGTCCGAAATGTTAAGACTCTCTTCCTGCTATTTCAAGCGTTGAACTCATATATTTCTTCCATGTACAGTGTCACGAAGAGTAGATTTTATGTCGCATCTGTTCCCCTATATAGATATTCAACAGTTTGAATTTTTCTGGTATTACGGTTCTCTATTTACGTTTCCTTACTTCTCTAAACCATACACAACTGTTTTAAAACAAGGTAGGGCATAGTAGATATCCTACTTCTAGTTAAACTAAGACTGAAAAAAAAAGAAGTAATTGCCATGACTGGTATATCTGCTGAATTAGGGCTGAATAACAACAAAAAGCAATTTCCTATCTTTTTATGCCAGGTGTGGAGAACTCCTCACCTACATTCAAATTTAAAATTGCTCGCTGCCGAACTTCAAAATACATCTGCTACTGTTTAGTGATGAAAAGAAGAGCAATACACATGGGCTTTCTCAAGGCCTCTGATATTGGTGGAAGCGAGAGAGGAAACTACCATCAAACCAGAGATCTGGATTGAATTCTTGTAACAGAGTGGACTACACTAAGTCTTAAGACCTAAACAATAATTTAATACTATCAGAAATCGTAGAAATTCTAGGGTTGTTTTGAAAATTATTAGATCGTTGGAAGTCTGTTGAGTACTATGAAATACATAATTTCTTTTGAAATTTTATTTTTTCTAAAGCCTTTGATTCTTTTTGATAATGTACAATCCACATAGGTAGTACTGAAGATTCAGCCTTAGGAAAGAACATCTTTGATATCTATATTTTGTTAAATACTTGTCACCTCTTCTACTTTGAGAGTTGTTATCTAATAATTTTATCTTCACGTCTAGAAGTAAACAATCTTAACTATGGAACGAAATCGATGACAATCCCTCTTTCATACTATTCTCCTGTGCTATGATTACGTCGGTAAAACTTTAATAAATCTTAATAAACTGTATGACATCCTTATTTTGATATAAGAGAAAGGTTAATATGGCTGAACTTAAATTCAGCACTACAATGAATGAACTACATTAGATATGGCACTGTGCTGTAGATTATATATGAAAATATGTCAGTAATTACATACGCTTATTAGTTTTAAATAATTATTTACT
>OZ024740.1:350422940-350442940 GCA_964016885.1 Eledone cirrhosa
AAATTTATTTATACTATTATGCAAATTAGTGTCGGATATTTTAAAATCACAGTAGATTTAAAATAAGTCGTTGGGGTATGTAGAAAGGGAAAGAGAAAAAAGAAAAAAAGAGAAAAAACCAGCTTTAAGAGGGAAATAAGAAAACAAGAAAAAGAGAAAGAGAGAAAGAGAAAGAGAAGAAAAAAGAAAAGAGAAAAAAGAAAGACAAAGAGAAAGCCCTAAGTGATAGGTTGTTGTATTTGCATAACTTTTAAGATGAAGTGAAAAAATAAATATTTTTTGGATGAGTAAAGTAAATAAGTAAATAAGCGTGAATGAAAAATACTCGTGAATGAAAAATGAATTTTAACCAGTGTTTAAATATGATTAAATGTTTAGTTTATCAATTAAATTATCCATCAAATTATCGAGATCTATACATTAAAAGTTGAGATCTATATATTATTACAAAATCTATATATTATTAAAACCCATATATTATTAAAAGAATATATTCATATATATACGTACGCACACATATATACATATACATATAAATATATATATATATACCTACACATACCATACACATAGATAAAGGATTTTTTTATGAATAAGATATAGGAATTTTCTTAAACTTATATATTTTTCTGAGAAACCAGAGAAAAAAACCCGGAGAAAAACATTTCTATGTAATAGCAAAACAGCGTGAAGGAAATTAAGTTATTTACTTATATTAAATGTTATAAATGTCAAGATAACAAAGGAAATTTAAGATTATAGAAACCTTATGTTATAATACAAACCTTATATTATAAATTTTATATTTACTAAATCCACCTGTTATGTGGTTGTGACTGTTATTATATAAGTTTGTTTATCACGAACCTTAAGGAAATCCTTATAATCTAGTTCATTTGAATTGTATGCATATATATATATATATATACAGACACACACACACATGTATATATATAAAATTCCAAACATATTAAAAACAATGTTTTTAATAATATTTTTGTAATTTTCTATACCACTCCGTAAATTGTTACACTTGTAACCTATATAACTCCCATAGGATCTACCAATTGGAATAAGTCGTACATGAACAATCAAATTAATTGATTAAACTAACGGAATTTGAATAATACTATGATTCTCTCTCTCTCTCTCTCTCTCTCTCTCTCTCTCTCTATCTACACACACACACACACACACACACACACACACACACACACACACACACACACACACACACACACACACACATATGTATATATATATATACCGTATTTTCCGCGGCGCCGAAGACACTTCGTCGTGGATGACGCACCCTAATTTTGAAAACCAAAAATTTGAAAAAAAATATTAAACAACATTCGGCCTCCAGGACGCATGGTAGATTTTTGAAACTTATTTTAGGGAAAATGTAGGGTCTTCGACACCGGAATTACGGTATATATAATATATATATATAATTCATCACACGGCTGAATCCAACCCGGCTTTAGACATTAAAATATAACCAATCCAGCAACAAATAGTTTAAATAATAGGATACAACAATTAAAACAGTCGGAAGAGAGTTATGCATAACAAACAATATTTAATTCTGGAAACGACGATAATCGAATGGAGGGGAAAACACGAAGTCAAGTACTAGTAGAGTACCAGTTTATTTTTTCTCAAATACACATGTATAGGTTTAAATTGGAATTTAATGAAAAATAGAAAGAAAATTATAATATAAATTAAAATTCAAAATGTAGAACGTCGGACACCATGCTTTGCAGTATAGAGTTATGCGGCTTTACGTTCTGAGTTCAAATCCTTATGGGGTCGATAAAATAAAGCACAAGTAATGCACTGGAGTCGATTCAATCGACTTTCCCCTCCCCAAATGTTGCTGGCCTCGTGATCATAGTAGAAATCATAAATCAATATTCAAAATATAACTAGTAAGAAAATATAGTTCTATAAAACTGAATGTTGATTTCAGTATGAATTTCAACATTGGATAAAACTCCACTTTCAGTGCATTAATGTAACGTAATTTATCGAAATGTTAGTTCAATGGGATATTTCACGAGCACATGCACACATACATACTCGCATATGCACACTCATATATGCACACAGACAAAAACACAAACAAACACAAAACAGAAATAAAAGAATTAGCAATAAAATAAAATAAAATAAAATAAAATAAAATAAAATAAAATAAAATAAAATAAAATAAAATAAAATAAAATAAATAAAAATAAATTGGAAAAAGTGAAGTATTTGAAATCAACTTTCAAAACTAATATGAAAAAGTCCTTCAGAACAAAACCCAAATACCTTCCAAATATGTTTATACATATATTTATGAATGTAATATTATGTTTGCGTATCGGATTTCATTTAACTTGTTTACTTTCTATTCAAGTCTCATTCTCTAATCTGTTTGACCTCGTTAGAGCTGACTCCAGATACTACATAATAGGGACGACCGAGGTTAATTTTACTATTCATCATATAGTATTTAACAGAACTTCTGTGTGTGTCGTACTCATGAACGCATATTTATAGGGAGGGCAGATGATTAAGTGAATATGGAACCGGGCGATCTGACAGAAGATCAGTAATTTGTATACTGTCTACAGTACATTTTGTCCGTGGTCAAGACACTTATTTATACATCAACTCAATGCTCCTGCCTGTAAATAAACATAGTCGTTTTAAGTGTTGGCCGTACTCTAAAATTGACGATGGTTTTATTAGTTTACTGTGACAAGTTCAAGTTCCTATACGAGGTGGTTTGAACAGAGATAGATGCAGACCTGTCAACTCTCCCCATCCGACGGGGAGGTCTCGCACCCACTTTGGGGTGGGTGAGAAATGTCTTCTCTTGTGAAAATGGGTATAGCTTTCATTATGTAAAATCTCTCCATTTTGCCCCATTTCTCCTCTTTTTGGGTCACTTGTTTTCATGGTACTCCCCGTTTGGGTTTTTAGAGGTTGGCAGGTCTGTAGATGTTCCACCAGATTGGTTTTACTTTCGTAGATGACACAACACTTAGTTATTCAGCGGTGTTTCAACAACCCAGTAGCTTCAAAACATTCACTACCATCGAACATAACTAGTCTAGCTGTGACTTGTAAACATTTAAACTTGATGTTTACGTCTAGATAATGTACTCTCATTAATTTCGGGTCCGTTAATAAACTCCAGGTCTTGTGTTTATACATTCATAAAAGGTTAGACAAAATTATATTTAAATTATATCTAAACATTTACATTTTCTTAATTTAATTCAACCTGTTTTGTCATTATCAAATAACTGTCTCGTAACTGACCTTATTAACATATCTAGCACCAGATTCTACATGACAAATAATATCAAAAATAATAATACATTTGTACTTGACAAATGATTTGTTACATAGGGAAGAAATTAGTTAGATTTAATTATGCATCTAACTAGTCGTTAATTGGTCTGTTCGCTACTATATATTGAAGATTGCTTTAAAATAACAAATCTAATTATTATTTCAATTTATTGACATAAAATTATTTTCCTTGTTTGCTTTATTTATTAAATGATATATTTACATTTTCTTAATTATGGAGCTTGTCTCCACGCATAGCGTCATATGTATGCTACACACAATAGCACATATATACACATATATATATTCGACACGAATGCTCACAGAAACAAAAACAAAAGAAGAAAAATATGATTAAAACAATAAAAGTGAAAAAATAATGTCTTCAAGTGAAATGTGGAAAAAAAATCAATTTATTTTAGTTTTTTAATTGTTAAACAGAAAAGGAGTGAACGAGTGAAACCATATTAAGTGTATGCTGATTATTAATTATATTTAATTACTAATTTAAATGAAATTTGCTATCGTGAGAATTTATAAAGTCAGTTTTTATTTTCTATATTTACTCATAATTGTCGATTATTCATTAATTAGAACATACATTTTATAAGTCCGTTTTGTTGGGGTATGAGCATTCTTATAGTGAACATTCTTACAGAGATTTCCACGGGGAATTAGATTCTTAGATCTGTTGAAAAACACATCATGTCTGCAAGGAATATTCAGTTCAATTTAAAGATCTATGAAGACAATATTATCAGGTTGCGTTTTCCATCAAGTTCAGAAATAAGATTGATCGGTTATACCTTGGTAGGTCTATCGTCAACGTTTACTAACTGGGGTCATTCTCTTTGTATTTGAGTCACGCAAACGTTTATGAACAGTATTTTGTGGACAAACATTTTGTGGAGCTCGTCGGAGAGACCGTTCATATACATAAATGATATATTTAATCCACCGTTTAGTTTACCTCTACTATCTGTTCTTTGTGTATCTTTAGCAGAGTCTATTCTCTTGCAGATATTCGGACATGGTCTCCGATCTGTGAATAATTTGCTAGTTTCTTCGCATCACTCATACCGGCCATGAAAAAGGATCATAGGTACTGCCTTTCTTCTAATTATAAACCATTCCCCCAAAAGGAAACACTCTCATTTCCTTCATTCTCTTCTTCACTCTCTTCCTCTTTGCCATTGCCTTTTGAGATCTAAAACCAACACACTTATGACCTAGCCGTACGTGTCATCTTTTCGCACTCCTTCAACCCGATTTATTCCTGTCCAACACACTTTCCTTTATTTCCTCTATAACAATAACTTTACCCTTAAACACTGAACTTGAATTATTCTCACGGTATAAAAAAAATGTATTCTATTTGTTGTAAGATTGTTAAAGGAGATCACACAACTTAGTCTTCTTCTTCTTCTTCTTCTTCTTCTTCTTCTTCTTTCTTTCTTTCTTTCTTTCTTTCTTTCTTTCTTTCTTTCTTTCTTTCTTTCTTTCTTTCTTTCTTTCTTTCTTTCTTTCTTTCTTTCTTTCTTTCTTTCTTTACTTCATGCTGCTTCGATAAAAATGCCGTGTACATCATAATGCTAATTATATTCATTTGTTTTTACACAACCATACCCCCACACTCCAATCCCATTTCTGTACAATTATATATGTGCAGTGGGCGTACAAAACAATCTTTCTATCGATGGTTAAAGAATTCAGTAAGTCTTGTATTTATTGGAGCGAATGTATGTTAAACAAGTATTTTGTTCAGTAGACTGTATTTTTCAGGTGGTCGTTTAGTTGTTGGGTGGCAGAGGAGCGGAGGTCATTCAAGAACAGGAAATACAAAAATTATCTGGCTGGAAGTATTTTGCCCTAACTGGAACTGGCTCGTTTCAAAGTTTGTATTTAGCTTTTAAGAGTATCCGATATATTGTTGATATATGTCTCCAGACATTTAATTGACTTGAAAGAATTATAGAACTCTTCATTGATGTGTTCATTTAAGGTGATTAACTTATGTCGGCAGTAAAGTATGATCCATCGGTTCTTAAACTCAACATGATTACTATTTTTTCATTTTTGTCAACATTCTATCATCGTTCAGCATTGGAATCAACCATTATGATGAGCTTGTTCTTGGAAACCATTGTGTGAAGCTGATAAAAACAATTTACGATATCTTGTTCAAATGGTGTTGTTTGCTAGATCAAGAGAAAGATTCATGATACAATCACTGACACATTTGACGAGTGATGTTAGGGATCTAGCAATGTCAGATCTAATAACAAACGGAGTACCCTTCTCTTACTTCTACTATTTAGGACGTGCCAGGAAATCTGTTTTTACTTATCACACAGATATGGATGTAATATCTGTTGCGTGCATTGCAGATGAGGGATGATTTCTGCCCTAGACGTGAAATGCTGTCCCGGGCTGTTCTCACATCCCAGCAACCAAAATTTAGATTAAAAGCTTTATTTTATTTCGGAAGCATATCTGGATAAGCAGGCATCAGTGGTTTACTACCAGGTTAAAAGATTGAGCAAGCATTTGTTTAGGGATCCTTTTACCACCCACTGCTGGTGTAAGGAAAACAGTGCTACGTTTAAAAAGAGCTGCTTTGTCCACACCAAGTGAAGTAAACACCACAAATTGTTTATATTTGGTTGCAACTGTGTAGAGCTGCTCTGTCCCTTGGCGGGTTTTGTTTTTCATATCACGTGTGTCCAAGTTTCTCTCTCTCTCCCTCCCTCTCTCTCTCTCTCTCTCTCCCTCCCCCCTCTCTCTCTCTCTCTCTCTCTCTCTCTCTCACATGCACACATACACACACATGTATGTATACATATATATATATATATACACACACACACATATATGTATTTATATATATATATATATATATATATATATATATATATATATATATATATATATATATATATATATATATATATATATATATACATATATATATATGTAGATGTAGATGTATATATATAACTGAACAAAAAAGAAAAACGAACACAGATATATACATATATGTTCAAAACGCAAGGGACCAGATTCGCTAAGGTGAAAAGAATACTAACTACAGACAATAGGGTTTGCCAGACTCAATTTAAGAATAAACCAAGAAACATAAATACAAACCAGAATTGTGGTAACTACCAATCACCCGGACAGTTTTGATAATACTGTTTCGCAATATTAATTGTGAAGAGGAATACCAAAATTCTAGCTTATCAGCGGGTGAAGAATTATTAGTATCCTAGTCACTTTTAAGTATATTAAAAAACTGGATAGTGTGCGTATATATAGCGCACATGGTGCCAGAACACAATTAATATTGCGAAACAGTATTATCAAAACTGTCCGGGTGATTGGTAGTGACCACAATCCTGGTTTGTATTTATTTTTCTTGGTTTATTCTTAAATTGAGTCTGGCAAACCCTATTGTCTATAGTTAGTATTCTTTTCACCTTAGCGAATCTGGTCCCTTACGATTTAAACACATATATGTATATGTCTGTGTTCGTTTTTCTTTTTTGTTCAGTTATATTATACGACTCGGAAATACCTCTTTCCTAGAGCTAATTTATTCTAAGAGACCATTTTGAGTTTCTAACTCAATATATGCCTTTGATATATATATATATATATATATAAATTCACCGAGAATCGCATTTCGGCGGGTAGAAAAAGCGAAACGTAACGCAAATTCCGAGTCATGCTGGCAAGCGCTCCATGGGCTAACAAGACCAGAGCAATAAACATAGCTTATACAGGCCATACAAACTGAGAAGGCGGTCAAGAAGCCATTAACCACCTAACCCCAAAAAACAAGTCAAGCTAAACAGGTCAGACAAAATAAATGACATATTCATATATATATATATATATATATATATATATATATATATATATATATATATATATATATATATATATATATATATATATTAGTAGAAGGGGTATTTAATTTGTTGGAAATCCGACAAATATAAATATAAATATTTATAACTAATTTAGAGCACTCAACAAGTTCCTGGAGTAAATATTCAATGATATTAAATAAATGGAAACTATATTTATAAAACCATATTTATTTTATTATATATATTTCAAGGGTACCAAAATACTTTGGTACGCTTTCTTCAGATAAAATACAAAGTTTGTTATAAATAGAGACGTACCCAGCAAAATCATACCTTATCAGTTGGATATTCTCTGGATAGCGGGATGTATTAGGGATTTTTCAAACTTATGGGTGAATATGCAAATGAATATGTAAATAATTGAAAAACAACCGTTTATTTAAACGACTATGGAGAGAGAGAGAGAGAGAGAGAGAGAGAGAGAGAGAGAGAGAGAGAGAGAGAGAGAGAGAGAGAAGAAGGACAAAATAGTGAGAGAGGAGAGAGAGAGAAGAATGAAAAAAGCGAAGATTTATAAAAAAACGAAAAAAGCGAAGATGAATAAAAAAATTAAAAAGCAAGAATATAGACTATTCATTTGCTTGGGAAACAGTTTCATAACCACCCGCGTACTGAAACACAGCTTTATCTAGATTCTGCAAATTGTGTATTGAGGAAATTTTTTATATACTTAACTGTAAAAACTCTATTAATCTAAGAACGAATTTATTTAATTCTTGTAGTCTTAGTCTTAGTCTTAGTTCCTCCAGTCCCTTGTGGAACATTGGGCGACGAGCTTCCTCCACTTGATCCTGGCACTGGCGGCCCTTCTAGCACCTCTCCAGGTAATTCCCATCTCCCGCAGGTCCTCCCTGAATGTGCTCCGCCATGTTTTTCGTGGTCTTCCCCGTTCTCTCCTGCCACCTTCTGGTACCCAATCCATGGCAATATGAGCAGGTCGATCTGCCGGCAAACGGAGGATGTGGCCCGCGAACCGCCGTCTCCTTTTCCGGACAATATCCCTTAACCTCTCCAATCCTGATCTCCTCATCATTTCCTCGTTGCTAACTTGGTCTCTCCATGAAATTTTCAATATGGTCCGAATGCAACGACGGTGGAATACATCAAGCTTGTTACATACACTTTCCGTACTCTTCCATGTCTCACAGGCATATATCGCTGTTGGTACACCAATGGACATGTAAACACGGAATTTGACGGCGTTGCCGATGGAACATTCTTGTAGACATCGCCAGAATTCAACATTCAGAACTATATATAACTTATAATTATACTTATAATATTTCTATTAATTTTCATAAATTTCTCATCTACTTGGTTTTAATATATTGATATCTCTAAATCATATCTCTAACATTTGCTGTACTTTCACTTCTTAAAAACTTTCATATAATATATACGTATATAATTCTAATTTTTAAAATTTTAATTTTAATAATTTTTATTTCTTTAAAAATTACTTATCTATTAAACATTTTTAAATTTTTTTATTTTCTCAAAAAAACTTTTCAAAACTCTTTTCAAAATTTTTTTCAATATTTAAAAAATTTTTTCAATATTTTTTCAATATTTTTTCAATATTTTTTCAATATTTTTCAATATTTTTTTCAATATTTTTTCAATATTTTCCCAATATTTTTTCAATATTTTTTCAATAGATTAATAACCACTAACTGATTCTGGCTAAATGTATCTTAAACATCCATACTTATTTTGACTAAATAGTCTCACATTAATGAATAAATAAATAAAACCGGAATTTTTTCCTTATCTTCCCTTTTCAATCATATAAAAATAAATATTCTTACTTAACTCAGTTAATTTAATTTAATCATTTTAAATTTTAAATACATATTTATTTACATAAAATACAAAACCAATATCCCTCATAACTCATTAGAACAATTATCTATAACATGATATACCCATCTATTTATTTATTTATCTACTTATAATAGAAGGAAAATATATTATAAACAAATTTTAAAGAACTAATAATCGTAAAATATCCCTTTAATATAAATACACATACTATTAAGATATATACTTACATATATACATAGATAATTGTTTGAATATATTTCCTTCAAATTAACGTTATATGAGTTTTTTTTATTCATCTTCGCTTTTTTCATTCTTCTCTCTCTCTCACTATTTTGTCCTTCTTCTCTTCTCTCTTCTCTCTCTCCATAGTGGTTTAAATACACGGTTGATTTTCAATTATTTACATATTCATTTGTATATTCACCCATAAGTTTGAAAAATCCCTAATACATTTCCACTATACAGAGAATATCCAACTGATAAGGTATGATTTTCCTGGGTATGTCTCTATTTATAAAACAAACTTTGTATTTTATCGGAAGAAAGCGTACCAAAGTGTTTTGGTACCCTTGAAATATATATAATAAAACAAATATGGTTTGATAAATATAGTTTCCATTTATTTAATATCATTATATATATATATATATATATTAATTCAAAATATTAACAAAATAGATATTCTTGTGATCAAGTATATTTTATTATACATATTTCAGAGGTACTGAGTTAACTTCAACAGTACGTCCTCATCAGATAAAATAAGATGATGCATGACATACCCTGACATAGTAGATGGTTAAGATTCAGTCATGGTAGTGACTAAATCTTAACCATCTACTATGACTGAATCTTAACCATCTACCATGACTGAATCTTCAGAGGTACTGAGTTAACTTCAACAGTACGTTCTCATCAGATAAAATAAGATGATGCATGACATACTCTGACATAGTAGATGGTTAAGATTCAGTCATGGTATTGACTAAATTTTAACCATCTACTATGACTGAATCTTACCCATCTACTATGACTGAATCTTAACCATCTACCATGACTGAATCTTAATCATCTACTATGTCAGGGTATGTTATGCATCATCTTATTTTATCTGATAAGGACGTACTGTTGAAGTTAACTCAGTACCTCTGAAATATGTATAATAAAATATACTTGATCATAAGAATATCTATTTTGTTAATATTAATATCTCTCGAAAACCAATTCTTTTGAGTGCTTCCAATCTATTGTAAAAATCGTTCTTTGATTTATTCATTGAACCTTGTTTAACCTTTAAATATATATATATAAAACTCGGGAGATTAATACAAATATAAATTCACCGAGAATCGCATTTCCTACTGATTAAGGTACACACCAGCCAGCTCACCCCTATCAAAATCTATAAATCTTAACGAGGTTAAAATAGAGATTTTAAAGTTCAGACAACACAGACTTTTCAAGATGCACAAAACATTAATGAGCAATTTATGTGGACGGGTTTTGTTTTTCATATCACGAGTGTCCAAGTTTCTCTCTCTCTCTCTCCCTCTTTCTCTCTCTCTCTCTCTCTCTCTCTCTCTCTCTCTCTCTCTCTCTCTCTCTCTCTCTCTCTCTCTCTCTCTCTCTCTAACTCGCTCTCACGCCCACATGCACACATACACACACATGTATATATATACACACACATATATGTATTTATATATATATACACACATATATGTATATATATATATATTTCGTTGACAAATATATCAATATGCCAAGACATGTAGATATATTGCCCTTGGTATGACAGTGTGGTTTTCGCTCAATGTAGGATAACTAGTATACTACAGAGCCGTTATAGTTATAGGAATAACCAAAGAGTGCAAATAAATACATTGTTTTATTAGCTAACAGTGTTTCATCCATACAACATGGCAGGAATATTCAGAGCCTATAAACATGAGTATATCAGTAGTTGCATGCTCAATCGAGCTGCGTCACCAGAACAAGGTTAAATGACCAGTAGGGGGGGTCCCGAGGCTAGCGCTATATGGAAAAAGACAGAATACATGATGCACAAAATGTCATAAAATGTCTTAAAAATTAAAAATTACATCCAAAGTTTATCACTTAGATGGTGCAATAGATGAGGTTGGGAGAGGGTAGCAAGGGATGAGTGAGGGCATTACTCAGAATGATCAGAAACGATAAGAAAATAATTTAAAAAAAAAAAAAAATGTACAAAAATACAGGGATAAGAAAAGAGATAAATACAAAAGAACAGAACAATAAAGTAACAAAAAGCCCGGAAATCACCCCCAAAATATATAAGACAAAGCAAAGCATAGATGCATTAAAGCACAAGCAATGCAAATATATATATATATATATTTACACTGATCTCCTCCCTTCCTTACCTTTTACAACCCCCTCACTTTTTCCCAATCTCATACATCAATCTTAAATTATTTTTCATATGTTGATTTAAAACTTCACTATTCACAAGTGTTTTTTAAGCTTCATATCATGTATCCCTATTTTATCCGATGAAAACGCAGATATCATCCCGTGATGATATTTGTTTTTGAAATGCGCATAATAAAATACTTGGAACTCTTTTAACCATCTTTCGATCTTATATATATATATATATATATATATATATATATATATATAGTTTTAACATAGATGAGATTTTACAGGACTAGAACTGTTTCATTCTTTAGAAATGATCAGGAATCTGGCTTTCCAAAAATAAATGTAGTGGTATTTATATCTTTTCATGTGGTAGGAGAGGGTGGGGAGTGGGATGGGTGGAGATCATTGGTTGAAAGAAAAGGGAATTCATTAAAAGATAATTCATTAAGTCTATTGGTTTATATTTAGAGTGACAAAGGCAGAAAGGATTCTATAAAAAGGTTCAGAATGGGGGGTGCCACTCGTTATTTTTAAGTTTCTCTTAAGCTAACAATGCCTATATTTCAGGTGTCTATAAGGTGGTTGTGGGTCGGTCATGGTTGATGGATTTAATTTTTTTTTTTTAAACGCCAGCCGACAAATTAGCCCCGCTACCTTCTTCCCACCCCACCCTACCCCCATCAACCTGAAACAAGGCACTATGTTTATGTAAGTACCTCTTATCTATCTGCATTTTCTGCTTGTAGAGCTGTTTTTATGTACCTGTGTATATCTGTATATTTATGAGTACATGTTTGTATTTATTTGTATGATTGGCCGTTCGTTTGTATGCATATCGCTGTGTACGTGCGTTCACATGTACCTGCATTTGGGCATGTTTGTGTATGTTTGTGTGTGTATATATATATATATATGTATGTGTATGTGTATGTATATATATATATATATATGTGTGTGTATGTATGTATGTATGTGTATATATATATATATATATATGTATATATATATATATATATATATATATATATATATATATATATATATATATTTATATATATATATATATATATATATATATGTATATATATATATATATATATATATATATATATATGTATATATATGTGTATGTATATGTGTATATATATATGTGTGTATATATATATGTATATATATATATGTGCGTGTATGTGTATATGTATATATGTATATATGTATGTATATGTATATATATATATATATATATATATGTATATATATATATATATATATGTATATATATATATATATATATATATATATATATATATATATATATATATATATATATATATATATATATATATATATATATTTATTAAATTAATAGATTAAAGTTTAAGCAAAGAATCGCTGCTTTCACCCTTAACGGGATCTTCTGAAACTAACAAAGTCAATCTGTAAACGCAGAACTGGATATTTAAAAAAACGTTGCAACCGGAGGAAGACAGGAAGACGATACTTTGGTTCGTGGAAACGTTCGCTATGCAAATAAGTAAGGGAATAAACAAAACATATAATTAGCTCCCACATCAGGACGTAAAATATCCACGTATAGATCGTACTATCCGTTAGGGTATAACGTGGGGCTGTAATACAGGAAAGTTTTGTGCAATTTATGTTTACAAGCCGAAATTGCCTCAGATTTTTTGTTTAAGATGTGGTCTGTGGCGTAGAGTATTTCCAGGGCCTCAGCGGTGAAGAGGTCACATTGTCTTTTATTTCCGTTATACGATCTAGCCCTAGCTAGGATCTCCCAGTGTAACTTATATTGGGTGTGGCTGTCTTTTAGACTCCAGATATAAGCTGAAAGTGACGTCATATTCCTTCTTAGAGGGTAACGAAAAGAATGGGTATGCATGTAAAGACGCTACTTATTCGCATAGCGAACGTTTCCACGAACCAAAGTATCGTCTTCCTGTCTTACTCCGATTGCAACGTTTTTTGAAATATCCAGTTCTGCGTTTACAGATTGAATTTGTTAGTTTCAGAAGATCCCGTTAAGGGTGAAAGCAGCGATTCTTTGCTTAAACTTTAATCTGTTATTTTAATAAATATTTGCTCTACGGTTCTTATATATTTCATATATATTTATCCTTATCGAGCCATCTTTGGATTTTAGTCTTCAATTTTATTATTATTACTATATATATATATATATATATATATATATATATATATATATATATGTATATATATATATTTACTCTGATCTCCCCCCCTTCCTTACCTTTTACAACCGCCTCACTTTTTCCCAATCTCATACATCAATCTTAAATTATTTTTCATATGTTGATTTAAAACTTCACTATTCACAAGTGTTTTTTAAGCTTCATATCATGTATCCCTATTTTATCCGATGAAAACGCAGATATCATCCCATGATGATATTTGTTTTTGAAATGCGCATAATAAAATACTTGGAACTCTTTTAACCATCTTTCGATCTTATATATATATATATATATTAATAAGAGGAATTCCAACTTTGTCTGATTTACTCGTTTTATTTACAATCCTTTAAAATATATATAATATGGTATTATAATGAAATAGTATGATAGAATATTAAATTCTAAGTGTTAATTGAACAAGTACTTTCATGCTTTCGCAATCTTCAGGTTCATGATATGTGGTGACAGTTGAGTTTGCAATTTTCAACTGTAATGAGATGGGTAAATTTACTACCTTTTATACATTTTATACAGAGAAAAGTGGCTCCAGAATGCAAAGCCCTGTAAACTGTATTTCGACCAATCAGTGTGTAGTTTCACTGAATTACTACAGCTGATTGGTTTAAGCGTCACGGCTGGTTGAGCATGCTAACGACCAATAATCATACCCAACGTATCAATTGTTTTGCTTTTTGAAATGATGAAAATAGCATTTTCTATTAATCATCCCCATCAACATAACTTTTATTATTATTATTATTGTTGTTGTTGTTGTTGTTGTTAGTGGTCGTGGTCATAGTGGTAGTAGAAGTAATACCCCTAGGCGTTATTATTGTTCATTTAGCTTGGGTTTGAATTTATCAATAAAATTCTTTTCTTTGATTTTTCTCTTGATTTCACTTGGGCTGTGTAATTTGTAGAATGGGAATATTATAAATATTCCCTGACCACATGTTGCCAGGTAGCCGCTTAGGAGTATCTGACAGACATTTGGGTCTCTGATTTGTTGCCGGTGTACCCGTGCACGTTCCGATAGTGCATTTCCAGTTTGACCGACATATAGTTCTTCACAATTCGGGCATTTAATGCAGTAAATTAGATTTCTGCTTTTGCAGTTCATATTTGCATTTGGGAATATTTTTCCAGTTTTTGTTTTCATATATTGACCGGCGTGTATGGATTGACATGTGCCGCATCGATTATCATTGCATTTAGATACAGTGAATGATTGGTCTTTGTTGTTAAGGTCAAACTTTGCTTTTGTTAGCAATTGCTTCAAATTTTTTGGCTGTCTTTTACTAAGAGTCAAAGATCGATCTGTGATTAAGCCTTTTAATTCATTACTTTGAGCAATGATCGGTAGGTTTGCTTTGGCAGTGTTGAATATATTCTGGTGACATGGGTTGTGTGTCATTATAAATGGTATGACCAGTTCTTGGTTTCTTCTTCCTTGGGTTGTTCTAAGTTGTTGTATAGGTATTTTTATAGCCCGCTGTATGCCATTTTCTATAAGTAGAGATGGGTATTTTTGTTTGAGCAAAAATTCTCTTAGTTCTGTTAGGCGTTTGCACCTGGTATTCGTATCTTCTACAATGGTACAAATTCTTCTGGCTAGGCAGTATGGGATGTTGCGTTTTGTATGAGGTGGATGGCACGACTTAAAATTCAGATATTGATGGGTGTCTGTGTGTTTATAATATATATCCGTGGTAATGGTGGTGTCGTTTTTGATTATCATTATATCTAGGAATGGTAATTTGGTCCTACTCATCTCTTTTGTGAATTGGAGAGATGGGTGTAGGTTATTCAGGAGGATATTGAACTCATCCAGAGTATCTAGAGATTCTGTCCAGATGATGAAACAGTCGTCAAGGTATCTCTTCCAAGATTTTTCAATGTACTTTCTAAAGTCAGTACTATATTTTTCCTCTACTTCTTGGTAGAGTTGTTGTTCTAAGTATCCCATTACAGAGTTCGCGTAAACGGGAGCAAACTTCGTTCCCATCGCTGTGCCTCTAATTTGGATGTAATTCTTTCCATTGAAGAAGAAAGTGTTGTTTTCCAGAATAAGTTTAACTGCGTCTAATATAAATGGCGCTGTGAATCTAATGGTTGATGGATTTAATTTTTTTTTTTTTAAACGCCAGCCGACAAATTAGCCCCGCTACTTTCTTCCCACCCCACCCTACCCCCATCAACCTGAAACAAGGCACTATGTTTATGTAAGTATCTCTTATCTATCTGCATTTTCTGCTTGTAGAGCTGTTTTTATGTGCCTGTGTATATCTGTATATTTATGAGTACATGTTTGTATTTATTTGTATGATTGGCCGTTCGTTTGTATGCATATCGCTGTGTACGTGCGTTCACATGTACCTGCATTTGGGCATGTTTGTGTATGTTTGTGTGTGTATATATATGTATGTGTATGTGTATGTATATATATATATATATATATATATATATATAGAAGGATTTTAATGGATACAGTTTAGTTAAAAGGAATTTATTGACACGCGTTTCTATAACAGTTACATAACCTGAAAACAGCTGCTATCTACAAAGTATTAGTTATGCAGACATTCAATATTTCAATGTTATTATCCTGATAAAATCAAATATAGTAAAGAAACAAATTCTAGAAGATCTTACAGTAGAATAATTAATCATGATCATTCCAATAACTTTAATAAAAGACCTAGATACAAAAACATAATCTGGTATAATGCTCCTTTCTCCATCTCTATTAATAATAATATTCCTAAATTATTCTTTAGTGCCTTAAATAAATACTTCCCTCCCTCACATAGCTATAGTAAAATATTTAACAAACACACTATAACATTTTCCAATTCGACCTCCTCCAACGTTTCCAACATTATCTCTAAACACAACAATAAAATACTAAATACTAAATCTCTTCCTTCCAACACTGAATATCATAATAATAGTAATAGTACTTTCGACGTTATTGTAAACTCTAGGCTAATTTCTGCAAACCCAAATACAACGTCAAACAAAACTTCACTAAATGTTCTTAATCCCATTCTAAATCAAGAAACTATTATTCCTATCGTAAATAACTTCTCCAATCCAATTCCTTCTATAGATAACACTAGGTCACTCGTTAATAACTCTGCTAATCTCTCTAATCGCAATTGCAATTGCCCTGTTAAAAATAAATGTCCTCTCAACAACCATTGTCTTGAAAAAAACTTAATCTACGAATGTAAAGTTATAACTGACACCAATTCCTTCACCTATTTTGGCTCCACTTCCACCTCCTTTAAAGCTCGTCTTTATAATCATCATTCGTCTTTTAAATACCAACTTAAAAGAACCAACACGGCACTCTCAGAACTCATATGGTCCTTGAAAGACAAAAATATTAACTATAACATCTCTTGGAAAAAGGTTTCTTCTGCTTCTCTATACTTGAACAGTTCTCTATCCAAGACTTGCAATCTCTGTTTAAATGAAAAATTTACCATTATATCTAATTTAGATTCTATAATAAATAGACGCCCTGACTTGTTTTCTCTCTGCTTGCATAAATTCCACAGAACATTCCATAAAGTATACAGCTAATTTCTAGTACTTTATCAATTTAAAATCCTTTTCTCAAAGGCACATATATATATATATACTTCTTTAAAAATATACCCATCTTTCTAACTTATTTCAAAGTTATTTATTATACATTATATAATACTAGTTACTCATTCTATATCACTCCTATTTATCACTTGCCTTTCTTCCTTTTTCTTTTCTTTTCTTTTTCTTTTAATTTCTAACCCCTAATCTGTACCTTTTCTCATTGTGCCTAACATAGAAACAATTATTACACAGTACAATATATTCTTACTTTATATCACCTTGAAAAAATCCTTCGTAAACATAAACATTTTTTTTGACGTTAGATTATTCATCCTCAATTCATTATGTTTTTCTCCCTTTCATGCTCATCTAACTTATTCATCTTATCTCTACTTCTTTCACAATATATCCTTACTTACATTACTATTGCTATATTTTTTTTAATAATACATATCAACATTTTCTTTCCATCGCACATATTATTAAACCCTTAAATATTATTCTTAATACATATTAACAATTTCTTTTCATCGCACATATTATTAAACCCTTCAATATACAAACCTTAACTTAACATTATTTTTCTCTTCGTTAATTTTAAAATTCTTTTAATTTATATATTATCTTCCAACGGTTTTTCAACCTCTCTATGTAAAACTATATTTTTCTCAATTATAAAAGCTATCTCTCTCTCTCTATCACCCATCTCTCCTCCTATCTCATCCTTCCTCATTATACTCCTCCCCCTGCACTTTTTACTCTCATCTCCTCCTCTTTTTCATCTTTTCCACCCCACCTCAAAATTTTTTCTCCCAATATCACACATCAATCTAAAACTACTTTTCATATGTTGATTTAAAACTGCACTATTCACAAGTGTTCTTTAACCTTCATATCATGTCTTCCTATTTTATCTGATGAAAACACAAATATTATTGCATGATGATATTTGTTTTTGAAATGCGCATAATAAAATACATGGAACTCTTTTAACCATCTTTTGATATTATATATTATATATATATATATATATATATATATATATATATATATATATATATATATATATATCCACATATATATATATACATATATATATATGTCAAAGGGCAAAGGAGCTCTTAAGAATCACCGGGAGAGATGACCACTAAGCCTTTGTCAAGGGAGAATTCTAGGAGAAGGAAAACTCAGATATAACACCTGCAATCCTGATGGTATCCAATGATGTTGACTTGTTCTTCTTTTTGGTAAATATCATCTTGGTTAAGAGAGTGGGACTGGCTTTGTGCAGTGCCTTTGCTCACTATAAAAGCTTCACGGCACAGGCATTGCTTTATATCTGGAGATCTCTCTGCGCTTGTCGTCACATGGTATCATGGGCCCAGCACTATGTGTCAATAATTGTCACAAGTGTAGTGTTTGTACCAGAGTTTTCAAGTCGCTGGCTGGACTGAAAAGTCACACTCTTTCAGCGCATCGGTAGGGGTTCTCCTACATGGATATAGAGTAGTGGCCGTACTCGAAAACGAGTTGGCAGCCACCATATATATGTATATATATATATATATATATATATATATATATATATATATATATATATATAATGGAAAAATTTGAACAGAGAGGCAGTACAACGAATGTTTATTAATTTCACGCTCTGGAGAGTGGGGTGTTGGTGGGGGACGACGTTTCGGGCATAAGCCCTTCCTCAGGTGAGAAGGGTGTGGGAACAGAGTTCAAAGGGTGTGTAGGGGAGTGGTGGAGAGACATATAGCGAAAGGAAACGGTGCGAATGAAAAAATAAAAAATAAAGATAAAAATAAAAATAAAGCATGATCAAAATACAAGGAATGAGATAAATTTAAATATAAAGGCATGATCAAAATAAACTGAAATTAAAAGGGGGGGTAAAACAGGTGGTGGAAGGGTCTGGGGTGTGTAGGGTGGTGGCGGGTGGAGTGGGGAGAGGGAGACGGGGTGTCCGAGCGGGGAGGGCTGAAGGTGGTGTGTGTGTGTAGGTGTGCGTGCGTGTGTGTGTGTGTCTATGTGAAAGTAAGGGTTGGGGGATGAACGGGGTTGCATGTTCAGGAAGAGGTGTGTGTGTGTGGGGGGGGGGGGTCGGAGTGTCTGTGCGTGTGTAGATAGAGGGATGGGGGGGGAGAGGAATCAGGAGGCTGAGGGTGTAAATATGTGGTGGAAAGCACGTGTGTATGGGGTTTAAGCGTGTTGTGGGTGTAGGTGGCGTGTGGAGGATGGTTGAAAAGTAGGTAAATTCCGAAGATGTTTAGTGGATTCGTTGTTGGTCAATTTCTGCGTGTGGGTATTCCATGAAGCGATGGTCGGAAGAGGAGAGATGTGGGGGTGCGCGCGCAACAGGAAGTGGTCAAGCAGTGGGAGTGCCTTGTGTCTGTTTGTGCTGGGAGGTGGTCAGAGGGCATAGCAGCATATATATGTGTGTTTATGTGTGTGTATATGTATGTATATGTGTGTGTATATGTATGTATATGTGTATGTATATGTGTGTGTATGTATATGTGTATTTGTATGTATGTGTATGTGTATATATATATATATATATATATATATATATATATATATATATATATATGTATTTGGGAGCAAAGATTGGGAATACGGAAGATGATGTGGTTGAGAGGAAGAGCAAGGCCTGGGC
>OZ024740.1:350447940-350455440 GCA_964016885.1 Eledone cirrhosa
AGCTAGCGCCACCCAACTCCCACAATTGAAATAACTACTTCGGCTGCTGACCTCTGCCTGACCGACCCCATTTCACGCGCACGCGCGCTCTGCTGAATACCTCAGATATTCAAAACAACGAACAACGGAGGACACGTTTCGCACCTTTCCGACAGACAAACTTCCCACCCCCCGAGAAAAAACCCAGTTGATGGATGTGAATCCGAAATATATAGGGACAATTAAATCTCTCCCAAGGTAACTCTCTCTCGTGTTGTTATTTTTATTTTTATGCTTTACGCTCTTTCCTTCATCTGCATTGTCGAGGCTTCCAAACGACTTAAAGAAATTTACCTTATTATTCCACAATGCTTCAAGCAAACTTCAATACTCTCATATATATATATATATAATATATATATATATATATATATGTAGGAGATGAGTTTTATTGTAGTACAATAAAGCAATGCAGATATCGGATAAGAAGCACTCTACAGTTTGTAGGACTGGAGTATACATAATATATAAGATCAAAAGATGGTTAAAAGAGTTCCATGTATTTTATTATGCGCATTTCAAAAACAAATATCATCATGCAATAACATTTGTGTTTTCATCAGATAAAATAGGAAGACATGATATGAAGGTTAAAAAACACTTGTGAATAGTGCAGTTTTAAATCAACATATATGTTGATTTAAATCTGCACTATTCACAAGTGTTTTTTAACCTTCATATCATGTCTTCCTATTTTATCTGATGAAAACACAAATATTATTGCATGATGATATTTGTTTTTGACTCTTAAGAGCTCCTTTGCCCTTTGACAGGTTTTGTTTTTAGTCCTGCAAGATGTCCAAAGTCACCCTCCTCACCAAGAAACCTCGGTGGGGTTGCCAGTTTAGTCGCCAACGACCCGACCATGAGACAGGTTGTACTGGGATACATGTTACCAGTAGCACCAACTGGTGACCTGACATACATATATATACATACATTTATACATACATACATACATACATACATACATACATACATACATACATACATACATACATACATACATACATACATACATACATACATACATACATACCTCATATATTCCTCCGTATGTATGCATAGTTGTTACGGAGTGATTATGTGAGACTTAATTATATACTTGTCTTTCGCCTCGTCAAAGAAAACCATGAAAACATATAATAAAAAATATAACAAATAACAATATCATGAGCGAGAAATGTACGTGAAAAACATTTCTTTTAGCGTAACTCATCATTTTCTTTATCCATATCACTCCCTAAAGCTAAAACACTTCTTTTGTATATATACTTCCGATTCCTTCGCTATGTATTTTGAGTTTTTCATTCGTATTCTTCCTACTATTTTAGTTTTCATTCATATTTAAACAAGACCTATCCATCTCGGACGAGGCCCCAAGTGATGATGAGGGAGAGCCTCTCCGTTCGAAAAGAAAGAAGAAAAGACACCACAAGAACACAAAAACAACAAACATCACTACAAACATACAACCACCAATACAAACAACACAAACATTACAAACAAAAACCCCCCGTCCCGAAAACGAAACCACGACATCACTCCAAACAAAAACACCTACAATAAAACGAAAGCTCCCACAAGAACTACAGACAAAAACCACCGCAACAGAACAAGAACATTACACATACATAAACAGTAAAAACAAAACTTTAATGGAGGTCATCTCCAACGACCCTTCAGTGAAAACCGAAGGGAAAACTTTTTCGAACTGTGTAGACAAACCTAATTTAAAGATGATTAAGGTCCCTACGGACACCTATATGTCTTTAAAGGAAAACTTTCCTAAGGACGTGGGTAATCCTTGTGTTAAACCCATTAACCGCGTCCTTTTAAAAAGTTTCCCCACACTCATTCCAGACACCCCCACCCCACCAAACATCTCCGTCGCCACCCCGCCGGAAACCACCACCCACCCAGACAACCCCTCTAACACTCCCATGGAAACATGCGGCCTGATCCCCGGGAGACGAAGAGGTAAGTGTTTTCTTCTCCTCTTTTAACTTTTCAGAACCAACATGGCCAATATAAGAGTTGGATGTGTGAATGTACGCGGCCTAGGGATGACCTGGAAACAGGGCAAACTCTCAAACGACCTCAGGTCGCACAGTATGGATGTAGTAGCCATTTGCGGGTCCAGGATCCACAGCGAGCGACAGCTGGCCCCCATCTTCGACGACTTTGAGATCTACACATCTCTCTATCAGCCGGGAGGTGGGGGTGGGGTTGCTGTTTTGCTGCGGAAACACCTGACCCTCGTAACACAGACGATACATTTGGACCCGGAGGGTCGACTGGTGGTCCTAGACGTTGACGGTAGTGAAGGTGGCGCCTTCAGGCTGGTGGCCGCATATGCCCCATCCGAGACACCGCAGCCAGACTTCTTCAAACGACTAGAGACTTTTCTGGGAACGTACCGCTCCTTGCTTTTAGTGGGGGAATGGAATCCTAGATGCACGTTGGGACTATGTGGGAGCATGTCCCGATAAAGGGGGGTGTAACAGCCTCAAACAGTTAATCGGCCGATTTGACCTGGCCGATAGATATCGACTAGATTTTCCGACTCTGCCACTGTGGACGTGGACTAATTTCAGCGGAACATCAAGATCGTACCTAGATAGGGTTCTTGTTAGAAATAAAGATAGGGACATGTTAAGCTGTCCAAAAATGTTCATGGTTGCCTATTCAGATCCCAAACTAGTGACCTGCATGGTCAACCTTGATAGAACCCATAGACAAAGACCCGACTACTGGAAGCTGAACTTGTTGTTACCGACATGCAAAGCCTACAGTAGACGGATTAGCACTTTTTTTATTTAAACAGCACTTGACAGGGGCCATTGTCAACAACAGACGGTGGTCCTCTCTCAAGAGGTCAGTTAGATTAGACTCGTTAGTTTTTACTAAAGAATTAGCGTTAAATTGAAATAGGACCGAGAAGGTACTGATAGATAAAGTAGAAGAAGCAATTAGAAGTGGCAACGTAGCCAGCGTGCTAGCAACGAGAACGGCTTTGGACCAGTTCTTTGACGCAAAGCACGAGGGCTGCGTTGTCAGAAGCAAAACACGTGCTCTGGGTAACGAGGGAGCCAAAGCTGTTAACTGGGCCCGGGTGACGGAGGCACAAAGTGGGAACAAGTTCACGATTCGGTCTTTGAAGGACCAAGACGGACGCGTGATACGTGACCCGAAGCAAATGTGCGCGGCCTTTCAGGAGCACTTTGCTCAGCTGTTCGGGCAGGGCGGCGCGCCGGGAGGTGCTATGGATTTCGGTCCATACCTCGACGGCCTACCACGACTCTTGGACAGCGAGGCGAAGTTCTGCGAAAAGCCGATTTCAGTCGCTGAGATAGGGGACGCGCTGAGCCAATGCGGCAAAGTCAAATCTACAGCTCTCGACGGTCTACCCTACGAATTTTACGTAGCAATGCTGGACCTATCCCCCGGTCTCCTGGCAGCGGTCTACTACAACTGGCAGCAGAATGGGAAAATTCCCAGTTCTGTGACCAGGGGCGTAGTCACACTAGTCAGGAAGGACAAGAATAAGGGGATGACATAGGCAACTTCTGGTCCATATCTCTGCTAAAAACTGTTACAGATTTTGGCCAAGGTGTGGGCAAAGTGGCTGGCAGTGTCGTCGAAAACCTGGAGGGAGAAGCGCAGACATGCGCAATCTCGACCAGGTCCATACACGACAACCTTCACCTCGTGCGATACATCATAGAGAGGGTAGGGTGTAAACCCGGCTTCGGAGGAGCCCTGATCAACTTGGATCAGTCTAAGGCTTTCGAACGGGTTGACCAACGTTACCTGGATGCGGTGCTCGAGGCGGCAGGCTCCGGACCCGTGTTCAGGGGCCGGATTGCTGCAATGCACAACAGCAACATCTGTTCAAGGGTCAAGGTGAACGGCTACCTTTCAGAGCCGTTCCATATGACGCGATCCATTCGACGCGGATGCCATCTCTCCTCCCTTCTGTACGTACTGACTCTCGAGCCACTACTGCGGAAGTTGGAGCTATTGCAGGCCATCCCTCTGGAACCGGGACTGCAGAAAGCGTTACAGTAATGGTGTCGAGCACCTCGCAAATCGAGGAAGTTGGCACCTTACTGAAGGAATATGAAAGGTTCACAGGGGCGAAGCTGAACCGGGACAAGTTCATCGGTTTGCAACTCGGATCGTGGAGAGGCAAACCAATGCCTTCCGATGGCGTCGCCGGGCGCTGGACGGAAGGACCGGCAAAGTTGCTCGGGGTCTGGTTTGGTCCGGACCTCCAGGTGGAGAAGAACTGGAACGAGGTGACGGCCAAGGTGTTAACACTCACCCAGAAGTGGGCCGAGTGCAAACTATCCTTGAAAGGTCGAGCGGAGGTGGCGAACACTTTTATAGCGTCCGTCATCTACTACCGCTTGACCGTCATGCCTTGTCCAGCCTAAACGCTCACCAAAATGGTGCCGGCGCTCTTCTTTGGAAGAAGCGGGCTCCTTTGGTGAGAAGATCCATCTGCTGCCAACACCCTTCAAACGGAGGGCTGGGGCTGCCGTGGCTGACGGTGCGCAAACACTCGCTCAGGCTGCGGCACCTCCACGTATTCCTCACCGGACAACCGGTGTGGGCCCCGTTCGTGAGGCGAGCATTCGCACGACTCGTCTCACTGACCGAGCTGCAGTCCTGGGTCAAGCAAAGACCGAGGAAAATGGGCGACTGGCACATCGAATGTGCTCAGGCGCTCACAGCCCTCTGGCAGGCGGACCCGGCGATCAGTGGAGACTCCACTTCGTGATTCTATAGAGGGTTGCTCCGCAGCAAGTGGGACGATGCGCTCGGAGAAACTCTAGGCGTAGAGGAAGACGAACTGGCCAGTCTGTTCGGTAGAACCTTCCGCCCGGGACCGATGGACAACTATCAAAAGTCCCTGGCCTGGCAGTGCTACCGAGGAGCTCTACCAGTTCGTGACAAGCTCTACAGACAGGGACGCCCGGGCAGGGACCCTTCGAAAAAGATCTGTCTGAGATGCGTGCGCGACGAGGAAACCGTCGCGCACGCATTTGTACACTGCCGGGGCGTTACCGACCTGTGGGGCTATATAGAACGACTATTGTCGCGGGTGGGACCAATCCGGTTGATCACCGAGTCCATTGTCATAATCAAACCGCCACTCTCCTTCAAAAACGAAGGAGAGGCGGTTTTCCTTTGTGATAGCTATGGCGAAAGAGGTTGTATGGTGGAAAATGTTAAAAGGGTTGATTCTTTTTTTCAAATACCACTTTGGAAGAAGAATCAGGATGGAGAGAGAGCAAGTTTTATGAACGGTGGGTGAAAGTGGCGAGAATGGCCCGAGAATGGGCCTTCTCTCTATATGAGCCTGTAGGTTGAGGAAAAGGAGGAAGAGAGGAAAGGGGTACAAACTCTTCGTACTCTTGGAGATGAGGGTGGAACATTTTTTTGGGGGGGGTATGTGTTACCCATATGAAATGTCTCCCCCTATTGGGAAAAATCGATTAACTTTTAAATTACATTTGTGATAATACGTTTTTATTGTATGTAAACTTTGTATCTGTCCCCTTCTTTTGTGCCCCTGTGGCTAATAAAGAAACATATCTATCTATCTATCTATCTATCTTTCTATCTATCTATCTACACACACTCATATATATATACATATGTACATATATATACATACATACTTTCACACACACACACACACACATATATATATACATAAATATGTATGTATGTATATATATAGATATATACACATATGTGTATATTTATATATATATATATATATAAACATGTGTGTGTATATATATATATATATATATATTTAAAAACAAACATAAATTATCGAGAATCGCATTTCGGCCCACGAAATAACGAAAAACAACCTCCGAGATGTGTGGCAAGTGCTCAGTGATTCAGATGAACCAGAACTATAACATACGTTAAAGTCCAAACACTGAGACGATGGTTAAACAATCATTCGCATAGCCCAAAAAACGATCAAGTAATTCAGGTCAAACAAATAAAAAATATCTGTGATTGAAAATTTACCCGGACCCCTGGAAGGTTGGTAAAATCCAGTATTTGGGGTTCTGCGGCTCCTAAATCAAGTACTGTCCACTTACATAAATAATTGTTTCTACTTTAGGCACAAGGCCAGCAATCACCCAGTGCATTACTGGTACTTTATTTTATCGACCCCGTAAGGATGAAAGGCAAAGTCAACCTTGGCGGGATTTGAACTCAGATCGTAAAGGGACGTAACTATGCTAGAAAGCATGGCGTCCGACCCTCTACCGATACTGCCAATCCACCAATCCACTTACATAAATAATGTTAGGATTCTGGTAAGATGATTGAACAAGGAAGCCACTTTCTCAACAGGTTTTAGTTCAATGTTAATACAAGGACTGACTATATATATAATATATATATATATTTATATATATATATACATGTGTGTGTGTGTGCTTGTGTATGTGCGCGCGCGCGCGCGTGTGTGTGTTTATCCCGGGTTCAATCAGAGGTAACCACACTAGGTAAGGTACTCAATACACAGCACAGTATAAATATTAATTGTAGAAATGGCTTCTACAGGACTAGAACTGTTTCATTCTAAAGAAATCATCAGAAGTTCCTTCCAATGAAACAGTTCTAGTCCTGTAGAAGCCTTTTCTATATTAAATATATATATATAGAGAGAGGGGCGAGGAGAGAGAGAGAGAGAGAGAGAGAGAGAGAGAGAGAGAGAGAGAGAGAGAGAGAGAGAGCGAGAGAGAGAGAGAGAGAGAGAGAGAAATACACTCACGTACAGGCACACAAGAACACACACACACCTACACGTTAGTATGTATATACATAAAGTAGGTGATCATGTGTGTATCTGTATGTGTGTATGTATACACGTATTCTTATATATAAACATATTTTGTTCGCTCCTTTACATTCCTTTCTATATTCATTCCTTCGTTCATACATTTATCCATTCATTTCATTCGTG
Organism: Eledone cirrhosa; assembly: GCA_964016885.1. Lineage (NCBI taxonomy): Eukaryota > Metazoa > Mollusca > Cephalopoda > Octopoda > Eledonidae > Eledone > Eledone cirrhosa. The sequence goes on from OZ024740.1 coordinate 350,454,986, forward strand.
TATTTATTTATACCTTCATTCTATTTTTACCTCATTCTATCAATATTCAATTTACAACCTCTTTCTTTCCTTCCTTTCTACTTTCTGGAATATTCCACCACTCCGGATTTTGTCGGTTTGTTTATTTGTTTATCGAACTAAGAAATCACGTGAACCATTTCTGTGAAAATGAAATTAATTATAAATGTGTGCATCTAACGAGCACACACACACACACACACACACACACACACACACACACACACACACACACACACACACACACACACACACACACGCCCCACACACACACTCATACATGGAATCATGCACGTACGGAAAAAAAATTTGCCTATTGCGCGTGAATATCCCCATATATATATATATATATATATATATATATATATATATATAATAATTGTTTCTACTTTTTACGGACTGACCGCAAACTTGGTACGTGATGAAGAACGTGTCCT
>OZ024740.1:350460440-350492940 GCA_964016885.1 Eledone cirrhosa
TGCCTCTTGCTGGTCTTGTAGGGCACAGGTTGCTAAGGTCATATGTGTCTAGGTAATTATTACTATAGGTAAGTTTAAGTAGGAGTCCCAGCTCACTGGTATCAATCCCACGGAACTCAACATTGATCTCACTGATCATTTCTACGCATTTCTCCACAGCAAAATCCACGCCAATAGATGGATACAGGGACACAACATCCGTGGATTTTGCTGTGGAGAAATGCGTAGAAATTAAGTAAAAAGAAATTCAAACAAACTGGTGCGAAAGCTGATGTGCTTATTCACATGACTGCATTAACCAACCAAACTTCACTCATATATGAAAAAAACCCCTGATCCTCCCCCCCTTTGTTTCAAGAACTTTGTAACGCAAACTGGCGCGAAATTTATTATACTTATTCACCAACCAATCAAATTACTTCTCTAAAAACCTGGCGTTTCGAGCCACTTTTTTTCCATATAAAACAAGTAACATTCAAAGACCAACCAGATGTGAGAAAAACCACAGACCCTCCATCTCAACTCTACTTTTGAAAAGCAGAAGAACTGCGAAACCGGTAAAGGAACCAAATAAATATATATATATTTTTTTAAATAAGACTCCAGTTGCATTTTCTATTTCATCTTTTTTCCTTATACTTTCACTCGTGTAGGACACCTCGGTTATTTTTCATTTTGTAAAAACCTCACTTTCTAATATTTAGTCAATCAAAGTTCCTTCGTTGCACATCTGCAACCTCATCAGTGGTACTATTATGTTCCCTCCTATTGTACTGTAAATGTATTGTAATGTCTACGCCATTTTAATTTAATTAATTAATTTATTTATTTCTTCTTGTCTTTGTCTCTGCGCATGCGTTTGCGTGTGTGTATAATGTTTGGTGTGTGTGTTCGTGTTTGAGTGTAGGTATTTTTGTTTTTGTATTCTATCTTTATTTAGTAGTGTGTGTTTATTTGTATTTGTTGTTATTGTACTTGTGTATCTATTTATTTATTCATTTATTTATATTTCCCTTAAGTCAGTATTGTTTGTTTGGGTATGGTTGTTGTTATTCCATTTATTTTTTCTGTTTAACTTTGGTCTTCTTAACTCTATCTCAGTTGCTTCCCTGATTTTCCTACTTGTTGAGTCATTTCTATGTTTAGATATTTTAATTTCTATTACAGCCATATCTTTGTCTGGCGTGTTCCTATAGTACTGGACATTTTTTTTTGTCCTTTTAGTTCCCCCATGTGTTGGTCTATTCTTTCTCCTATGCTTCGAGCTGTCTCACATATGCACGTCGTACAAGTACCCTCTCTACAACTTATGCTATAGACTACATTTCTTATTTTACAGTTTATCCGGGGCTTCATTTTACATGTAACACATTTCTTATTTGTACAGTGGGTTTTCTTAAAGGGGTATGTTTTGCTGATCAGGGATTTTATGGTAGTTCCTGGCTTTTCTACCACTTTAATCTTTAAATGGGTCTTTCTTGGGGCCTTTCTACATTGGTTAGCTAATTTCCCTCCAGAGGTAGCATCGACGAAAATGACACTCTGGTATCTCTGGTTGTCTTACCCTGAAGTGGTTTTCCCTATCTTATGTTTAGTCCCCTCTAAGCTAATTCCATGATTTGCTCCTGTATAATGGGAAAATTCCTTTCATGTCAATTTCTATGAGGGTCTTATATTTCTCCGTGGCTCCTTTGTATATTCTGATTCTGTCTCTTTGGTTGTAGCCAGAAAACTGCATGCGGTTGATGAAGTGTTGTATGTTTCTTTCCATTTAAGTTGGGTCGCACATGCGGGACACATTCTTCATCACTCTTATCAAGTCTGCGGTCAGAATATTAAACTTAGCACTATTGGACATTGTTGAGCTTTTTAGTATCAGGTATGTGGAGGCCATGGGTTTAGCATAGTGTGAGTGGAGAATTTGGGCCCTCTCGTATATAGTGTTAATCCAGAATTCCGTGTCTAATACTGGTAGTCTATTGTTAGGGTGTTTGAAAGGGTAATCAACAGTTACAGTTATACTCTGGTGTATTGAGTTAGCTATCAGCTGGATGCTCTTCATTGTGCTATTTTCTAAATCATGTTTATTAGTATTCTCTTATGAGGGTGTTCTTATTACTATATTAATATCGTCTACATAGCGAGAGTACATGACGAGGTATATGGAGTTCTCTTCAAGGAGTTCTCTGAATCTCCTCTCCCACCATACCATAAATAGATTGGCAATATCACCAGCTATGCTGATGCCAATGGCTGCTCCCTCATTCTGGGTGTAATTCTTTTCGTTAAATTTAAACATATGGCCCTTTAGGGTAGTTTTAATACTAGCCCCTATTGCACGTGTGACAATTTTTCTCACCTGATCATTGTTTTGGGGTGTCTGTATGGCTTTGGTCCATCCATTCCATCTTCCTATGGGAGTCTTTTTAGGCCATTGAGGTTATGGTGGGGGGTCTACTTCTTATGGGTCTACTGGGGCAGAAACAGCTAAGGTCATGGTTATCTAGGTACTCGGTGTCATAAGTAAGTCTAAGTAGGAGGCCCAGTTCATCTGTGTCGACGTCGCAGAACTCTACTTAGCTCACACTGATTATTTCAACACATTTTTCCACACCAAATTCAATGTTAATGGATGTGTACAGTGATACTACATCCATACTGCCTATTATGCAGTTAGTTAAGTTTTTGTTTTTGTTGCATTCATTGATTCTGCTGAGGAGGTCCTCTGTGCTGTCACATATATCTGGGGACATCTTAATTATGGGGAGTATAATCATAGAGAGCAAGTAGGAGATCTTGTAGTTGCTAGCAATATTGGCTCCGCATACAGGTCTTGTTGGTGGTCCTGTCGTCGGGTCGTTGGTTGTCTTATGGTCTTCGTGGAGCCCATACAAGGGTGGTATGTCATTGTTAGACGTTTGGAAGTTGTTGGCTGTGCGTCTACCTGGCTTTAGGATGTCGGTCCACATCATGTGAGCATTGAGGGTCTTCTCTCTCTCTCCTCATGTGTTTGTTGTGTTGTTTCGCTTGCGTTGGTGATGTGGGGTTACATAGCCTTGATATAGTTCGGCATGCTGGCTCTTGAGATCCTACCATATTTATCTGTAGGTAGACACAGTACCTCACCATCCCTTGTGCGGTCTTGAGGTTAAGTAGGCCTTCTACAGGTTTTCTTCCAAGTTGTTGGATTTCTGGTCTGCTTTGTCTGTTAGTATATTGGTCCACTACCTATATATATATATAGGTATGTATGTATGTATATATGTATGTATATGTATATATTTATATATGTATAGTTAATAAATGAAACAAACAAAACACAGGAGGCAAATTTACACAGTTATATTACGTTCACGCTTGGAAGTAGAAGGGGCTTCAACGTTTCGGACAGATATCCCTCTTCAGGAAAGTTCAGATAAGGAGAGAACAGATAGACGTAAGAGTAGTGTGAGAAGATAGGGAAGGAAGTTAAAAAATGTTATATATATATATATATACAGTGTATATATATATATATGTGTGTGTGTGTGTGTGTGTGTGTGTGTGTGTGTGTGTGTGTGTGTGTGTGTACTTATGAGGTTACCGCTATATCCAATAATAATCGTTTTTTTTTTTAATGTCCTGTAACTTAGCGATTCGACAAATATGAATTTCTTTCTTTAGCTCTTTGATGAGCTTCTTGCTCTTTCGTTTCCTTTCTTTGCTTCTTGTCTTAATATGGTGGCTCTGTCGCACGCGCATGCATACATACATGTATTTGATTGTGCCAATCTGTTTGTCGTTATATATTGCTACTCCCGCACGCTTCTGTGTCTGGTATATGCACGCATACATGTGTGTGTTTTTCCCTGCCTTTATGCCCGTGTGTGTGTGTGTGTGCAAGCAAATATATGTGTCAATATATATTGCCACTCTCTGAGTGTTTACATCTATCTACGTATGTGGTATATTTGTGTATACGCTGGTGACCTCCTACCAGCCAGGGCCGACGCCAAATTATCTGGTACCCTAGACACACCCTTCTCTGCTCAAATGTACGGACCCCCCCCCCAAAAAAAAACACAACTTGATACTATTTTACTTGTAAAATTAAGACAAACATCGACATTAGTGATGAACTAATAAGATAATGGATAGTTGAACAGACGCTCAATACTAATCAGGGATGGTGGAACAGAGGGGTGGGGATGGCATGCTCCCCAATAATTATATTTTCTCCCAAAACTACATAAACACACTTCTATTTGTATATGCTGTATAAATATGAATCGCTTACAATAAAATTTCGCCGGAGATAGATTAGCAAAATTTATTAAGTGGTTAGACGGTGGGTTGGATTAAAAACTTGAGAGGGTTGAGTCTAACAAATTAATAAGCGGGGGGGGGGCGTTTATTCAAGACCTGAGAGTACTGAATTATTGACGGACGTAAGAATGAAAACTCAATACCAAAGTAGAATTTAAATATTCATTCATTATGGCTAAACCTTGTTACTTTGGAGTTTCACCTACGTACTCACCAGAAAGGACTGGTGATCCTGTGAGTAACAAGGATCACCTATATCCATAATAAATAAATGTATATGTAAGTGTATATATATTTATATATATATATATATATATATATATACAGAGAGAGAGAGAGAGAAGGGGAGAGGGAGACGGAGAATTATATATAGAGAGAGATAGTGAGAGAGATAGAGGCGATGAATAAATTGGGGTATAATACCAGTTTCTTACCAAATGCGAAGAAGCTCGATATATTAACCCCTTAGGAAATGGTATAGAGCATCATTAAAAAAAATTATATTATATACAGTTGCGGTGGAACTGCGGCGTGGAGGTGCCATGCTCCTCTCCAGTAATTATATTTTCTCCCCAAACTAGCAAAACACATATCTATTTGGATATGTGCTACAATTTATGTACATGTTATGTTTATCGCATATCGACGTTTTCTGATCATTTTAGAATGCAAAGAGCTGAACTACAACTAAATTGTCCAAAATTGTTCAGAAATGCTCCCACCGCGACTGAATACAGCTGAAGCCAAATTTGGATGACAGATGAATGCAAACAGGAAGACAATTCAAAATTTCATTTTGTGTGCTTTGTTCTCGGCATAGTTTTTAACCAATTTAGCTAAACCAAGTGATGAAGCCTGAGCATGTTCAATTGCTATAGTTGCCAAACCAATTAGTCTCTCTTGCAACATTGTAAAGTGAATGTAAGATTTTATAAGCTTGAGTTTTGAGAAACTACTCTCACCACTTACCACCAATACTGGAAGTGTGAGAAGGATAATCAATGCAATAGAAACATTAGGGAAATTATCCAAAGTTGTTTTTGGAAAAAATCGTGGCCTATAAAAACACGCGAGCGTAACTGCGTTCTGAAAATTTCGTATACACGCGATTTTCACCCATTCATTTTGCTTGTTCTGGCCAGACTAAAACTACCCGATTATTTGTCCCTGTTTGAAATAAACCAGGATAAAAAACAACACTCAATAAAACTGAAATTTATTTATTTAATTTTCAAAATTGTTGTTGATTTGGCGAAATTCGCCCACGGCGGCTGCCTAGTTTGCCTATATGGTAGCGCTGGCCCTCCTACCGTCCTCAAATATCCATACATATTTATCAATGTGCTTGTGTATACCTGTTCACATTTATACTCTTGACACTATGTCTGTGCTATCCTCTATGCCTATCCATATGTATCTCAATATTCTTTGTCACCTGCCTCTATGTCATAGGATTGATACTATTCCAATCCTGCTACCTATTCAAGATGTGTTTATATCTGTCTGTGCAATCGTGTGTATCGTTTTCTATGTATTGTAATGATTTTGATATGAGTTACTAGATCGAAGTGTTGTTATTATTCCATTCCTGCATTATATTGAAATTGGGTTTAGTTTTTCATAGACACTAATAACAATGACTTTCTGGAAAGACACGACCTTAGTAGTCTCAGTCCCACTAGGCAAGAGAGAGGCAGTCGACCACCCATTAACTTAATGGCCAAAAAGACGCATAGAAGGATGGGATATATATATATATATATATATATATATATATATATATATATATATATACACAATTCGTTTTTGAATCTTTTTGCGAGATTCGTTATTGTTGTACTTGGGGAGGGTCATATTTCCAATAAAAAGACACGTACCTGTTGGTTTTCATTCATTTCAATTTATTATTGTAGTGAAAACCATCAGGTGCGTGTGTTTTTATTGGCAACATGACACTCCCAAAGTATAACTATATATACATATATACACTGAAGTGAACCTAAACATCGAGTGCTCACCCGGATGAACCTACAGTAACTCCAAGTTACACTCCCTGGATATATATATATATATATATATATATATATATATGTATATATACAATGCAAAATAAACGTTAAGACATGTTACATAATCGTATTTATTGGATAATACGTATTTCAGTGACACCAGTGTAGAACTGTCATGTGATCATTACAACAGCAACCAGAACTGGTGTAACATCATCAGACCTTCATAAACACGGACGTGCTTGCCTGTGGCATACCGACTCCCTTGCATAAATATGTTAACATCTTATGATGTCACACCAGTGCCGGTTGCTGTATTGATCGTATAATAGCTCCACATAGGTATCACTGAAATATGTATTACTCAATATACAGGATTACGTTAATGTTTATTCCATATATTGAAACTGCGTCGCGTTTGATCGCCACCGTTATGACGGATAGATAATACTGACGTGGAGTGTTCTTACCTGCTGACACCTTTTTATGAACAAGACGTCACAACACAATTCTTCCGGGCTTAGTAATTAGTAACTATACACACGCACACACACACACACACATATATATATATATATGGGGTGGGGGTTGGGTTGAACATCTGGATCCGTGTTCGCTGGTTTCACTTGATTCATTTCTGTTCGTTGGTAATCGAATATGTATGTGTCAAATCTTAAATTGGTATTTATGTAAAGTTAGAAATACAATAGATTGTACGTTTTTATGTATAACATATCAACATCTGCTTATTTACCCTTTCAAATGCACTTAGAGTAATACTTAAAATTAAGTTCGAAGAAAAGCTTATTGGAATAGAATATTTTGATGTATACATAACTGAATAGAAAATGCGTATTTATACTTAAACGTAATAGAATATCTGAGACTGACCCACTAAAGAACGAATTGATGGCTAAATGTTCTCTTATATTCAGTTGTATAGCCAATTTGAATATCTGAAGGCTTAAATATGCGTTGGAGAAAAATTCGAATGGAAATAATTGAAAAACTTTAGAAGAGTAAAAAAGAAAAAATACTGCATCATCAGATTAACATAGAAACAGCTACGTGGATGCTCGAATTGCTGTAACACATTAGACAAAGTAGTCCAAGATACATTTTGTCAAAGATACATATTGTTAAAAAAAAAAGGCGTGATCTGAATTGATCTAGGGTTAAATAATGGTTTCTTATATAGGCACAAGGCCAGCAATTATGGGGGAGGGGAAAGTCGATTAAATTGATTCCAGTGCGTGACTGGTACTTTATCGACCCCGTGAGGATGAAAGGCAAAGTTAACCTCAGCGAGATTTGAACTCAGATCATAAAGGGCCGTAACTCTATGCTACAAAGCATGGCGTCCGATCCTCTACCGATACTGTCATCCACCGCACTGATCTAGGGTTAAATAATTGTTTCTACTTTTGGCACAAGACCAGTAATTATCCAGTGCATTACTGGTACTTTATTTTATCGACCCCGTAAGGTTGAAAGGCAAAGTCAACCTCGGCGGGATTTGAACTCAGAATGGCAAGGGCCGTAACTCTATGCGTCAAAGCATGGCGTCCGACCCTCTACCGATACTGCCAACCCACCGCCCTTACGATTAAATAATAACCACAAATATCTAGTAATGATTATTTCTAAGATAAGCTTAAAGGCAGAAATTTGTGGGGAAATGTTAATTAGAACACATAACGTAAGGTATGTTTGCGTGGCAGTTAAGGTTTCTGTCTATAATACACAATTGACAAACATGTAAAAATGAAAGTGGACCCGTAACTGCTAGGAGCACCGTCTTGACTTATGGCATTTCTTGGACATTTAAAACCTGGCCGAGTCCATCCCGCTCCATGTCTGAACAGCCGATTTTTTCCAACGAAAGTGGTAGTGTGATAGAAAGGAAGTGAGAAAGAGATATAGAGGAAGAATCGACCCAAGTACTCGACTGGTACTTTTTTTATCGCCCTCGAAATGATGAAAGACAAAATTGATCTCGGTGTGATTTGAAATCAGAGCATAGAGAACCGACGTGAATACCACAAAACACTCTACCCGACGTTCTAGGGACTCTGCTAATTTGCCGCCTCAAGCATGTGACTTTTTTTTAGGGAATTCAATTGTTAAATTATAGGTATGTTTACAAACAATGGCTTTTCAAACGAAACTCGGAAATGATTAGCCATTTGGAATTGAACTTATGTTCTGTAGTTGACGCCTTGTTGCATTAACCACCATGCTACAACATTTACACACATCTTCAGGCAGGGTTTTACGTTTAAATGCCGAAATAATCGTTCCTATATTTTGCCATCCGAGCGTAACTGCTTGTCTCTTGGAAACATACAACTGTTTAAAACTATCATCGATACCAACCACTTTTGTATTCCCTTGCGAATAGCGTGTATGTAGGCATATATTCTTGATTTATGGTCATATCTATTCAGTAATCTACACTACATTGATGCGGAACCATGAATTTAATTAACAGAATACAAAAAAAAATAAAACATAAATATTAATATATTAAAGAAAGAAATGCTGAACTACAGAAGTGGATAGAAAGAAACATGTCTCAATGGAGTCGAATATACTAGTCTGAAAATTATTCAAAATATTACAGCAAAATTTATAATTAAGTGCTTCGTTAAGGAATTGAAAGCGGTTTTGATTCAATAGGACATATATCTGGAACTATATAATAAATGACTGACCAAATATTTATATCTGATTTAAATAGCAACAATAGACTATTAAGTTATGTTAACGTTTAAAATTTTAATGAAAACATGAAATAATATATATAACGGTAAGACAACTTAAACTCCGTAAAATATGGTTCATCATAATCAAAGTTACGCAATCAAGAGAAATTCGTGCAGTTTGATTCAAAATTATTCATCCCAGTACAATAACGAATGGCATCTGCTACAACAGCGCATGGTTTTTATGGTTGGGAGTATTTTGGGTTTCAGAACAATATGTGTCGACATTCTTCTAATTCGCAATAATTCTAAGGCAGAGTTTCGGAATAAGCGTATTACAGTAATCTTTTCTAAATCTGACGGTGCACCATTGTAAATTAGAGAAGGTAATGCCATCTAGTGCCCTCTCCTCTCCTGATAACGGACTCAAACAATTACACAAAATTAGTGTATATCCATATAGACTAATTCAAGACTGTACGAAGAGGTTCAACACTTCCAAAGCAGAATACAACCAATTTATACCGGATTAAACATGTTCATTATTTACTACAGGGCGGTGGATTGGCAGTATCGGTAGAGGGTCGGACGCCATGCTTTCTAGCATAGTTACGTCCCTTTACGATCTGAGTTCAAATCCCGCCGAGGTTGACTTTGCCTTTCATCCTTACGGGGTCGATAAAATAAAGTACCAGTAATGCACTGGGTAATTGCTGGCCTTGTGCCTAAAGTAGAAACAATTATTTACTACACGAGGTCAAATCAAAAGGAGAAATCTGTCAGCATACAGGACAATTCAAACTAATGCAGATATTTAGCAGTAAATGATTGGTTCATTATTTTAGTGATCCCAGAAGTAAGAAAGGTAAATTTGACCATGGCGAGATTTAACGTAAAGAGACGTAAGTAAATATGTCAAAGTATTCCAGTCATTTATACAATATATATCATATATCTTTTTCTAATATAAACAAAAAGTTAGCAATTTTACCGTAAGACAGAATCGATTAAATTGACTCTTGTGCTCTAGTTGTACTTTATTTTATCGACCCCGGAAGAATAAGAAGAAAAGGTGTCCTCTGCGAGTTATGGACTCAGAACGTGAAAAGCCAGCAGAAACATCGAAAAGCATTTTCCTTGACGGTCTAACAATTCTTCCAGTCCAACACCTTCTATTAATATTATAATAATTACTAAGATTGGCAGAAAGCTAGAAAGAACAATATGCCACCACCCACACTGTTTGATACTAGCCAATATGACGCCTAAAATATTTCAATTCAAGATGTAAAAGTGCATATAGCTAACGTAGTTCATCAATCATTCAACCGATTGTTCGTAAACATTTGTTGAGCCCGGAGGAATATTTTGGTTACAATTCTTTCTAGAATAATAGATTATACATTATCCACAAGGATAAAGAATGTTTGCATACACACGCGTGCATGCACACACACACACACACACACACACACACACACACACACACACACACACACACACACACACACACACACACACACACACACACACACACACACACACGCATATATATATATGAAAATCCTAGATATAATAGAGCTAATTGCAAATCATATATGTGTGTGTGAGTGTGGAAGAGGCACGATTTAACGGTCAAGGCGTTCGGCTTATAACTAATGAGGTTGATATATATATATATATATATATATATATATATATATATATATATATTACCGTACTACCTACACTATATATATATATATATATATATATATATATATATATATATATATATATATATATATATATATGTAGGAGGTGAGTTTTATTGTAGTACAATAAAGCAATGCAAATATCGGATAAGTAGCACTCTACAGTTTGTAGGACTGGAGTATAAATAATATAAGATCAAAAGATGGTTAAAAGAGTTCCAAGTATTTTATTATGCGCATTTCAAAAACAAATATCATCATGAGATGATATCTGCGTTTTCATCAGATAAAATAGGGATACATGATATGAGGGTTAAAAAACACTTGTGAATAGTGAATATGTTGATTTAAAACTTGACTATTCACAAGTGTTTTTTAACCCTCATATCATGTATCCCTATTTTATCTGATGAAAACGCAGATATCATCTCATGATGATATTTGTTTTTGAAATGCGCATAATAAAATACTGGAACTCTTTTAACCATCTTTTGTTCTTATATTATATATATATATATATATATATATATAAATATAGAGTTTTACATATACATAAAGTTATATATGTTGCAACCGGTCACTTTGTGGCTCTATGAAGAATTAATAAATTAAATAATCAGAGCAATATATCATAAATCATGTCTATAGAATCATTAGATATATAAAATATATACCATTTCCTCTGCCAATCAGCATAATTAACCATATAAAAAATCAATTAGACCAAGCTATAAGGATAAAGGTTCCTATGAAGAAATCTCCGACAAATAACCGAAAGTGGCCTCTTCGCGGTGGCCCCAATAGGGTATTTATCCAACATTTCGACAGCATGTAGAAACTGACTAAATATACAATCAACCATACACAATTAGGTATAAATTCAAACTAAGAAGAAATGTGTACATACCGTAACTATATCCCTACCATGGTTTCATCCGTATTTTTAGATATCCTATTAATAGGAAATCCACAGAGTTCGGATTCATCAGGAGACAAACTCAAAAATAGACACTTAGTTTCCCAAAGTGATCGCGCCAATGGTTAATTATGCTGATTGGTTAATTATACTGATTGGCAGAGGAAATGATATATATTTTATTTATCTAATGATTCTATAGACATGATTTATGATATATTGCTCTGATTATTTAATTTATTAATTCTTCATAGAGCCACAACGTGACCGGTTGCAACATATATAACTTTATGTATATGTAAACCTCTATATTTAATAATCTCCCGTTAGGTTGAGATACAATTTGGCGATATTTGGCTGCGCTTTCTAGCAACAAGCCTACCCGCCGTAAGCAACCAATCACATTCTTTTCAACTTGACCACGGCCATAATGCGGTTCTTAGCCATTTTTGAATCTAGTTTTGGCGCGATAACTGGGTAATTGCTGGCCTTGTGCCTAAAGTAGAAACAATTATTTCTACTCATACGTCTGTACTATATATAGATGATTATGGTTCCATATAGATATTAATTGCATTAGAGCGAAAACGTATTTGGGCGCACCGTGTGCATGATGTATTAAAATGTATGAAAAACTGTATGTATCTATTTTCCGGTATAAGTAGATATTAGATAATTTAACGCAGTCTGAATCTAGTTTGGTTGGCACGAACAAAGTTATATTCTGTAAGACTTTATAATTAGAATTTCAATTCGTATTTTTCACATTTTAAAAATAGATTTTCATGATTTCAGCAGCGCGTTGTACATTCTCGTGATCTGCAGTGCAACGTTTAGTATGTAAAATCCTGACATGGTCATTCTAACCGCTACAGGTAGCAGTAAAATCTCTTTCAAATCAAGCCGTACTGCTATAAAAGGTACATTTTATAATGTAGACCTTCAACAAGAAGGGGATACACAACGCTGGAATATGTTTGATTATATTGGTTTGCTTGAAATCGGGTAACCTTAGACCAATCAATAACACAACAGCAGCAACAACAAAAACAATAAGATAGTAAACAGTGAGCAAACTACTTGTTCATATCGAAGTTTCATAAAATAATTATATCCCAAAACACATTAGTCTATGATTGAAGATGTTAATTATACTTTTTAAAAACAATGTATTTCAGTGTATTTATGATAATATCATTGTTTGAGTCATTCCTTTCTTTTATCAACAGTTAGGGTTTTCGTCGAAACAATGGCTAGTCAAATCCTCAAAGGTGCATCTTAATACAATGAGAGAAACCCCATGTAGCCACTCGAATTTTAGTTATAGAAAGTTAACTATCTCACAAATCTCTTTCTAATGCCTTAAAAAGGAAAATGCATTCTATAATGTACTCTAAATATATTGTATATGAATAAAAGAAACTAGAATATCTTTGGTCATAAATCTGCTTACTCACGATTGACTTGATAAAAAATAACAGCAATAAGATCAACAAGAGCAGAACCAATAACAACAACGAATACCACAACAGCAGCACCTCCATCAACAAGAAACATGCCTAGTGTAAGAAAAGAAATTTTACATGGAAAAAGTCAGGGATAAAAATGTTGCATTTCATATAACAATTATAAATAATAGTAAGGCAATCAAACAAATGTTTTAAGTCACTGATTAACTAATGGTGATACCTTACTTGAAAATGATGGCAACATATCTGAAGTAAAACGAGTTCTTTCGCAATATAATTAAATGTGTGCTGTAACATTTTCCCTGTGATTTATTTTTGTTTATGATTTTTCCTGTGAGTTTATTCTGTGCTTTTTTCGCCAGTAAATTCTTTCTCTGGATTCCAAAAGTAAGGGCTCGAATAAAATGCACGAAGAAATTGTAGATACAACAATTTGAAAAACAAGGGAAATTATGTGTAAGTTGGTGTTTGCACTGGGAACTGCTGAATATATAGGAAAATATAACATTTTACATGCAGAAAGTAATGATATAGTGTTAATTGAACTAGAAGCAATTCTTAGTTATTAAATAGCGATTCACGTAAATTACATTTAAAATCATATAAACTAGAGAAATTTGAACAATCTGGTTTAAACCGGTCCAAACCAGTTGAAGGTAGTTCAAAGAAGATCAAAGTGTTTTAAATGTAACATTCTATTTTAAAGTAATAATAATAAACATTAAAGCTCATTGATGTCTTAAGCTATCAAATGATCGCTGCTATAATCAAGGCATAATATCATCAAAGGATATTCCAATATGTCGATGAAATAACTAACTCTTGTCATTTCTAGTAATCTAACACTCTTTTGTTTATAATGGAAATTTCATTATGAACAGAAATGCATTATCATTAATCAGACATTGTGAGCTAAGCTTTATATTCCTCCATGAATGCTGCAATGGAGGGGGATGCTTATTCATTGTGATTTCGGCAATACGTATTAGTCGTTTTGTTCCTAAACTTTTAGGATTCAGAACTTTTGTAAATCAAGAGTAATTTACCAAAAGTTAATGTTTTGGCACGACATATCCGTAAGTTGGTTCAGAGCTCCTGAAATCGGAAAAAACCTGTTCCAATAAATTCAGACAAGTTGATTCCAGAAAGAACCGGATAAAATTCGATTGCCATTTCATCTGATAGAAATAAAAGACAAATCACGAAAAACTAAAAATCACCGTCTTAAAAATAGGACACATTAGAGTTGATTAATCTTGAAAAGCAAAATATAAAATATTCATAGATTGATCCATTTGATCAAAATTCTGTATGAACAATGTTGACTAGGAGCTATAAATATCAGTAACAATGAATAAGTACACACGAAATAAATACTGTGTGAAATGCATTTAATTCTCATAAATTTGATACAGATTCACAGAAATAAATGAAAAATATTCGTAAACCACGATTAAAATCTTATAAACAAGAAAAATATCTATACCTCTTATAACTCCTTCGGGTGAATTAAAATAGAATGTGTAAAAAAGAATTATGATAAAATACGCGAACATTTTCTATTAAGTAGAGATATTTCGCGTAATCATGAAAAGAAATCGCCAAAAATGTAATTACATAATCATGCATGTTGCAATTGTAATCGCGTTATTAAAAGCACTCTTGTTACACCGATTTAAAACAAGTTGAGCCGGTATAATTCAATTGAAATCTACCCAAACAGGTTCAGCGCTGTTCACACAGGAAATTGTTTAATAAAGAACAAAACATCATACACGTTCGTATTGAATAATTAAGAATGACAGAAATCATTGGAATAACATATTCGGAAAGGATGATAAATTTGAAGAGAGAAGGAATTATATTTATCAGGAAGGGAAAGGCAACTTAAAAGGTTGCTAAAGCGTAAAACGGATACATCTCTTGCTTTATGTAAACAAAGCTATTATGTAAAACATTAAAAAACAAAACAAACAGCAACACACACGAATATATATATATATATATATATATATGTGTGTGTGAGAGAGAGAGAGAGGGGGGGGAGAGAGAGAGTCCCGGGTTCAATCGGGTGTAACCACAGTAAGGTACTCAATACATTAGTAGAGTTATATACTCTACTGTGGTTACCGCCGAAAAGTATGAAAAGTTGAAAAATGTGGCTTTCGTCAAGAGAATATGGTTGGGTTGTGGAGCTGAAGAATAGAGGTCTGCTTCCAACCAATGCTAGAGATAAAAGAGCAAAGGATGGGCCTTAAGTCAAAGAGGAAGTTGATGAAAGAACGATAGTGAGAGAAACAAGGATAGATTGGAAGAGATGGAAACACAGAGATAAAGAGAGAGGGGGTGGGGGAAGAGAAAGAAAACAGGAAGAGTACACAAGAGAAATAGAAGATAGAGGGACTTATGCGAATAAAAACATAGTACTTGTTAGTGATATATAGTATCAGAAGAAAATGGACATTTACATTAGACGAAGAGCCAACTTCATCGTCAACTCTTCATACAGTCGTGGCTAAAAGTTTAAAACCACCTAGATTTTAAGGTTCTCAATTCTTCTAAAATATTGCTTCACCCATTTCGTTCTTTGAAACAAGGAAATCTCTCTTTAATTGAAACAATCTCTCTTGTCTCCCTTTTTGAATATTGGGATTATCACTCCCTATTGCCATTGTTTAGGAGCTTTTCCAGAGATCCAGGCTACCCGGAACACACGAGTCAGCCAGAGAATAACTTCTCTATTTAAATCTTTCAACATCTCGGGGTGGATTTCGACTTCCCCGGCGTCCTTGCCACATTTGAGCTATTTAACTGCTCTCATGACCTCAGCCTCCGAGAAATAAGTCACCGCTCCGAGAAGCACCTCATGTACAGCAAAGGATGCTGCTGTGATCAAGTTTAGGAGATCACCAATGTATTCTCTCTCTCCTCCTCGTGAGAATACAGCCCTCTGTGCAGAGAACCCCGGACGCGTTCCTGATAGCAGGTGTGGAGGAGGACTTCTTATTACGAAGTCAGTGGATGGTTTGGCAGAACACATTATTTGCTGATCTGAAGCTTGGATTCCAGCTAAACCCGAAAGTCCTCACATGTCTTAACTTTGGACTACTTTAAACTCTATGCTGCGATTCTTCGTGCCTGATTGTACCACAAGTGCAAGACCGAGGACTTATTACCACGTCTAGCTTTGTAGACTTCGGATTGCATCTTTCACCTCTTGATTGATCCAAGGGGTCCACCTGCCATCCAGCGCTACACGAAGCCTCTTTTCACTCGGCAATGATAATAGTATCTGGTACACTAAAATCTATACCTACTCAGTGATTGCCAACCCTTTTTCATATAGATCTTTCTCACGTGCAGCCTCAAGAGATGATCCACGAAGCAGCACTTCTTACCAAGTCCAAACATGACCTTCCCGTCCATGAAGACCTAGAAAACCTTCTTAATGTGCACTTGAAATCACGCAAACCATTCTGGGAATCACTGAATCAGGAGGAAGAATGGCAACGATCCTGGAATGAGTCCAAATTTGCCAACCGAGACCTCACCCCGCATCTAAACCAGCCGGCTTTGATCTTCCCAGGAAGCAATGGGTGTCTCTTAATAGGATCTGCACAACTCATTCCATCGATGGAAATGAAAGACAGCCCAGACTGTGGTATCACTGACCAGAGAGTACTGCATGTTATTCAGGATTGCCCCCCAGACGTTTTCTCGGCGGTCCTGAGGCAATCCATAAGGCTGCAAATGACGCCGTGGTGTGGCTCGCCGATCTCAAGATGCCTCTTTAACTATTGTGCAGATCTCATACGACAAGAAGAATCCACCACTCGAAATAGAGTATGACGTACTCGTATATACCATGCTTTCGTTAAAGGTTTTAGATGCCACTGCCGACAAAGATACTCACCTGACACTCCCTTCCTTAATCCAGTGGAAGATACAAAAAATTATATGGAAGGAGAGAAGTTCGGAGCTTTCTTCATAGATGCCGAATGGATAAAAGACAAAGTGGATCTCGGCGGGATTTGAACTGAGAACACAGGAACCCGGAACAAATATCCACCGCTCTAACGAATCATCAACCACCTGCACACACACACCGACACACGAACACATACACACTCACAAACAACTACATCGACTTAAATACATATATATCCACACACACACACACACACACACACACACACACACACACACACACACATATATATATATATATATATATATATATATATAAATGTAATCTGAGTTTTTCGAATATTAATAATAACATTCGATTCGTTTGCAATTATACAAACAAGCCTCAATTTTATAGCCATGTCAGTAGAATGAACGCTTCATTCTTGCTCTTGTATTGTCATGCAAAAAGAACTACAGACACTAATGTTTCTGGGTATCACCCGTCATCAGTACAGCTCACAGCAACACAAGAGCAAGAATGAAGTGTTCATTCTAATGACATGGCTATAAAATTTAGGCTTTTTTGCATAATTGCAAACGAATTGAAAGTTGCTATTAATATACGAAAAACTCAGATAACATTTATTGTATTCAGCCATGTAGAGCGACATTTTCTTTTTTATTTGAATTTGACAAAGCCGTCCTTTTACCGCTCGTATACAGAAAACTGACTGGCCAGTCTGCTAATATGCAAATCTAGCTGATCAGTGGATCTGCTAATATGCAGATCTGACTGATCAGCCAGGCTGCTAATATGCAAATCAGGCCGATCAGTCACTGTGTATTTTTGAAAATAGCATATATTTTCACTAGCTCTGACAGTTTTGAAGGTGAACAGTGTGCTGTACTGATGAAGGGTATAACATTGAGGCTTGTTTGTATAATTGCAAACGAATCGAATGTTATTATTAATATTCGAAAAACTCAGATTACATGTATTGTATTCAGCCATGTAGAGTGAAATTTATACACACACACACACACACACACACACATATATATATAATGGAAAAATTTGAACAGGGACAAAACAGAGAGGCAGTACAACAAATGTTTATTAATTTCACGCTCTGGAGAGTGGGGTGTTGGTGGGGGACGGCGTTTCGGGCATAAGCCCTTCCTCAGGTGGGAAGTGTGTGGGAACAGAGTTCAAAGGGTGTGTAGGGGAGTGGTGGACATATAGCGAAAGGAAACGGTGCGAATGAAAAAATAAAAAATAAAGATAAAAATAAAAATAAAGCATGATCAGAATACAAGGAATGAGATAAATTTAAAAATAAAGGCATGATCATATATATATATATATATATATATATATATATATATATATATATATATATATATATACATATTTATGTATATATATTTATATATGTATCTATATATATTTATATATATGTATGTTTGTATATATATTTATATATATGTATGTATATATATTTATATATATGTATGTATTTATATATATATATATATGTATCTATGTATATGTATTTATATGTATGTATGTATATATATATATATGTATGTATATATATTTATATATATATATATGTGTATGTTTGTATAGATATATATATATATATATATATATATATATCTGTGTATGTTTGTATATATATATATATATATATATATATATATATATATATATATATATATATATATATATATATATATATATATATATGTATGTATGTATGTATATATGTCTATATGTATGTATGTATATATATATATATTTATATATTTAATAAATTAACAGAGAAAGCTTTAAGCAATACTCCGACCGACATCCATCTCACTCAACAAACATTAGGATATACCTGAGTATAATCCCAATTATATGTTTGGGGTGCTAACTATATTGTATTTTACAGATAGCCGGCTGTATTATTTTATATGAGACATACTTAAATACATCTCTCCTTCCAAACGATCGTTTCGTTATAAGTTTTCTACAAATTGGGAAAATAATATCCAGGTTATGTAGAAGCCTGCATATAGTCCATAGGTATACATACAGGTGGGCACTTATAACTCATCAGTGGATGCGCAGCAATATCAATATAAAAAACCATACTGATATTAATATTCAGCGATGGTCCCCGTCAGTGCTAGAATGACCGCCAAATTTGTATTTTCCAGCAGTCTCTTAAAATGAAATTTCACACTGTCCCCAAACGGGAAGGGGAGGTTATCGTAAAACATAAAATAATATATACGCAGGTCAATTAATTCTGTCATGAATTTTAATATATATATATATATATATATATATATATATATATATATATATATATATATATATATATATATTATATATATATATTATATATATATATATATATATTTATTAAAATAACAGATTAAAGTTTAAGCAAAGAATCGCTGCTTTCACCCTTAACGGGATCTTCTGAAACTAACAAAGTCAATCTGTAAACGCAGAAGTGGATATTTCAAAAAACGTTGCAACCGGAGGAAGACAGGAAGACCATACTTTGGTTCGTGGAAACGTTCCCTGGCAAAGAACGGGAAAAAACGAATATAATACGTCATTAATAGGAGCGGTGAAAAACAATTACACGCAAAGACAGGACCACGTTTATGGTATAAAAGAAGTCGTAGACTAATGTTCTCTTAGGTGGTTCATAGAGACGTTCTCTGGCAATGAACGGAAAAAACGAAGATAATACGTCCTATGTGGAGCGTGGAGAACAATTGCACGCAAAGACAAAATCACGTAAATGGTATAGTTGAAGTCGTAGACTAAAATTCTAACTAGGAAACCGAATGAATCTCCGCTTCAGAGTTAAGAATAAAGTAAATAAAATACAATACAGAGGTAATAGAAATTAAATAAATGCATACACGCATGCAAATACGTACATACACAAGCATACGCAAAACACTTGCCATAGGTATACAAAACCACGCACATATAAATATGTGTGTGTGTGTGTGTGTGTGTGTGTGTGTGTGTGTGTGTGTGTGTGTGTGTGTGTGTGTGTGTGTGTGTGTGCGTGCGCGTGTGCGTGTATACAAATAAATAAATAATTAAATAAACGTATATAAATAAATAAATACGTATATAACAAGCGCACACACATACCTACATGTAAATACACAAGTGTTCGGAGACGTAAGTCAACCAAAACATGAAGTACACATATTCACACACCCTACATAGGTACGAACCTGCATACTCACGCAGACGCAAAACTCCCCTATACACATAACCAAACCATATATACCAGAATATATAAAAGATTATACGCCATAACATACAATCAAATATACGTACGAGAAAGTATACGTACCTTCACAAAACATACAGGTAATATATACTTACCTATTCAAATAAGTAATGGTATAAACAAAACATATACTTAGCTACCACATCAAGACGTAAAATATCCACGTATAGATCGTACTATCCGTTAGGGTATAATGTGGGGCTGTAATACAGGAAAGTTTTGTGCAATTTATGTTTACAAGCCGAAATTGCCTCAGATTTTTTATTAAGATGTGGTCTGTGGCGTAGAGTATTTCCAGGGCCTCAGCGGCGCAGAGGTCACATGGTCTTTTATTTCCGTTATACGATCTAGCCCTAGCTAGGATCTCCCAGTTTAACTTAAATTGGGTGTGGTTGTCTTTTAGACTCCAGATATAAGCTGAAAGTGACGTCATATTCCTTCTTAGAGGGTAACGAAAAGAATGGGTATGCTTGTAAAGATGCTTGATTCTATTGGCGGTTAACCCTATGTAGGCTCTACGGGACGTGGGTGTTTCAACCTTACATTTGTAGACAATGTTACTAGAGAGGCATTTCCCGGATAGGGGGCAATCAACCCGATTCCTACAATTACAGTTAGTACTAACTACAGGGTTGCACGTGTTCCTACGGCTAGGTAGTTTAGCTAAATTTGAAGCTGTGATGTTATGTGCAAGTTTAGGTGTCGTAGAGCAAGAAATTTTAATAGTATCATTATTACTATATGTATATATAGTCTATCTTCTAACATACAAGTATTTAAGGAACACGCCGAGTACTACGATAACGCCCTTAGTAAAGCAGGCTACCTCAACACAATAGAGTATATAGATGGGAACAATCAAAACACCCAAAATAAATCCCACATAGGTAGATATAATAACACAACACCAAACCACACTTACTACCATAGATGCACACCAGTAAACCAACAAACAAAACTAATAGAAAGCGATGCAAAGAGTGCTTATGGTATAACCCCGAATACAATAGTTCCATTAGTACAAATTTACCAGTACTCTTCTTTAAATTAATTAAGAGACATTTTCCTACATCACACAAATACCACAAAATCCTAAACCCTACCACTATAAGACTGTCATACTCTACAGCGTTAAACCTTGAACAACACATAAAAAAGATCAATACTAGAAGGTTAAACGAAAACACTAAGAACTTAAGTACAAAGAACACAAAAAAAACAGTAGACAATACACTACAGAACATAAATAAACCACACCTAAGTTCGTCCGCAATACTACTCCAGGGAAAACCCAACGTACACAACTGTAACTGCACCTATCCTGACAACTGCCCCCTCGGCAATAACTGCCTGGAAAAAAATATTATTTATAAGTGTACCATCAAATCCGGAGGCAACGAGTGGTATTACGTGGGATCAACGGCAACATCGTTTAAATCTCGATTATATAGGCATTCTTACTCAATAAAACACCAGAGCCAAAGAAATGTAACAACTTTAGCAGAAAAAGCTTGGACGCTCAGAGATAGCGATCAAAAGTTTACCCTAAAATGGGAGAAATTAGCTAAAACCCAAAGCTTTTCCAGGAGCCAAAATTTCTGCAAATTGTGTAATCTTGAGATTTATTACATAATCACACACAAGAAGAAATTGCTGAATAACAGAATTGAACGAACATTATTCTGCCGTCACAGAACTAAAACCCTTTTTTCCCACTACAAGCCGAATATTACATAAAAGAGGGACATCCCCCCAACTATATAAACCTCAATCTAGTTAGAAAAATATAAAAACAATCTCTTCTCAACATATATTAATAACCTTAAATTACCACACTAATAATGGAAAGATATGCTGATGAGAATAGGTGCAAATATGCGATAATGAATGTGTCTAAAAACGTCCATAAGTATGTATATATATGTGAAAATGTATATAAATAAGTAAATATATATATATGTCTGATGTGTATAGTTAGATGTAAGTGTATTTATGTATTAAAGTGCTTATATATATATATATATATATATATATATATATATATATATATATATATATATATATATATATATATATATATATGTGTGTGTATATATATATATAGATGTGTATGTATATGTATATGTGTACACATAGACTAGAGTATGTATGTATATATGTGTGTGTCTATACGTGTGTATATAAAGATAAGTTGAGTATGAAAATGTATACACATGAACGCGTATGTATGTACATGAATACATGTGTGTATATATATATGTATGCATGTGTATATGTATGTAAGTATGAATATGTGAATGTGAGTATATGTATTTTGTAGAGGTGTGCAAATGCGTGGGTGAAAGGATACGTACACTTGAAAGAAAAATTTAAGTCTGAATGTTAATTAAGTGCAAACACAAAACCAACCACGCATATCTTTACTATCTCTAATCCTTCTATAGATTTAGAAAAATAACCAATAATATATTCTATAAAAATGTCAAAACAACAGATGGGAATCTAATTACTCACTGCCAGCAAAAATTCTCACTGCTATCAAAAAACTACTCCCTCAACTATTCTTCTAACAACTTCACCCCTCCCTCCTAATATTCTCTATAAAAACCAAATAGGTCCTCAGTAATATTATTCTGATGAAATGACAGTAAATAATAACATTGAAATATTGAATGTCTGAATAACTAAAACTTTGTAGATAGCAGCTGTTTTCAGGTTATGTAACTGTTATAGAAACACGTGTCAATAAATTCCTTACAACTAAACTGTATCCATTCAAATCTTTCTCTCTCTCTCTCTATATATATATATAAATAAATATATATATATATATATATATATATATATATATATATATATATATACATATACACAAACGTAAGTACATGTACAACAATACATACGTAAAAGTTCCTCTTTATTATGGCTGCTATTCGGCAATCTGTACGTTCACAGATTATTGTTATTGAAAGTAAAGAATTTATTTATATTTTCCTCATTTTTGTTGCCAGTAATGCCTGAGTCTGAGAATGTTAAGCTGTAAGTAATAAATAAATTAGCATATGGAAAATTTCAAAAGTGAAATATGCAGACTGCATATGACTGTCAAAATATAAAATTATATTAAAAACGGAAGAAGGAAATATATATCAAATATTTCAAATAACAAAATTGTACTATATGAGTAGAGTATTCATATGAGTATTCTCGTCTGAGATTTTAGTTTGATTACACACACAATCACAGGGATTTAGTAGTGTGAGAATGTATGATGTTATTCCACTCTATGTCTTTATTCAATGAAAAATGGCGTCGTAGGTTGTATGTAATATATATATATATATATATATATATATATATATATATATATATATATATATATATATATATAATACATATATGGGTGGATGGATAGATGGATGTATGTATATATATATATATCACTCTCTCTCTCTCTCTCTCTCTCTCTCTCTCTCTCTCTCTCTATATATATATATATATATATATATATATATATATATATATGGATGGATGTATAGATGTATGTAGGCATATATATATGTATATATATATATATTTATATATATATATGTGTGTGTGTGTGTGTGTGTGTGTGTGTGTGTGTGTGTGTGTGTGTGTGTGTGTGTGTGTGTGTGTGTGTGTGTGTGTGTGTGTGTGTGTGTGTGTGTGTGTGTGTGTGTGTGTGTGTGTGTGTGTGTGTGTGTGTGTGTGTGTGTGTGTGTGTGTGTGTGTGTGTGTGTGTGTGTGTGTGTGTGTGTGTGTGTGTGTGTGTGTGTGTGTGTGTGTGTGTGTGTGTGTGTGTGTGTAATAGAATCATCTTTCAGTTTAAGTATTCAATATGCTATTTATATTGAGAGATATGACACTGTGGAGTACATGTGCTTGCAACAGGTTATTAAAATCTATCTTGCGAGACAATACATACGTTACAAAATATGATTAACTGCTTAGAAATAACATCATTCAGTTGAAACACATTACGAATATATGTACGTATGTATGTCTCTATATACATGTATATATCTATGTGTGTGTGTATGTGTGTTTGTGTGTGTATGTGTATAGATAAGGACATATATATATGTATATGCTGTATGTGTAGGTGTGTGGGTGTGGGTATGTGTGCGCGTGAAACGTTATATTTTTATAAATATATAAAGTACTGCAATCACAAACTTAACACATATTAAAGTCTACGCAATTACATATATGCACTTAGGAAGCTGGCATAAACTACTATTTTCACCTTTACACTTCCACTCTCTCTCTCTCTGTCTCTCTCTCTGTATATATATATATATATATAAATATATAGTATATCACATCATAATATATCATATTATATCACACTCTGCTCTGCAAGAACATAGAGTGCTCAACCTGCATACCGCCTATGGAAGCATCTTAGCTACCATCAGACACACACACACGCGCACACACACACACACACACACACACACACATATATATATATATATATATATAAATATATATATATATATATATGAAAAGAGTCAGGACCCTGAAGGCTGAGCTCCGGCCGTTTCGACAGCTATATATATATATATATATATAAATGTATATATACACACACACACACACACACACACACACACACACACACACACACACACACACACACATATATATATATATATATATATATACATTAATTCAAAATATTAACAAAAATAGACATTCGTGTGATCAAGTATATTTTATTATACATATTTCAGAGGTACTGAGCTACCTTCAACAGTACGCCCTCATCAGATAAAATTAGATGATGCATGATATACTTATAACTTTACTATAAAATTATTTATTTATTATATGTATATGGATCACTAATATCGTTTTGAGTTCCGAACAGAATACTCTGTATGTGTTTGGACAAATATGAATATCTGGTTTAATAACAGGCTTCTAGATACATTTATATGTACTCTAGATACTTAAGGACATTCCGGTGTTATAATTGTTAAATATTTTCTAGATTACATAACGATTATTTTTTTTTTATTTAATTAAATCCGGGTTACCTTCGGGTCGATGAAAATCTTAAGTTTTCTCTTTCTCATGTTTGCAGACACTTTAAATATGATACTATACTACTATATAGATCCTTAAAAACTTTCTTATATTTTAAATGATATAACTTAGATATTTGGCACTTATATGATCGCAAACAATTTACTTATTTATTTTGAATCTGGTTTGTTTCCTTATGATTCATGAAATTGTTATAGCATATGTATTACATGATCCTAAGATACAATAATTGATCTAAAACCTTAATTGTAACAATATTAACAGTAACTTATTTATTCTATTATATTATATTGTGTTATGTATAAATGACTAATGTCGTCTTGAACTTTAGACAATATACTCTTTGTATATATTTGGACAAATGCATATATCAAATTTAATAATAACTTTTTAAAGTTTAATTTAGATGCTTTAGGGCATTATAATTGTTAATTTTAAATTTTTAAAGTTATAACTGTAATTATTTTCTAAATTATATAGTGAGAATTATTTTAGTATGGGAAAATAATATAAGATAATATAATTTAATATGGTTTAACTTCGTGTTGATGAAAATACTAAGTTTATTTCTCATGTTTGAAAATACTTTAAATATGATTTTATAAATTAAATATGTTAGTATACTTTAATATTAATATAGACATTTATAAACTTTTATAGCCAGAAATATTATACCTTTAGATTAATCCATTATTCTGAACTAACATAAGGAATTTGAAATTTAACGGTCAGCCGGATAAGTTTGGATATATATGGTGTATAAATAATTGTTAATATATTTCTTATTAATTGAGGACTCGAAATTAAACCCTCATATAATTACATCCAGATATATTTAATATGTAGATAGATGGATACTTCTAGATAATTCAAAGATTCGAGTTTACTCTTTCACAAAGCTATACCCAAATGTATATTCATGTATTTATCTATGGTTTATACTATAAAAATTATTCCCATTTGTCTCTCTATCCTTGATCAATTCTCTTTTGCTTTCTATACTTCTAGTAACTATATTTTTTCCTCATCTATTTTTCTCTGTCTTTCTTCTTTCTTTCTTCTTTCTTCAATAATTTAAATTATTTGAATCTCTAACAGTTATGTAAATTGCTATTATGTATTTTTAAGCTTTCTCACACGCACCCTCTGTATTATATGTAAGTTTTTTCATGTCTCAATCTTAAGGTATATAAATATTGAGTCTTGTCATATCATATTCACTACCATGACTGAATCTTAACCATCTACTATGCCAGGGTATGTCATGCATCATCTTATTTTATCTGATGAGGACGTACTGTTGAAGATAGCTCAGTACCTCTGAAATATGTATAATAAAATATACTTGATCACACGAATGTCTATTTTTGTTAATATTTTGAATTAATATTAATAACTCCGGAAAACCATTTTTGTTGAGTGCTTCCAATCTATTGTAAAACTCATTCTTTGATTTATTCATTGAACCTTGTTTAACCTTTAAATATATATATATATATATGCGCAACATTTTTTAAATCAAACCTGAAGTATTAGAAATTTTATTTATGAAATGATGAATTATACGAGGTGTGTCAGAAAATTTCCAGGACTGATGTCACAAAAGATTTATTTCAAACCCAAACTTCACACTAAGAGTTTTCTCATTCAAAGTAACCCCCCTGGTGGAGTCTAATGCACTTTTCCATCCTTTTCTGCCACGCTTGCATGCACTCCTGGAAGGATTCTTCCGGGATCCTCCGCAGTTCCGTCGTCACGGCCTTTTTGATGTCGTCCACGTCTTCAAAACGGGTCGCCTCCGGGTCGTACTCGAAGATCCATGACTCATCCCCGGTGATGACTGTCCCAAGCAAGTCTGGTTTGGTTTCAAGACGCTCGCGGATGTCCTGGCACACTTGCATGCGTCGACCCTTCTGGTCATCGTTCAGCAGTTTTGGCACCATCTTCGCGCAGACTTTCCGCATGTCCAAATCTTCAGTGAGAATCTTCCAGACGCTGTACCGATTCATGCCCAGCTCATTTGCCATCAGTCGAACAGTCAGCCGACGATCGCTACGCACCAGCTGCCTGACGCGCTCAACGTTGACCTCAGTCCTGGTTGTTGAGGACCTTCCGCTCCTGGGGTCATATTGCAACAATCAAAAACACCTGAGCGTGACATCGTCTCATCTCCATACACTTGCTGCAGCAATCTCAGTGCTTCTGACGGAGTTTTCCCCAACCACACCAGAAACTTCAAGTTTGTTCGTTGCTCTGTGCTCATTGCTTGACGACCTGAAACAGAGGACATGTATATAAAATTATGAAGAAAAAAGTTTGATCGCTGCAGAGAGCTAAGATTACAGTTACATACTCCATGGGGATTACTTTGAAGGAGAAAACTCACAGTGTTAAGTTTGGGTTTGAAATAAATCTTTTGTGAAATCAGTCCTGGAACTTTTCTGACACACCACGTATACTTAAAAAATACATGTTATAACCTTATAAAAACCGATGATTTCAAAGAAATATTGATTTCGCTTCAAGCATAGCTTTATATAGCCCCCCCCCCCCCCCCGCGGTGTTTGCAAAGCTACGGCTTCCTAAAACTGTATTTCTTTGGAGATACGAAATATTGTATAAAGCTATGCTTGAAGCGAAATCCTATTTCTTTTTTATTATAAGTTGAGCTAACTTATGCAGCTTCATATGCAAATGAGATTAATCACCTCATTTACACAGACGAGAAAAGTATATATTCTCAGCTGTCTTCTAGTCCAGCAGTCGCAAGCGGTGGGAGGGACCGTCCTGACGAATGCCAGTTAAGCCTGAAATGCATAGACGGTTGTCCCCCTTGCTTCTGCTGGACATCACCAGAGGGCGTTAGCCCGTCTGTGTTTGCATAGCTATGGCTTCCTAAAACTATTTCTTTGGAGATACGAAATATATATATATGCACGCGTCTCCCTCACCATCCTCCGGGAAAACGCTTTCTCTATTCTTCCCGCCGGGGCCGCGGGGTCCACGTTTTCTCACAGTAGTGGGAGAGGCTAAAAGAACTGAACCTCTACTCCTTGGAACGAAGACGGGAGAGATACGTATGATATACATGTGGAAAATCCTGGAGGGACTAGCACCAAACTTTGGCATTGGGAGCTGGACCAACCCCCGAACAGGACGTTACTGTGTGGTGCCAAAGGTCCCGTCTTCCACATTCAGAATGATAAGGACAGATATTGCAATAGCCTAGGGTTCAAAGGCACTCAACTCTTCAATAAGCTGCCGAGGGATCTGAGATATATGCATGGTGTGGACGTGGATGTTTTCAAGAAACATCTCGACACATTGCTATCCTGGATCCCGGATGAGCCCACAGCAACGCACGAGGGAAACCTAAGGGCAGCAGCAACGAACTTCCTCTTGCACCGGTGGCCAACCAATACAGGCTTGATATAAAATGTGTAGCAACAAGGGCGGTGCGCCAGCATGGCTTCAGCCGGATGGTTGGAACAGGTAAAAGACTAAAAGAGTAAAAGAGTAGTGAGAGATGGGAAGAGGAGAGCGGGAGAGATGGAGAGGTGACCGTTGGAGTTTGGTGTATATATGTACTATTTAGCCTTAATAAAATGAATATTTAAACGCTACTTCGGTATTGAATATTCTTTCCTCTCAGCCGTCAACTACACACACACACACATATATATATATATTTATATATATTTGTGCGTGTGTGCATTGTGGTCCAAAGGAAAGACAAAGAGCTTTATGAATTAATGCTCGAAGCATATGAAGAAATGAATCACCACCTACTCGTTAACTTTCATTTGTGTGGCTAACATTACACAGCAAAAGTTGAGAAATATAAACGTAAACAACGCGAAATCACGCGAAATTTTGTTTTAGCAATCACTGCACCCTCCATCTTATCTAAATTCATTGTAATCTGATTTCTTTTATAGTCTACATCATATGGATAAAGCAATCTCTCAAAGTTTCTGTATTTTACATATTCTAATATTCTACCTTCACTGATATAATAGCCAGAATGTTTTTCTCTAGTTCATATAATATCATCGACTTTATTGTTTCTTTTACAGAACAGCTAGTGCATGATTACATCACTTTCTAATGTATTTTTATCTATATCTTTTGTTCTCGGATTCTAAGTAGCTGCACATTCTCTGTTATATTTCTATTGTATTTCCTACAAATTTTGTTTTTAACATTTTCTGATAGCAATAGTGCATCAATTTCCTTCTTCAGATAACGTTTCCTGAACCACAACTAACCTTCTCTATCATATTTCTCTCTTACGGTTTCTTTGAAGAATATGGAATAAACAACTTGTTTTCGCTACTAGTTTCGAGTTTTTCTTTCGTGTCTTCAGAATTTCCAGATTTTGTATAGCATATTTCATATTTATGAACATATTTTCCTATACTATTTCAAAATCACATCTAATACTTTCCTTTCAATAAAATGTTAATGTATTAGTAGTATGTTCCAGTTATGAAATCTTTTCTTTGATTTCCATATTTTCTTCAAAATGTTGTTGTCTAGCCTCTAGTCAGCCCTAAACGAGAAAGCCAACTTTTATGTTCTTTTGTCGGTTTAGCTTTCAATTATCGGCTTGTAGTGATGCTGAGGTATCGAATTGCGCACACACACACACACACACACACACACACACACACACACACACACACACACACACACACACACACACACACACACACACACACACACACACACACACACACACTCTAAGATTTCATACCTTATCGAGTGCTTGCCTGCACTTCTGATTGCATTCGTTGGCTTAGCTGTGGCTCGAGCTTCGACTATGCTGTACTTCCATTTGTATTACTATCACCTAGACCTAATGATTAATTGATTAATTTAATTAGACAATTCTATTGAGTGGTTAATTATTTATGTTTGTTTAATAACGATCTGGTTGAGTGCTTAATTCAGTTTGTGTACGGAACTTATTCCATTGCTCATAATTTGAATTTGACCGCCAAAAAACCGGGTGTTAGCTCCCTTTGGAGAAACATGTGCTCTCACAACCGGCCTGGCGTCTGAACGAAAGACTGTTGAGAAAGTAAATCCTCTGTTCGATCTTCCAGAACCAACAACTGGCACACACCGCAAGCGGATTTTGTAGATTTCGGATTTACAGAAACCTAACTGAGATATTGCAAAATATCGAAGTGATGGTCTAGATGTGTTATATATATATACTAGCAGAAGTACCCGGCGTTGCTCGGGTATTAAATACCAGTTATGTATACCATTTATGTCAATACTTCAGTGCTGCTTGGAAAATTATACTTTTACAAAATCATCGGCATTTTCCAAAAGGGGGTCCCTGCCCCCAGGGGTTCCCTACTCAATATGTGCCAATTCTGAAAGTTCACATTCATCTGTAGAACAAACGTAGCCCATGTGTCAAGTTTGTGAAAATCGGTTGCGAACTCCAGAAGTTATGACGTTTTGTTGCATTGCACTGCAGTGCTTCAGTCGACTCCAAGGAAGTGGTTAAAGGGGGTTACCTGCCGGGAGACCTTATAATCAATATCTGGAAAAATGAAAGTGCCCATGACCATCCGGAGTACATAAGTAACCTATGTATCAAGTTTGGTGAAAATACTGTAGAAATGCATAAGGTTTACACACACACGCGTGTGTGTGTATTTGTGTGTGCGTATGTATGTCTATGTCCGTCGGCGCATACGTATGTACTGGCCTAAATCTTCACTATTTACTTTTACTATTTTAAGGCAAAGTTAAAATCCCGTCGAGGTTAACTTTGCCTTTCATCCTTACGGGGTCGATAAAATAAAGTACCAGTAATGTACTTGTGCCTAAAGTAGAAACAACTATTTTAATAACTTCTGTCATTTTCGTTTACAATTTTATTTACACCATTCTTAAACTCCGGGGCTGGAAATCATTCGGTTATTTTACATTTTTAAATAGAATATTAGTCTAACGACTCCATTCACACCATAAACTTGGTCTTGTCTTTGCATGAAATTGTTCTTCTTTTCCGTTCATTACCAAGGAACGTCTTCACGAACCAAAATATCGTCTTCCTGTTTTCCTTCGGCTGCAATGTTTCTCGAAATATTTAATTCTGCGTCCACAGATAGAATTTATTAGTTTAAGATCCCGTTAATGTTGAAAACAGCGATTCTTTGCTTAAACTTTCTTTCTTTCTCAACCACTCTCTCTCACACTCATTCATACCCCCTCTCTCTCTTCTTCCTACAGAATGGAGAACAATAAAGAACACGCAGATCTCTCTCTCTCTCTCTCTCTCTCTCTCTCTCTCTCTCTCTCTCTCTATATATATATATATATATATATATATATATATATATATATATGTGTGTGTGTGTGTGTGAACCAGCG
Source organism: Eledone cirrhosa (assembly GCA_964016885.1). Lineage (NCBI taxonomy): Eukaryota > Metazoa > Mollusca > Cephalopoda > Octopoda > Eledonidae > Eledone > Eledone cirrhosa. The sequence goes on from OZ024740.1 coordinate 350,492,234, forward strand.
TTAGTCGCCATTCTCTCTCTCTCTCTCTCTATCTGATTATCTTCTACCTCTCTCTGTATAACGACCTATCTCACTCTCTCTCTCTACATCTCCCTTTCTCTCTTTAGATGTATATGTATATATGTGTGTGTGATATATATATATATATAGAGAGAGAGATTTGCAACATGTATGTAGTTTCATAGATTGTTGAGGGTATAAACAGAGCATATAAATAAATTTACAGTAGAATAACATAACAAATATATTTTAAATATATACATAAACTACAATATTGAAGAAAATGCAAAGGAAGGGGTGAACAACGGAGCCAACACCAGAGCAACGTCGCGAGTACTGGGCAACCTCTCTAATTTTGATACAAGCCAGCACACTGGCAGCGTTGCCTCGGGTGATGACGAGGCTGATGCGCTGAAATATTGTTTTAAAAGACTTTTTAATGGAAATGAAGCAAAATAGAAGCTTAATGTTGAAACTTCGAACTCATGAATTTTGCAGGTTAACATTTTGCTGGCCCGAAAACTGTTTGTGTATTTTTGTACGCGTAGTTTGTTCGATAAACAAATGACGCCATAAAAGGGAAATAACTCGTCTCTCATCTCTATTTATACATTTGAACTTAAAAATCAATACATTACAAATTCGATTTTTGCACTTGGCGTGGGTCGATTTGAAAAATCTTTTGACCGATGTCTCCGCCGGACCTT
>OZ024740.1:350497940-350527940 GCA_964016885.1 Eledone cirrhosa
TATGTATGGCCCAATTGTATTTTCTGCTGAAAAAAAACAGCTTTCAGTTATCAACTGGAGGAAAAGAGCATAAAGATCAATAATCTACTCTTTATGGATTACCTTAAGATCCTTAGAAAAATACCAAGATCAGATTGACTCATTAGTCAAATGTTCAGTAATAATATAGAATAGAATTTGGAATCAACCAGCATGGAATGTTGATACTGAGGAAACATAAGACAATATCAACTGATGGGATCATATTGGTGGTTGGTCAAGTCATGAAAGATGTTGAGAATGAAAGATACGATTATCTAGAATATTGGAAGCTGATAAAATCAAAGAAGGTGATGGAGAAGATTTTTGAGACGAAGCAGTTAAGGCGATTGAAACTAGTATTAAAGTCAGCATTGAATTGAGGAAATAAAATTCTGGCTGTAAACACATAGGTTGTGCCTGTATCGGGATGGAGTGTTGAACTGGACACAAAACGAAATGTGGGCTTTAGTCATAAAAACAAGAAGACTTTTACTATGTGTGGTACATTACACCCGAGAAATGACATTGATAGACTGTATCTAACAAGGAATATGGGAGGACGTGGTTTAATTGTGTGCGAAGACTGTATACGAAGTGAAGAAAACAGTTTAGGGTGATATGTTTAAAATACTGTAGAACCATTATTGATTAATATAAACGACCCCTGGTAATAAAGTATGAAAACGGTATTAAAGAGGAGTACAAAAAGAGGACAAATGGAGAGAAGCTTGATAAGAGGGGAGAAGAGAATGCATGGTTAAATATCTGGAGAATAGGTGATCGTGTTGATAAGATTAACATATGGGAGTGGATAAGATAAAGTGACTTAAAGGTTGGGATGGAGTCTTTGATCTGCGCTGCACTGAATCAATCCTTGAAAACAAATTATGTCAAGTAGTACCATATTGATAAGACTAGTGATTCCCGTTTTTGTATGAGTTGTAGAGCTAAAGGAGAGACTATATGCTGCATAGTAAGCGAATGCTCCAAACTTGCTCAAAGAGAATGTATGACAACATACCACTCATCGTTCACTGGAAGCTTTATGAGACGTTTAATATCGAGAGAGCTAAGAAATGGTATGGATATACCCCAAAGAGTGTCATTGATTACAAGGGGGTTACATGAGGTTAAAGTATCGTGAGATTTTATGATATAACGTGACAATATGATTGAAGCAAACAAACCGGACATAATAATTGTCAACAAGAAAATCAAATATAGCATTATAATAGAAATTATTTTTCATGGTGACAACAGAGTGAGTGAAAAAGAGGGGGGAAGATAAACAAGTATGGAGATTTCAAATGAGAAGTTGTCATATTATGGCAAACGAAAAAGATAGAAATAGTGTTGTAGTAGTTGGAGCACTCCGAATGGTGTGAAGGAGATTAGGGGTTTAGCTTCGGAAGCTCGGAGTAGAAATAAAATGATACACACTACAAATGACCAGAAATTGAGAAGACGAATTGAAACATTGTTGTTTTGGTTCGCTCTTTCTTTCTCTTTCTCTCTTATACATACATTCGTACATCTACACTCACACATACACATGCATACATACATACATACATGGTGTCTGCAAACTCTGTTAAGAGCATTACTATCGCTTGTCAGATTATAGATAATTGTGCACCTTTAGGCTACAGCCAGGCACACGAACTTGTAACAGATCCTGAATAAGCAATGCCTGTGATTTGAAGGTTTTATAAGTGGGGAGAGGCCTTGCACTCGACCAACCCAACTCTCTGAGCATCGAAAACACTACCGGAAAAGGAGAACTTGTTAACACCATCGGATGCTTCCGAAGACGCAGGTTTTTTTTTCCTTCTCCTAGAAAGGTGTTGTGACAACAACTGGGGACCTTTCACTCCCAGGTTAAACAAAGAAAAGTACTATTTGGATGGCCGTTGACTCTGCTGAGTTCCTCCGCCTTTCGCCTGGTCTTGTATTTCATCCCGCAGGGTGTCCAAATATTACCTTCCTCACCAAGCAAGCTTGGTGGGGTTGCCAGTTTAGTCAACGATCCGACCATGAGACAGGTTGTACTGGGTTACATGTTACCGGTAGCACTCGAGAGCGACCTGACATACATACATTTATTCATACATACATACATACATACATACATACATACATACATACATACATACATACATACATACATACATACATACATACATACACAGTCAACGCATACATGCATACACAGTCAACGCGATCAGTCGCATATTTTGGCGTGGGATACTATTTATTAAATTTAAGATGAATACTATCTCCGACAGTAATGCCACAACTACAGTCATGTTGAATAACTGGTTATTCTTTTAACTATATCTTCTGAAGACACCTTTTATTCGAATTCGTAGAGATATCCGACTAAATACATAATTAATTTTACAAGGATTTGCTACAAACAGCATAGCTGAACACAACATCAACAACAAAATTAAGGAAGTACCGAAGACAACCAACAAGAAAGGTAAACAAACTTTATTCAGTTGTAGCTACAGAAGAAACCGAAATTATAAATTCTCTTGGATTTGCGAACTTAATAATGATTTATTTAATTGTTATAAAATGGCAAAAAACAATACCTCCATTGGCTATATGAACAGAATGAAGCTACACTGGGAGGAAATGCACCCAGAGCTAAATTATTTCACAGCGAAACAATTACGCCGACAAGCGACATTTGTTAAACGTAAAAATAAGATAAATAGTATTAATTGTAAGTCCCCCACAACAGACATGTTATCAACAACACGTGCTACAGGTCGCCATGCTACTAGACTTCCTAGCAACCAGGTAGAACAGCGTCTTGAAACAACTATGCCTGTAAGAAACTTGACACCACCTGTACCATCTAAGTCTACCTCGAATGCTGGGGAAAACACTATCGATGATAATAATAATCGAAGAAATAATAATAATAATCGAAGAAATTTGACACCACGTGTACCATCCGAGTCTACCTCGACTGTTTGGGAAAATACTATCGATAATGATAATAATCAAAAGTATAAACAATTGAAAATTTCCCCCAACGAAATCTTCCAGAGAGAAATTAATTCATGTATAAATTTCTCTCTTGCTGAACGTATTAAAACGACAATGTTTAATAAAAAACCAAATAATGAAATATTACGTGTTATTGACGAAATAGGGGATGAATATTTACGACGGATAAAAACCCCAACATTTTGGCAAATCAACGCCTGTTTATATGCCCTAGCAACGACAGTGAAGCATTATCTTGGTGATAGCAGAGATATTAACAATAACAAAACACCACCAAAAATACCATCATATATAACTAAAATAGAAAAAAAGACTGCTGACCTACGAAAAACCATAGGATATGTGACAATGCTCCTTACATGCAAACAAACACAAAAAAACCTCACTCCTCAACAACAAAGAGTGAAAAATAAAATAGAGACGATGTTTGGTAACAGTAGAACCAGACCTCTTCAATATAAGCTGATCACCCTCAAACAAGAATTGAGAGCTGTTAGCGAAAAACGCCGATATCTGAAGAAGGTAGATGAAAGAAAAGTGCTTAACAAAAGATTCAGACGAAACCAAACATCAGTCTATAGAGATATGAAGAACAAAATAATAAGTGTCACTGAGGCCCCATCCCAGAAAGACATAGATTCCTTTTGGAGAAAAATATGGGGTGAAAAGAAGAATATCAACCAAGATGCAGTGTGGCTAAAAGAAATCAGAAAGAACTATTGCTCCTACACTACAACAAAAACATACGAAATAAGTGAAGGTACCCTTGAGACTGTGATAGGAAAACTCCAAGATAAGAAAACACCAGGAAGAGACATTTTTGTCGGCTACTGGTACAAACCGCTGATATTCTATCGGAGGTATCTTACTGACCTCTACCAACAAGTTCTTAAGGGAGATACACTTATACCAGAATGGTTGACATTAGCAAAAACATTACTGGTCCCCAAGAACAAAGACACCCACTTCGCAAAAACCTACCGACCCATTGCATGTATAAGATGTATACAGCCTTCCTGAACCTATTCCTCCAAGATCACTGTGAAAATAATAACATCATCACAGATGAACAAGCAGCTGGAAAGAAAGGGTTTTGGGGATGTGCTGAACAACTCCTAATCAACAAAACTGCGATGTCGGAGGTGCGACAACTTAGGAGGAATATGGCTACAGTCTGGCTGGACTACAGGAAAGCTTTCGATTCTGTTCCCCAATCTTGGATGATAGAGGCCCTCCAGCTTGCTAAAGTCTTGTCATTAAACCCCTTGTCCTTTCTACTGAAGAAATGTGAGGGGTACATCATTGGCTCACAGGAGGACAGAAATACGAACCTAACCCATAATTTCTTTGTGGACGATCTGAAACTCTATGCCAAGAATATGGATGGGATGAAGAAAAATCTTGACCTGGTTACAACGTTCTCAAAGGATATAGTAATGGAGTTTGGCCAAGATAAATGCTCATACATGACTGTAAAGCGGGGGAAAACAACAACCCAATCTAGCAACATTGTCATCAATGGCCTAACTGTTTCACCGATATCTGATGAGGACAGCTACAGATACCTGGGGATAGATGAGAACATATCCTATAATGGTATCCGTAATAAAGAACGTGTAACCAGGGAATACTACACCCGATTAAGAAAGATCTGGTCATCGGAACTCTCTACGCAAAACAAAACAGTGGCTCACAATGTGCCTGTCCTAACACCAACGTTTGGAATACTCAATTGGACGATAGACGAAATCCGAGCAGTTGATGTTGGAACTCGAAAAATACTAACACAGGAAACTTCCACATCAACAGTGTCATAGACCGCCTTTACTTGAAACGTAAGCAGGGAGGCAGAGGCCTAACATCAGTCCAGACAACATTTGAATGTCGCATCATATCTCTCCGACAACATCTACGAACCTCGAAGCGTAGGAGCCCGTTTCTCGAGCAAGTTTATCTGCATGAAACAGATAAGATCATGAGAGTTGGGAAGGAACTCCTCGAGAGATATTCCCTGTGTGATAATCAAAAACTCACACCCAGGGAAGTCGCTCAGCAGTATCGCAGTGAATCCATGGATGAAAAAATGCATGCTTATCAGCAAAAAATCATGCATGGATATGTTGCCAGGGAGCTCCAGAGTGAGAGTAATATAGATAAGGAAAGTAGTCTATCTTGGACCAACAACCGCTATATTGGCTCCCACTTTGAAGGATACGCTTTTGCAATCCAAGAACAGGAGATTAATACGAAATACCTGATTCACAAAAGAGATAGGGATGCAGGCAAAACACCTAGATGTGATAACAAGTGCAGACTCTGCAGAACTAACATCGAGGATATCACCCATGTCATCAGCAGCTGTCCAAAGATGTCATCGCGGTACTATCTACCCATGAGGCATGATGTAGTGGCCAAAACACTGTACGATGCAGTTCGTAAAAAAGATAGCCCCGATAATAAACACATTAAAAGCTACAGCAATGTGGAAGACATCCATGTACATAATATGAAAGAGTACTGGTGGAATGTTCCAGTAAAAACACCAATAAGATGCAGGCATAACAGACCAGATATTATGATATGGGACAGGGAGAAGAAAGCATGCACAGTAGTGGAAATTAGCTGCCCAGCAGATGCCAATATAATATCAAAGATTAGCGAAAAGGAGAATATTTATGCAGAACTAATGAGAAATCTGCAGATACTCCACCCTGATTACACCTTCAGATTTATGCCTGTGATTATTGGGTCACTGGGATCTGTTAGTAACTGCCTCAATACAAATCTTGAGAAGCTAGGCTTCACAGGAACAGAAAGAACACAAGTAGTTAGGAAATTACAAGTGCAATCCATTAATGGAACAGTAAAAATATGCAAAACATTCCAAAAATGTTGCATCTAATAACTGCATATACACATGTGCAGATACAAAGCATATACACATGCACACATACAACTCAAAACATCCACTTCCACACATACAATAACATCCATATCTACACATGCAGACATGCATACATAATCTGCCTAGTTGATGTTGTGTAAATTCCAATGAGAGAGTCTTGTGTCTATGTTAGAAACCGACTCTCTCTATTGGTAAAAATTTGTGAAATTATAAAACCAGAAGAACATACATACATACTTATGAACAGTTACTGTTTTTGAATGAATATCTTCCTTGTAAAAGAATTAAATGCAAACACTTTCAACTATTCTTTCATACGCAAAATCACAGGGGTGGCTATTTTCTGATGAGGAGACAATAACTACTGAAATGCAGCATAATGATAATCTCTTGTGTTTTTCTATGTTAAGAGGAATCGTTAAACGTTATTACACGTCACACATTCTTTTCATAGCGAAAGCTTCTATTACAAAAACTGTAGTTATATCTATATTAAACTTACCCTATTTCTTCACATATACCCCTTGTTCTATCATAAATAATACACACACACACGTACACACACCCATATTAGTATTAGTGTGTGCGTTAAAACAATAGGACTCATTATCATTCTTTTGTTTACATTATTTCCAACTATATTTCTTCCAGATGTAACAATAAATTGTAGATTCATTTACACTCTTATTTCGGGATTTTACAATTCAAGAGCATGTGAAAATGACATTAAGATATATTACTGTCCATTACCAGACCTTAAACATAAGTGTATTTATAACAGCCTGTTTCTAATTAAAAAAAAAAAATGCATGTTTTTATGAACATTAATAACATGTCGAAAATACTTCACTTTATGTCTTGAAATGTGAAATTTACCATGAGGATAGGATGAAATGTTTTTAATGTAATATCATGCACAGTGTGACAGTTTTAAAAAATGCATGACGACAGGCTTGAATTGTGAATGAATGTTTTTGAACTTTTTCTTTGTATTTACGAGACGGTTTTACTATTCTTATTACTATTGTTTTACTACTGTTATAGCTGTTATAATTGCAGTTTATAATGTTACAGTTATTGCTGTTGTTACTATTGATAGTCAGGAATATAGAACAGAATATATCATATCGTGGAAGCCATTTTGAAAGGTGTCCACGAATGCAACGAGTATAAGAAAATACATGAACTGATAGAAAGTCTTCAAGTTAACTGCCTGCAAAAAGTAATAGGCAAACATTTACAGCCGAAATTACTTAATATTACTCTATCTGATTTGCAATCTTAGACAAAGTGATCACAATAGTATTACACGCTTCAAAAGGTTTTAAAGAAAAGTCACAGCGTCAGAGGAAGTTAAAAATACTTATTAATAAACCGTATTTCTACAAAATATGTATGAGTATATTACATCATATTATACCTTTATGTTATATTAAACCGAACTATATAGTTTTTACCTTCGTTTATTTGCAACTCGTAAGTAACAAGCATTAGAATCAAACATAGACGTTGTTCATGTGTGGCGAGCTTTAAGCCGGGATTGCTATTTTAAAACTATATTTGACATTTAGAGAAGTATACTGAACACAACATGGAAATATTTAGCAACTTCATTGATTACAAGAAGGCCTTCGACAGGGTATAGCATAACGCCATGTGGAGAGTGCTGACGACATCGCTCTAGTAACTAGAAGTGAAAAAGATCTGCACAAGTTAATATGAAGACTGGAAAGAAAATCAAAGAAATGTAGTATGGAAATAAGTGTTAAGAAAGGCCATGTACTTGGGGGGGGGGGGGGGGGGGTGAAAGCCAACAGTTAGAAGAGCCAATCAAGTTTGATGAAACAACTAGAGGAAGTGAAACAATCTAAGTGCTTAGATTGTGCCATCTCAGAGAAAGGCAAGTCAACAAACGAAGCGAAGACAGGAACTGTGATTGCGATGACATCATCAAACAGACTAGACAACATCTGGAAGAACCGTAAGTTGAGCATCAAATCCAAACTGGGGGTGATAAAATTAATAGTGATATACATACTACTATACGGATGTGAAAGCTGCACATACAATGAGGAAGTGAACCGGAGTATCAATGCATTTGAGATGAAATACTATCGAAAATTGCTCGAAGTGAAATGGGGGAAAAAGTACCAACGAATGGTTTCGGAAACGTGGAGAACAGAACTGGTGTAGCCGAGATCTCGGCTAAAGAAAGCACAAGATCAAAAGCTGAAGTATTTTTGAGAGGTAGTGAGACACCACAAGTATCTGAGACAGGTGAATACTGAACGTGGGCGTGTGACAGACAGCAGGAGAAAAAGTTAGGAAAGAAGGTGCTGTCTGAGCGACATCTGCGCATGGATCGACAGGAGTCCCTGTGAGGCGATCAAAATGGCGGAGAAAAGAATGGTTTGGGGGAAATTGCAGAAGGTATTCACGGATCTTTGGTGTCTATGATGATGATGATGATGATGAAGTTGGTGATGGTGATGATGATGATGGTGGTGGTGATGATGGTGATGGTGATGATGGTGATGGTGGTGGTGATGGTGATGATGATAATAATGATGATGATGATGGTGGTGATGATGATAATGATGATGATGAAGATCTGACATTGAAAATTGATAGAATTTATCACAGGTGTACAATAGACTGCTCTACGTCAAAGGTTACTTGAAAATACGGATGTCAAGTTATATGATGTAATAAATCAAGCACTAGCATTGAATCCACCTCAGAGGAATGTTAATCGCTATTATTCACTAACAAAATTATATACAGCTAATGTAGTATCACAGCCTTTACTACACGGACAATGTATTATTAATGACTCTCTCCATCGGGTTGACATTCAAACAGATTATAACTGCTTTATTGTGATTGTCAAATTAATAAACGACAAGGTTGCCCTATTCAAAGTAAACCAATTTAATAACAACAACAACAGCAGTAGCAGCTCAACAACAGCAACAACAACATCAACAATAATAATAATAATAATAATTGTTTCTACTTTAGGCACAAGGCCAGCAAATTAACCAGTGCATTACTGGTACTTTATTTTATCGACCCCGTAAGGATGAAAGGCAAAGTCAACCTCGGCGGGATTTGAACTCAGATCGTAAAGGGACGTAACTATGCTGGAAAGCATGGCGTCCGACCCTCTACTGATACTGCCATCCACAATGATTTCTGATATAGCACGAGGCCAACAATTTGGGGGGAAGGGGAAAATCGATTAAATCGACCCCAGACCGTGACTGGTACTTTATTTTATCGACCCCGTAAGGATGAAAGGCAAAGTTAACCTCGGCAATATTTGAATTCAGAACGTAAAGGGCCTTAACTCTATGCTGTGAAGCAGGGTGTCCGACGCTTTACCGATACTGCCAATCCACCGCCCTTTAAATAATAATTTCTATATAGGCACAAGGCCAGCAATTTTGTGGGAGTGGGAAAGTCGATTAAATCAACCCCAGTGCATTACTGGTGCTTTATTTTATCAAACCCATACAATGATGAATGGCAAAGCTAACCTTAGTGAGATTAAAACTCGGAAGGTAAAGGGCCATAACTCTATGCCGAAAAGCATGTTGTCTGACGATCTACCGATTCTGCCAATCCACTGTTCCATTAAAGGAAGAAGTCCAGGAATATTAGAATAGAATTTGGGCAGAAGAAAAGAAACTACAGTCAAAATACTCCTTGGGATGATTGATTATCAACTCACCCCACTTAGAAGAAAAAAAGTGGGAGGTATCAAGCTACAGGATGTAAGATCTACTCTCAGAAACTCAAGCAAATGCAAATCTCCAGGAACGGATAAAATTCCTAACTTTTGGTTGAATTCTTTTTCAGATACTGTGATTAGACTTAACAATATTATTATGCAGGAATCAGTTAAGATGCCCTCTTAGCTAGTTAATCGTGCTACATTCCTACTTCTGAAAAACGAAGAAACAATTGAACCTAAAACCTAAAGACCACAGCAATTCTGTATAATATATTAACATCTGCTTTGACCAAATATACGTAGAACATATTAACAGAAAATGGTATCTTCCTCAGTGAGCAACAAGACTGGAATCGCGAGTCCTATGGTTATAAAGATCAGCTTCTCACTAATAAGCGCAAGAACTTATCAACAGTTTGGATAGAGTATAAAAAAAGGTTTTGACTGTCTACCCGATAGTTGGATTGAGAAATGCTTGGAAATTGATAAAATATCTATTTTAAGAAACCTTATGTTTCTTATTATGAAATCATGGAAGACTAACTGGTTTTGAATAATGAAAAGAAATATCTGAATGAAGGTGATGTTGAAATCTCATGTGATATGTTACAACTCATCTTTTGTTCAGCTTTGATATTCTATCCAGATTACTCAGTGAAACACAATGTGGCTATAAAGTGTATGAGGATACTATAGGTCATGTTTTTTACATGGAGGATTTAACGCTCTTGCTATTTAAGACAGAACTAAATGCACAGAGTAAGGTAACAGGCACCAATACTTTAGAGATCCGTGCAATATGCTACAGTTTTAGCTTTCTGAACTGGATTCTTAAAGAGCTAGCAGGACTAGACAAAAAAAGAAAAATAATGACGCAGCATTTAAAATACACTACCCATAATCAAATGTACATATATTATACCTACCAAGAAGACAGGCTGGAAGAACTTTATGCAAACTAGAAATCTATTATAAAATACAGTATTACTACACAAATATCCAAGGAAGAATAGTGGAGAGTTAATACAAATAGCCATGAAATATGAACAAAAAAAAAGAAGCTGAATTGTTTCTACTATTGGCACAAGGCCAGCAATTATCTCAGTGCATTACTGGTACTTTATTTTATCGACCCGTAAGGATGAAAGGCAAAGTTAACCTCGGCGGGATTTGAATTCAGACCATAAAGGGGCGTAACTCTATGCTGGAAAGCATGGCGTCCGACCCTCTACCGATACTGCCAATCCATCGCCCTTAATTTATGAGGATAATGACAACACGGAAGAAACAGCCACAGAAACTGCGAAAAAGATAAAATGGAAATTGAAAAGAAATCTTCAGAATGCTAAATCGATAGCAAGACAATTCCCTGCATACCCAATACCTTAAAAAGATGAATTGGGAAGAAATTGATAAGCAAGATTCAGAAAACTGTTTAAGAAGCACTTGTGTAAAGGATTTTTAATTGGAGCATAATATCCTTGCTTCTTCACAAGAATATGAAGTAAAGGGGAAGAAACAATTCACCACATTATCTCTGGATACCTAGTCATAAACAAACATGATAGGGTTGGAATTTACGTACATGATAGGGTTGGGATTTACGTACTCTGGAGGTTGTGCCAACACTACGAAATAACAACAGAAAAAATGTGGTACACACATACACCAGAGAAGTTTTCAGAGAATGACAAAACAACCATAACCTGAGATAGACCAATACACAAGGAGATCAAAATCAATCGGTCCAATACTGCTGTCAAAGACAACGGAAAAGTTGTTTTCTAACTGATACATCTATCAGGGAAATATATCCATCCCGGAATTGGATCAAGGCCTTTCTTAAACATCACTGCCAGTCCGCCTCCCATTCCAGGTCGACGAAAAGATGCATAGATCACAAAGTTGTCACAAATAGGGGATAGAGCGCGTATGTCGGAAACCCTGGTCTCACTGTAACGTTTATCGCTACTGACATGAGATCAGTGAGCAAGTCATCTTACTTCCAGGACGACTCCATGCCACGTATATTTATAAACCGTACTCTTTGGATTGCAATGTTGGCTTGTTAGAGTTAAAAGGAAAAAATTGTCTGGCTACTTACACTCCGGGTGCAGTTGTAGATCAAGTAGTTCGATCTTCATATTTGTTTTGAGTACCTTTGTAACGATCTCAAAGATTTTTGATGGATTGATAGGAAACATAAAATTGAATCTTACAGTAGAAATGTTAGAGAAATTCTGTTTGTTTGGAATGACTAGGATAATACGAAAAGTATTAGAGAGAAACTGGGAAAAGAGAAACGACAACATGATACCTAAGATCACTGGATGTAGTCTTTTGTCTTGACTAAACCACGAATTAAGATCAATCCTGAGGAAAACATGATAATAGTAATATATCTTTAGGTGTTACTTCAAAATTTGCAGCTGTTTCACATTCTATTCGAAAGTGAATTGTAGCAATTATAATAAATAACAATTATGGTGATAATTTAATTGATTCAGGAAGTACAAACATTTCATTCGTACTTCTGCTGCCATTTATAAGAAATCGTCTATTAAACGTACTCTTATAATTAATATGGATTCTTTGACATATAAGTAGATAATTAAAGGGTGGACTCTTAACGACAATATTTATAGTAATGAAACTGAAATAAATATAATGCTTCGTTGACTACTCTCGTAATTTGCAACCCAACTAAGATCAGTATACTTTAAAAGTGCTTGATAAATATTGGAAGATGTAACCAGTCCCGGTAAAATAGATTCTCAGGCTATTTAGTCGGTAAGAGAGTCAGAAACCACGAGTTGCGGCCCGAGTTAAGACAATTGTTAAGACAATTTGAAATCTTTTCCAACATTGAATGTTAAAAAACAAATTAAAATCATCTAGTCATCATCTTATTATAATTCTGTTTGTGTTTTGTCCATTCGTAACATACTTTACGCTTTAGTTACATACACACACATCTACTGAGTTCCATGGCTTGAGAATTTCAGCAGAGTCAAATATTTTCGAAATTAATAATTTTTGCAGAAAGTCATAACCTGGGTTAAAGATAGTAGTCACTACCTGGGTTCTAAAACACTATTTATTATTTAGCGATAAAGAGGGCAGTGTATTGGCAGTATGGGTACAGGGTCGGACGCCATGCCTTGCAGCATAGAGTTACGGCCCTTTATGATCTGAGTTCAAATTCCACCGAGGTTAACTTTGCCTTTCATCCTTACGGGGGTCGATAAAATCAAGTACCTGTCACGCACTGGGGTCGATTTAATCGACTTTCCTCTCCCCCAAAATTGCTGGCCTTGTGCCTATATAAGAAACCATTATTTAGCGATAACATACGCTTCTGAGCCCCGGTTCGAGTTGCGTCCCTTGAGGGTCTACCGATAAAATAAGCTTAAAAAGCATGTTTGTCTATTTTGCCCGGACCGGCTACGTAGCCTATTCCATAAATATTACAAATTTATTGCTACTCCCAGTCAATATTATTCTGAAAAATATACATATCTATTTTAAAACAACCGTTTATTGAAAAGTGAGATGATAGTGGCCAATGTTTCTTCGTGGTGAGCCAGATATTTAGTGGTGAAAATTCCTAATAAATAAGGAATGTTGATTGAATAGTTACAAGTATTAAATAATTTTCTCCTTCCGCTGCATATAACTAACCTACAATATAATATCTCAAGACAAATGTTTCTCTTTTGGACGATTGTACAAGAAACAAACATAATATAGTCCCATTGTATATTGATGATACACCTTTTACCCCGCAAGGGTGAAAGGCAAAGTTAACCTTGGCGGGATTTTAACATAAAGGGCCGTAACTCTACCGACCCTCTACCGATACTGCCAATCCATCGCCCTTCCTTTCTTTCTAATAATAATTTCTAATTTTGACATAAGGCCAATAATGTGGACGAGGAGGAAGTCGATTAAATCAACCCTATCGCTTTACTGGTATTTTAGCTTATCGAACTCGGAAGGATGAAAAGCCAACCTGCTCTCGGCAGGGTTTGAACTTGACGTAATGAGGCTGGACAAATACTGTTAAACATTTGGCCGACACAATAACGACTCTGCCAATCCGCCTTCCTTTATCACTGTAATAGTAATGATAATTACATAAACCCTCTTCAAATAAGACTGGAAAAGTATTATATCATTCCAGATAGATTCATAAATTTGCAATTACCTTTTAAAAGAATCATAAGAATGTCACATTTATATTCTCCAACTTCTTATTCTTAAGCCTACACTTAGAATATTCGATGAGTATAAAATATTTGTACTTCAAACAGGTGTCTCTATGGTGGTCATATCTTGTGTATTTATACAAAATAATCATTGTATATCTTCATTTTGAAGGACATTAAATATTCATGAGCAAAAACATTGATTGAACGAGAAGCCATTTTTAAATATGTAAGGAAAGAGAGTCATTGTTTAATAGCCAACGCCATTCAACTATTAAAGAGATCAAGAAGCTATTACTTTTATCTTCAACAACATACCTTCATCCTGTAACAGAAAAGTATCTTGTTTTCTCTGGAACTGGTTTTGCTTCTTCAAATTACTTTCTCAATTATTTGAGCATCGTCGCCAATCCATCAGTTTTATCACTATATGAAATCAAAAATTTACCTTTCAGTAAAAATTATGTAAAGAGGATGCGTTTCATCTTGTAAACAACGAACAGTTTTTTTTTCTCTGAAAAATTGTAAGGTGTATACGTGATATTAAACAACTAGAAACATTACATATTGTCTTCATAGTTTCCAAAGAATCATGTACAATATATATGTACATTTTAGTCGGTAAGAGTGTCAGACACCACAAGATGCGACCCGAGTTAAGACAATTGTTAAGACAATTTGAAATCTTTTCCACCATGAAATATTAAAAAGTAACCTACCCCTTTTTCAAAAATAAGAATGCAACTTCCATATGCTTATGTGAAGCAGCTACAAGAAGTCCCAGCTTGTGTATTGTATTATGTCCGCTCTTTCGATGTAGGTCATATGGGAATGAGGGACTTGTCCTTAACACCAAGGACGAGTCAATGCAATGAGCGAACCTGATGATCCCAAATCTTCCAGCGGGCTGATTCTGCAGTTTATGGACAGACCCCAAAATAAGGTTTCACGGTTAAAAGTATTAGTGCGGACTTTGACCTACCCCTTTATCACTTTTGCGGCATAGTAAGGGCAAGTGATAAAGACGGATGGGATATGACACCCAAAAGCATGCAGCGAGGTAGTGTCTACAGAGGCATGCAGGTACGACAGTCCCCGTAGAACACGATATTACCTCAGAGAAAACCTTGTTGGTACACAAGTGGAAATAAGAGTCACTTAATGGGTTTCTATTCAGAAAAATTAGAAACACAAAAGAGGGAATGGACGGCCGACAACAACGAGGACAATAACAACAACAGTAGATCCCAGAAAACACCTTTTTCTTCCTTTACTCAGAGGAGGAAGGATGATGTCCGTCCTCTTCTGACTACGCAATGAAAATAGTAGTAGTAGTAGTAGCAGCAGTAGCAGTAGCAGTAGTAGTAGTAGTAGTAGTAGTAGTAGTAGTAGTAGTAGTAGTAGTAGTAGTAGTAGTTGTGTTGGTGATGGTAGTAGTGCTGGAGGTGGTGGTGGTTATGGTGGTGGTGGTGGTGTTGATAGTGATGGAGATAACGGATAAAGAAGAAAAGTGAGGAAACGTGTAAGGAGTAAATAAATGTGTAAGGAGTAAATAAACGGAGGAATTAAGGAATTAAATGATGATAAGGAGGAGCGGGGAAAATGGAGGATAGTGATGAAAAAGATGAAGAGCGGCAAGAAAAGGGCGATTATTATGATGACCATGGTGACAAGGGGAATGACCACAGTGATGGATAAAAAAAGAAAGAAAGAAAAAAGAGAGAAATGGAAAGAAAGAAAGAAAAGAAAGCAAGAAAGAAAGAAAGAAAAAAAGAAAGAAAGAAAAGAAAGAAAGTAAGAAAGAAATAATATGGTGGCGAGGTCAGAAAAGAACTTTAACTACCCAAGAAGACAGAAAAGAAATGAGGAAAACTGGGACAAAAATGGTGACGTGATTGCTTTTGTGGAATGATGGCTTCATACAATAAATCTAAATTTTTATGAAAAACTGCCTTCGATCTATTGATAATCGATGTGATTTCATCATGAATGCATTATAATTACTGATTCATAGAGTGGTCACAATACTAAGAAAGAGGAAAAGGAAAAGAGCTGGACATAAAAAAAAGGTACGAAATAAGAGATAAAGAAAATAATATACCACATGATGAACCGCCTGCGTAGTTCATAAACGGCCATTGGATGACATTAAAGACTCCTTTATTGATCAATGGGTATCCGTAAAAATAACGAATCTAAAAAGGAAAAAAAAGATTTGAAAACTAAATAGAGGCCATCATCTCTTGTCGATCGAATTTATCAAAGAAATGGAAGTTTTTTGTTGTTGATTTTTAGGTCAAATCTAAACTTGAAGTGAGTAAATAGTAACAACAGAGATGACAAAATGACAGCAACTACAAAAGAGACGGTTATTCCTCTTCCGTTAGAACAATGTTCTTTTTTTCTTTCTTTTTTTGTAAGGAAGTTTCTGTAAAGTACCTAGAACAAACGGTTCTGTGCTACTCTGTGCATTAGTTTCGCCTCTTCAAATAACAGCAGCAAATTTTATTGAATATTGATGTGGGGGAAAGGATAATGTTGAACCTCTGATAAGCGAATGCAATAAATTTGCACAGAATGAATATAAACGGGCTATAATGTAGCACGAGCTGTCAAATTAAGAGCAGTGTTAAACATACGAGCTGCAAACGACCGAAAAAGGATGTAAAAACTGAGGGTGGTGGCATTACACTAATTTCCAATTTAAACGATCTAAGTCACCATCTTACGGAGTGTAATAAATCAGTTATATCTTTAGTCATAAAGAAGGCAAAACCTTGTAGATTTGACAGGATTGCAATATGTACTGATGTCAGCATTATAAAAATCGCGAGAAACTAGTGTGTGATTTCAACCATATGATTACTCAGGTACATCGTGTGATATCAATGGGGCGTGGATTATTGAAATGCTCTCTATTTGTTTAGATAAGTAATAAACTTACTGTGCGAATTAAAATACGAGCTGATTACTTACTGCTCACTAAACCCAAGAAACTGATTTTATCGGAGTGTCTGAGATATTGAGAACATTATAACCGATCTTAAGTAAATGTCGTCATAAATACAACAGGTAATGCATTTTGGTTGTAACAGCTACCATTTCAAGTATAAAATTATAAAGGCTGGATTAGTATGAAACTGGATTAGGGGAGATGTACTATATAAACGGCTGAAGTAATCCATGTCAAAATAATTGTTTCATACCTCGATATTAGGGTTAACAGATGTAATGCAGAATTTCATTTTCAAAGATACATTAATTAAAGAATTGTGAGAAGTACTCTTAAATTTTGTAGAACTCCTCAGCCTGTTGAGATGAATAATATTGATTCTAGGTAGGAGGTATTAAGTTAACAGATTACTGCTACACGAGGCAAGTGAGAGTTATGTGGAAACTCTGGTGGATCGAATCACGGGAGTGAAGATTGGTGCCTATTCCTATGTAGGGAAATATAGACCTCCTCGGTCAGCTTACAATGCAAGCTTCCATTGTAAGCTGACCGTGTAGGTGTATATTTTGAATATACATCAAATATTGTATTTTATCTGATGAAAGCATAGTATAATTTAGTATCCCCGAAATATGTATAATAAAATAAATATGATGCTATAGTGATATTTTCCATTTATTACTATTGTTAAAATATATATATGCAATCCTTTTGGTCTTCGTATTTATTATTATATATATATATATATATGTATTTATATATATATAAAATAGATTAGATGAGTTGATAAAACAATCATAAGGGAAAGCGCAAATGGGATTTTGTAGTCTACAGTAAGACTGGTAAAAAAGAGTTTAGAGTTTAATACAATTAGTAAATTTCCAGTCATGGTAGTTTTACATCACAGAGCATATATAAAAATGAATAAAATAAACACGGTTTAATTACATTATTTAATAGATGGACGAACATTGTTTTCAAATACAGAAGTACCGTTTTATTCCTCTGTATTGAATTCTTAAGGATCATTAAATAATACATGGTAATTATTTACCAACCGCATATCAGAACATGTCCAAATTCGAAAACGTAAACATCTTAACATATAGTCGGCAAAACGGCAAAACTAAACTCACAGATTAAAGTTTATTAGTAATAAATATACCGTGTAGTAATTAGTTTGACTCTTAAACCTAATACATGTTTATAGACTCAAATAACCATTATAGGAATAAAATTACAACTTATAAATTTAATAATACTTTTAATTAAAGTTTCCACCAATTTTAATACTAAATATATTAAGAAAAACGATAGAAAAATTATGGAAGCCTAAATTAGTAACAATGCATCAACCAGTAGGATGATTTCTAATTATTAAGAACTATAAGCTGTATTTATAGAGGTGAAAAGGATTGTTTATAGGTTATGAGGGTATATTAAGCAAAACACATTCAGCTACATACGTACATATATCAATTCATACAAATATGTAGACTCATATATAAATACATATACACCACCACAGATACCTATAGATATACATATATGTACACACATACACACCTATACACACACACACACACACATATATATATATATATATATATATGCATTTGAACAAGACCTAATGGATATGATCATGGAGATCAAATTTACAAAACGTAAGAACAATAAACTACAGAATGACATCACGGCACTGCTCAATAATCTAAAAAACGCCAATGGAATTATTGTTAGAGCAGACAAAACATCAAACGTATATACCATGGATGTGGACACTTACAATAACTTCATCCGTAAGGAATTGCATAAAAAATACAGGAAAACTAATGAAGCCTCACTTAAAAACATCAACAACTCGGCATGTGATATTGTTAAAAAACTTTGTATTGACGATAGAACGCAACCCTTAACACCAGCTATACCATCCTTCAACCTGAAGGACCACAAGGTAAACTTCGATACTAACCCTAATATTAGACTTATATGCCCCTCTAAATCTGATATAGGTAAAATTAGCAAATATATACTAGACAGAATTATCCCCCAAGTTAAGGTTAAAGTAGAGATTAAACTATGGGGTAACACTCATGAAGCAATAAGATGGTTTAATAACATTACTGATAAGAAAAAAATCAAAATTTATTCAGTTTGATATTGATGAATATTATTCCTCAATTTCACCTGATACTCTACATGAAGCTCTTTCGTTCGCTAAGGATAATTCCGACCTTACGGATGCTGAAATTAAAATTATTATGAAAGCGAGAAAAACTATAGTTAAATTCGATGATAGCTACTGGGTTCGCAAAGATAGACCTTCTAATTTTGATATCACTATGGGTTCTAATGATTCGGCGGAAGTAACAGATCTTGTGGGAATTTATATCACCCACAGATTACAAAGAAAATTCAAGGATCTCCACGGTGGAATTTACCGTGACGATGCGCTCCTATTAGTTAAGCATATGAATAACCAGAATTTAGAAAGGATGCGTAAAAATATCAGAAAGCTTTTTAAGGAACTAGGATTAAATATTACATTTGAATATAACCTCAAAGAGGTCAATTTCCTTGATGTTACTTTCAATCTCAATACAGATACAATTAAACCGTTCCATAAACTAAATGAGAACCTTAAATATGTAAATACGAGTTCTAACCATCCACTCTCTATAATTAAATCCATCCCTAGAAATGTTTCTCTTAGGATCTCCCGCCTATCGTCCAACCAACAAACCTTCAAAGAACATACCGAGTATTATGATGATGCACTTAGGAAAGCCGGTCACCTAGATAATATAGAGTATATAGTCAAAGATCACCAAAACACCCAAAATAAATCACATAGGAGTAAAAATAGCACAGAATCACCACCATACATACACTACCGCAATAGACACAATAATAGTCGCACACCACCAAACAGAAGGCGATGTAAGGAGTATATCTGGTACAACCCGTTCTATAACAACTCTATTAAAACCAATCTACCCTCAAAATTCTTTCGATTAGTTAGAAAACACTTTCCAACATCACATAAATATAATAAAATCTTAAACCCTAACACTATTCGACTTTCATATTCAACCGCCCCTAATATTGAACAACATATAAAAAAGCTTAACGCAAAACGGTTGTATAAACGCCTTCCAACACATAACAATACACGTAAAACATTAGCTATAACATCACAAAACAACAAACAACATCCTGTCCTACATAAGCAACCTCATCAACCCATCCATGGCAATACAACAACGCAAAATTATAATTGCAACTGTGTCCAACCAGGAATGTGTCCGTTGAACAATCAGTGTCTTGAACGCAACATCGTATACAAATGTACTATCGAATCGGATAGACAGAAGTGGTACTATGTGGGATCTACAGCCACCTCCTTCAAATCACGCCTTTATAGACATCGTTATTCGATAAAACATGAAAACCAGCGTTATGTAACAACACTCGCAGACAAGGCTTGGCAGCTGCATGAAAATAACCAACAATTTCACCTAAAATGGGATATAATAGTGACTGCCCCCCCATAATCCAATGGACAGGAATTTTGTAAATTATGTAATGTAGAATTATTTTGTATTATGAAATCCAAAAACATTTTATTAAATAACAGAATAGAGCGATCGTTATACTGTAACCATCGCTTAAAATCTACATTTTCATATTATAAATACTACCAGGATTGAACGCCTGTCTCTATCCCCGTTTGATTGTCAAAATAGATATGAACATTCTTTATTAGCCTTAATTCTATCAACTCTTCTATTATTTACCTTTTAATACAAACTGCTATAGATAAAATGAGATTTCTGATTTCTTGATTCAATTCCCTAATGCATATACCAGCTGGCTACTAGCATTGATGTTATTTAGTAGCAATCGAAATCTCCTCCTTCCCCTATTGACACTTTATAATTAATACTACTGCACCAAATGACCAGCCCTGTCCACTGTCCAGTTGGTCAAGTAGAGATTAAAATTGGCACTCCCAAAATTCTTATTTAGATTTATTCATGGTATTCTCATTAAAAACCCATTATATACTTGTTTAGCAGTAAATTATTTTACCATCTGTCATATACTATCCCCTCTGTTCCTTCCTCTTTTACTAATATAAATACTTCAATTTTTCTGATTTTATCCAGTTTATCCAAAATCTCTGAAGAAGTGACAACTGATTATACATTTGCTATCGAATACTTGCTAACATTATATGATTACGCAAGCAGCGATACATAGGTATTCGGTCTGTTACAGAAACATATGTCAATACCTAATAAATTCCTTTTTTAACAAAAGCACTTTCATTTTATATTCATCCTTTCTATATATATATATATATATATATATAGATTTTGAGTTTATGTTGGTTGTATACCAACACCTCAGTATGCAGGCTGGAGCACTCGACGAAGTGCGCAGGTTGGTTTGGTTACTCCGGAGTAGTGTAACATAAAGTTAAATAAAAGTCAAATGATTAAAATTTAGCTTCGTTTATTACTGCTATATATATTTCAGTGACAGCCATCTTTGGCTGTGACCTCTTCAGGCAGTTTGAATTAGTATGGTATAGACAAGTACATATGTTATTTAGGTGTATGACAATATCATACACCTAAATAACATATGTACTTGTCTATACCATACTAATTCAAACTGCCTGAAGAGGTCACAGCCAAAGATGGCTGTCACTGAAATATATATAGCAGTAATAAACGAAGCTAAATTTTAATCATTTGACTTTTATTTAACTTTATTATATATATATATATATATATATATATATATATATATATATATATATAACATGGAAATGGCTTCATTTCTCCCGAATTAAACAGTTCTAGTCCTGTAGAAGCCATTTCTATATTAAATATTTATACTCTGCTATGTATTGAGTACCTTACTTACTGTGGTTATCCCGGATTGAACCCGGGATAAACGTATGTATATATATGTATATATATATATATATATATATATATATATATATATATATATATATATGTATAGATATATCACAACAGGCATGTATATAAACATACCAACATACACATACTTATGCATACATACGCAAACACACACAAACATACCAAGCAATTTCGTCCAGACAAGAGGCTACGTGAAAAAGGTGATAACGAGATAGAGGAAGATTCGACCCTAGGAGTGGAAAGGATGAATGGCAACTTTGATTACGGCGGGATTTGATCTCAGAGCAAAGTGAACAGGAACAAATGCCGAGTAACATAGTCCTATGCCCTAATATATTTGCCAATTATGCTTCGACTTAATATTAGCAGAATATATACAAATTCTCAATTGGAGCTGAAATATAGCTATATTGGTTGATATTAAATAGGACATTGCAACTGAGAGGGACAAATTGTTGAAATGAGTGGTCAAATGTACTCTTGTTTGACCATCCCACTTTTGTCCAGAAAATATATATTGAAATACCATTGTTTTAAGAGAGATCAGATTGCTATTTTTATCAGATAAAATGACTATATAGCTGATCCCTTCCTGGCTCGAGTACCTGCATGCCTGTGTGTGAGTACCCGGTTTACTATAGGTAAATGGCATCCCAGCATTTCGTAAGAAACGAATAAAACATTTGATGAGAGAAAGGGCATCCAGCTATAAAACGCTACCTAAAGAAATTCCCATCCAAGTGATGACAGCATGAAAAAGTGGGCGTAAAACAAATGAGATATATATCGTCGTTTTTACATCCAATGCATGCATGTATACATACATGCACACACATATATACATACATACACACACACACATATATATATATATATATATATGTGTGTGTATACATATGTATACATGCATTCGTGCATACATACATATATTTATTCCACACAAATGCATATATATATGTGTGTGTGTGTGTGTGTGTGTGTGTGTGTGTGTGTGTGTGTGTGTGTGTGTGTGTGTGAGTGTGTGTGTGTGTGTGTGTGTGTGTGTGTGTGTGTGTGTGTGTGTGTAAGTGTGTGAGTGCGTGTGCACTTATCTTTCTTTGCATGATTGAATTCTCTGCTGTAAAGTCATTTTAATCAATTTTATGAATCAATTTTGGTTTGTTTCTTTTTTAAATTGTCTTTGTTTTGTTTTGCAAAAAGTTTATTTGGAACACGCGAACAAATAATAACGATGCTATTTCATGCTATTACTGACCTGTAATCTTTTTATTGGCATTAGTGGTGTTTCGATTCGGCGTAGTTGTTGCTGTTGTTGTTGATGCTGTTGTTGCTGATGCTGTTGTTGCTACTCTTGTTACTGTCGATGTTAACATCTTCCAAAAGTTCATGTTTTAAAATACCTTCCTTTTCTCACTCAATCTAATTTTGAAGAAATTTAAAACCGGTTTTTGTTTTGGTTTTTGTTTTCTTTTAAATTATGTTATACAACTATACTGCACAATACAATTATACCATCCATTTCTCCGATTATTGAACGATATTATCATTTTATTATATTTTCTGTATTCATAACTTTTTTCTTTATGTCAGTCTCTGTCTGCCTGTCTATCCGTTGAAAGATTATTAAATTTATACATGATTTAAACGAATGGCACCAATACTTGCATAATTTGTGTATAATGCAAATAAAAAGACAGTTGTTTTCTCTATTTTTCAATTATTATATTATATATCTTCTTTCGAAATATGTAATATTTCTTTCACGTAAAAGTATTTTGCATTTTATGAATATGAAAACCAATAAAATCGTTTAATATTTCGAAAATATTAACAATCACAAGGTGATATTGAAACCATATTACTTTAGCTTCTCATTCTCTCCCTTATCTCCTCTACCTTTCTTTCTTTCTTTCTTTCTTTCTTTCTTTCTTTCTTTCTTTCTTTCTTTCTTCTGCCACTGTTCCTTTTATTTGAATGCCTGTAACTCTGTACCACATATTGTTTATGTGTCTGTGTCTATCTCTCTTGTATATATGCGTTAGTTTGTATATCACTGTCTTTCTGACTCTATCTGTCTGTCCTCTCTCTCTCTCTCTCTCTCTCTCTCTCTCTCTCTCTCCCTCTCTCTCTCTCTCTCTCTCTCTCTCCCTATTTCTCTCTCTATATATATATAGGGAGGGAGTAAGAAAGAGAGAGAAAGAGAGAGAGAGAAAGAGAGAAAGAGAGAAAGAGAGAGAGAGAAAGAAAGAGAAAGAGAGAGAAAAAGAGAGGGATCGTTAGTTCTGATTCGTCGAAAAAAATGTAAAAAACTGAGTGGTTCTTATCTTATCGATTGTTAAAAACAATTTTTTACCGTTTAGTCACGGGTGGAAAGGCAGTGTCCTTTACATTGCTGCAGAACTTGCAAAACTGGTAGGTGAGAGGGTGTCGAATATTTTCAAATAAGAGACAACCGATGGCTAACAACAGAACAGACTCCGCTTAAGGACCCCAAGAGCCAAGTGGTAATATTAAACAAGACGATGGATTATGACTACTATATAAATAGGCTACAGCCAGATAAGAACACAAACAATGGAAATAACACCACAAGGTATCTTGCCCGTCACTCAAACAATTTCCTTTGTCTACCATCACGAACTGGTAGATTATTTTCTAGGCCCCTATAGTTGACCGCAGTAAAACTTGAACCCAAAGCATATGTGGTTCTTTTTTTATGGATCTCTCAAAGGGTGGAAATAAATTTGACCGAAATCCACATTAAAAAAAACAAAACAGAATTGGAACAAAATATACGACTTATGGAACAACATACTGTGATACAGTTACTTGCTGTTATTGTTGTTATTCAACCACAGGTTAGGCTTAATGCAAGAGATATAAGTTAAGGCATCCAACCCTTGTTCATTCAGTCTTTTTGTTTACTTCCACAAACAGAATGCAATTTTAGGGAAATTCTGCTTATGTTTGTTATAGACTGTTTACTGGATTCCCTCATTGGCTTGTAGAAAATATATGCAATATATTGTTGACTGGGTTGAAGTTCACGGGGCGTAGGGCTGGAGAAGGCTACCATATCAGTCACCACACTTTCTTCGAAACATACTATTTCTACAATCAGAACAATAACCACGACGACGACGATAACAAATACAACGGGAACATTAGCAATCACAACCATTACAGCCACAACTACGACTACCACCACCGCAAGAACGCCTTTAACTCATTGATTGATCAATTTTAGATATTGACATTTTATATTTCAATTCCAGAACATTTATTTTGTTTATTTGCATATGTATGCTATTACTGATTTTTTTCTATTGATTTTTAATTGACCAGTTACTAGTAATATTTATTCAGAATTCATAAAGCACAATTAAAAGTAAGATACAAATAAGAAAAGAACAAAACACTATGCCCTCTGTCGGTCAGCATATCACTTCTCTATCCTACGGAGATGGCATAAGCGTTGCTACTACGAACAAACAGCCAGTGATATCAACTATGGAGTGCCATTCCAACTCATGGAGCTTCTTTCTCAAGCGCGATGCCATCATCTCGATTTGTAAGGAAAACAGAAGTCTGGAGGCCGAGGACATCAGTGGTCTCAACAGCAATTGGCTTACAATTTAATCAGTTTGTAGATGCTTGGTATTTAGTCATCTTTTTCTCAGCGTTGCGGGCGGCAGAAGTCAGGTTTAAAGTCGAAGCGTTAACATTCGGGATAGAATAAGTATGACATTTAACATCCCAGAAAAGGGATTATTTTGTCCGGATGTCTACTATCAACGTGATCATGTTCAACAGGCTTTAGTTGTAACGGGAAACTGAGAGCATCGAGACAACGTTTTATGATAACATTCTGAACACCTCAGCTATGGAAACATCTTGTATGTTGATGTGTAGAAAGTGGATGTGGTTCAAACTGGTTGTCAGTAGATCGACAGTAGCATCTGCGTCTCTCACACGCATGGAAGCACTCACCGTTTTGAAGGCTTACAGTTTTACAACCATGTTTTGTTTTCTCGTTTGTTCAGTGCTTCCCTGTTCTTTTGTGTTTTTTGTTTAACTACACCACGCGCAATCACCTCACCTCCAATTTTTCTAATTTGAATTCTTCCACAACAACGAATATTTCTGAATGTATTATTCAGTGACGAGAATTTTATTTGAGAAGTTCAGTAATTCTGCAGCGTCTTTGACAAACATTGCTTTAAGAATCTGTCTGTTAATGACAGATTCTGTTTCATTAAATATCATCAAGACTTTAATTACGAAAAAACATCGTGACTGTTGTCAGGCACCACAATGAAACATATTATGATATAATAATGACGTTGTTGATGATTTTTACGGTGATACTGATTATAACGACGACGACGACGACGACGACGACGACGACGACGACGACGACGACGACGACGACGACGATGATGATGATGATGATGATGATGATGATGATGATGATGAGGAGGAGGAGGAGGAGGAGGAGGAGGAGGAGGAGGAGGAGGAGGATTATGAGGAGGAGGACGATGATATGGAGGAGGTGGAGGATTATGCTGACGAAAACAATGGACGAGAGTGAAAATGATAATGAAGGTGAAGGCGATGAGGTTGTCAATGATGAAAGTTGAGACGAGGACGATGGCCCTGATTAAGGTCATTCCTGATCAAGCAAACCAATGATCTAAAATGTTTTTGCATCGAATATTCAATCTTTACCCTAGTTGACCTCCTCAACCGGCATATTATGGGAAAGGACTTAATAACAATCCCTTTTCCTCAGGCTAGAGACCAAACTCGTTAATCAACATATGTTATCGAAATTCAAGAACTGGTGTATTGGGCCTGGGTCTCATGATGCAATCGGAATTGGTCTCTGATGTCGATTGACACAAGATAAGGCTACACCACAGGCAAAAACTGACACTCACAAAGATATGCGTATAATTGTTATAAAATAATTTTATTCGCTGTTCCACAGGTATAGAGTTCTTTCATTACCAGTTGGCTAAATAACTACACACACACACGCGCGCGCACACGCACGCACACGCACACACACACACACACACACACACACACATATATATATAAATATATATTTTTATTAAAATAACATTAAAGTTTAAGCAAAAATCGCTTAACGGGATCTTCTCCATTAATGAGAAGATCCCGTTAAGGGTGAAACCAGCGATTCTTTGCTTAAATTTTAATCTGTTATTTTAATAAATATTTGCTCTACGGTTTTATATATATTTATATATATATATTACCCTTATAGAGCCCTTTTAGTCTTCACATTTATTATTATTACCAGAAGATCCCGTTAACAGTGGAAACAGCGATTCTTTGCTTAAACTTTAATCTGTTATTTTAATATATATATATATATATATATATAGTGAAAAATGGAACGGGAACAAAACAGAGAGGTAGTACGAACAAAGGTTTCACGCTCTTGAGAGTGGGAGGTGGTGGGGAACGACGTTTCAGGCATAAGCCCTTCTTCAGGCGAATAGTGTGTGGGAAGAGAGTTCCGAGGGTGTGTAGGGGAGTGGGGGAGAGACATTTAGAAAGGGGGGGAAGGAGGAAAAACGGTGGAAGGGGTACAAATAAAAATAAATATAAAAAAAATAAATATAAAAAAAATATATATATATATTGCCCAAACTGTTGATAATATACAAAGCAATCAGACACAGTAAAGAGAAATATACAATGAAAAAAATATATATAGAGAAAAAAATAACCTCGAACTTCAATTGACCTGTAATACTGAATCTATTTATACATTACTTAAGCTATTTCCCAGATATTAACTGTTAATGTGAGGATAGTAATTATTTGCCATCTGTCACTCTGACCAATCTCATTCATCGTTTCTATCTCTATATTATTCATTATGTTCATCTCTGTGTTTCGCCTGCCCCCCCCCCCTCTCATCTTCTCTCTTTCTCTCCCATCTCTCTTACTCTCCCTCTTCTTGTCTCTGATCCTAATCCGTTCCCGGTTGCTTATGACACAGATGATGTGTTTTCCATTGAGTCTGATTGAACATGAGTTTGAAGCTGCATTGTCTTGTATAGTCCTGTTGTATATGGAAAGCCGAGCGATGGTATAAAGGGCGCCCCATATATATATATATATATATATATATATATATATATATATATGGGGCGCCCTTTATATCATCGTTCGGCTTTATATATATATATATGTTGTTTTTTTGTTGTTGTAGATAAATCACACCACCTGATTTAATACTACCACCTGGTCGGTCAACGCCTTTCGAGTAGTTTACTCTGATGCAAATATTTGTAGGAGGCTATTGTAGGGAGCTATTGTTATTATGATATTATAGCGTACCAATACCCTCTACCATAACCCTAGATGACTCTCCATCAATAATACTAAACTTGCTGAAACGTTCTTTATGTTTCTTTTTTTAATTTTCTTATATCTACACCTAACACATTTCGTACTAACTCACAAACTACACTCCATACTCCACCCAAAGACACATATCTCTTACACTTTATACCCAAACTTCACTTTAAAATGTAATATCTGTGTATATATAAATTCCATTCTGACCGCAATTAGCTTTTCACTCTTTACTTTTGCTCAAATCTCCTTTTGCTCATATTCCGTCCTTCAGACGGAATATGTTTGAATATATGCCATATAGCTTTCAATGGCATATATCAGTGAAAAATATAGAACGGTGCTTTCGACCTATGTATAGAGCCTGACATAACTTTGAAAACATATTTAAAGTAACAACAACTACAAAAGTGAAAACAAAATCCATTTAAATATCTTCAGTAAATAAAAAACATCAAACCTGATCAACTTTCACTATTTACAATCTAGACAGTTTTAAATGTCATTGTGATGAGAGAAATATCCTTTTAACGATCAGATGTTAATAAACAACATATTTATGCGGTCCTTGACATCATATATTTCTAATATTTGTGGAATTTGCTGTATTTGTCTGTAGATATGCACGCTCTGCTTAATTTACTGTGACTATCATTGCAAACAAGATAAGACAGGTTTTGTTGAGCCTTTAACTATTTCCTATGAAAATCGGTATTTAGAAATGTAGTAATTGTGCATTTATTTGGATCAAGGTCACTTTGGACATTCTGTTATGTTGAAGGAAAACTACGACTATGTGAAAATATTACTTGAAAAGATGCGGTATGAAGAGTACATCTTGACTATATGTGGATATTAAAAATCATTGGATTGCTTCTACAAGATGGTTATAACAAGTATCTTTACTTTTTGTGTCTTTCGGACAGTAGAGCAAACCGTAACCATTGGATACGAAAGACATGAACAGCCAGAAGGGAGTTCAAAGCTGAAGAGAAAATAGTTTTAAACATGTCTCTGTTTAATCCCAGTAAGGTTGTGCTTTGCCCATTGCATATCAAGCTTAGGCTAATGAATCAGTTTGTGAAAGCTTTAAACCAGGATGGTGACTGTTTCTAATACATAAGCAGAAAGTTTTTCGCCTTGAATTATGGGAAAATTAAGGCTGGTGTGTTTGACGGGCCACATATTACGCGACTATTGCAGGACGCGCGGTGTTTGGAAACTTTGTCTGGTGTTGAAAATGAAGTGTGGAATGTTTTTGCTACGGTTGTATATGATTTCCTGGGAAATAGGAAGTCATCCAATTATGAAGAACTTGTGCAGACCCTGTTAACCAATTAAGTCTATGGAGTCTAGATATCCAGGCAGGTGGAATACAAACATGATGGCTGACTACAGCTAGTGTCTGCAAAGAGACTCTCACTATACAAGTTATTAACGCAAAGCAACAAAGAGACGGTTCATTCCTTGAATAGCTGAAATATCTATCCTAAGATGTGTAATTAAACATTTTATGTAATATATTTTTAAACAATAATAAGTACAGTTTGATTTGTGTTAGTTTCTTATTTCAGTATTGCATTTAATGGTGAAATGGATGGGTTTTTTTTGTAGCAAATTAATTCCTGTTCAACAAAAGAAACTTGACACAAAAGAAAAATTTTGAGGGCATTACTGAACTCAGCACCATCACAATATATAAGACGAATTGTAAAAATAAAGACAACTAATTATTCTTTCAAAAATGTTCCCAGTGTAATCAAAGGCATTCTATATATGTCCATCCGGGTATAGTGTAGCTACATTAT
>OZ024740.1:350530440-350545440 GCA_964016885.1 Eledone cirrhosa
TGTGTGTGTGTGTGTGTGTGTGTGTGTGTGTGTGTGCGTGCGTGTGTGTGTGTCTGTCTGTATTGCAAATTATACTTCGGTTTCAGAAATTCTATACTTCTTTGCTTTAAAAATTATTTTACATATTTTTTTAGTTTTTACCTGTGATGTCAAGGCAGTTTATTCAATGTTATTAGACAATATTAGAAACCGTGATCACACGTACGTCTATTTCCCCAGCTCCCAGTTAACCAATTACTGGTATTGAAATGGCAGACATCATGTTAGAACATACCGTCGTATTTGGAACATTCACACATTATCTGAAAGAGCACTTCCAAGACAATTTATGCAACATTTCACACAATGCCAGCAATTTACATAATGCATGAGGAAAGAAAACTACATTTTCCTTATGGAAGTGATAGGTACGCGACCCAACATATTTGAATTTGCGATTTATCTGATTAAATTAAACAATATATATTCTCTACATGACAGCAAAAGCTAACACACACATTTTGTGTTTTATGTATATAAATTCTATTGCCGCTATTCTGGTGTTAAATTTCAATACTTCATAATCTCAAAGAAATTCAATTAAAGATTTGCAGATCACACCTTACAGCTGCTTAGATTTCGAGTGATCAATATAATTTTCAAGCAAGAATTCAAGGAAATTACTGATGGCGTGCATCACCCTTCACTAACGTTAAAAAAAAAAAACAGTCAATAAATTTCGTACAAAGTAAACTAATTTGGATATCGGTATTATATAATCTCACATTCTACAGGGCCGAAATTGTTGCGAGGTTGGATGTTCGTATGTCAATGGTGATAAGTTGGTTCCCTTGCTAAGACCTTTAACTCTCAAGTGTCGAATTTAATAAATTCTACCTTGTGTTGTCGTTATTGTTGCTAAATTCAGCGTACTACAAAATGCCTCGTGGCAGTTGTTTAAATTTGCTGAGGTTGACTTAGCCTTTCATCCTTTCGGTGTTCATATAACAAGGTACACATCTGGGGCGATCAGTTGGCGAAATTGTAGGACGGGATATATTTTGTGGTATTTATTTCAGCTCTTTACATTCAAATCTCGCTTACAACTACTTGGAGGCTATATTCCATATGTCATCTGGTTTAATGCTATCATCTGGTCCCTGAGTGTCTTTCATTGACTCTACTCTGTTCCAGGATTTCTGGCCAGGTCCCCCCACAAGTATCGGAGACCCTGGAAAAATCATGTGTACTGAGCAATAAAATAATTAGCTCCGACTGAGTAGACCCGTGATAAAAATCATTCTTTTCACGACTATCTCGTTGTTTAAGAAGGTGAATTAACCTATGTGTCCTTACATGTTTACAGATTTTAAATTGAGGGAGATCTAGTTGCGATTTTAGCAGATTTCTCGACGACACACAAGTTCCCCTTTATTAAATTTTATTGAGGGACATTTTATCTCAGAGAAACATTGGCGGGGTTTCAGCTATGGTGTAGAAATATGGACATAATGAAATGTAGTTATCAGATTAGTGGTCAAGTATGTTTCATGACTGAGAAAGGTGTAGGAATGGAGGTCTATTTTTTTTTTGTGTATTAGACAGCTAATTCTTGACATTGTTGATAAGATCAAGCTGATATATATCCAGTAGAGGATATTTGAAACACTTTGTTGTTACTGCCGTGCTTTAGCTCTAGGTTAGATTTGACCAAAGACACATATCAGCCAACGCATTCCACCGATGACTTCAATTTTTGTTTTTCTTAGCTATTTTATAGCCACAGAATAGTAGATTATATAACGTTTTACCTTTTTAATATGACAGGGCAATTAAAGTGCATTTTGCAAATATTTCTAGCAAATAAAATAAGCACAGAGAGGCCTTAGGAGTGGTTTATATTTAATTTGAGATAACGTATATGCATAAGAAAAATACCTTTGTAGAAAAGATGGGCGTAAAGTAGAGAGAGAGAGAGAGGGAGAGGGAGAGGGAGAGGGAGAGAGAGAGAGAGAGAGAGAGAGAGAGAGGTCGAATATGCGTAGTAGGAGTGCACGTGTTTAAAAGTGACAACAAAAAGGTCGCTTATGTAAAGATAAAAAAATTGTAAGGGTTATAACAGAGATGGTAAAGTCTGTGTTGGAAAATGCCACATCGACGCTTGCTCAGGATACGAACTCATAGGCATGCGACTTTTGATAGAGTCTGTGTTGGAAAGTGCCATATTGACGTTTACTCAGGATACGAACTCATAGGCATGCGACTTTTGAGCAGATTTCCTAACTCCTACAACCCCCCCCCCCCCCCCCCAACCATTATGACAAGTTAAATGTCGTAAATGGAAATAAATGTGTCAGAGTTTGAGTGAATGTGTTTATGTTTAAATGCATCTGTGAAAGAGCGTAAAGTGAAGAGAATGAATTACGTTGAATGTATGCTTCTCTATGTGAATGCGTATACACGTGTCTGTGTATGTATATATATATATAGGTAAGTGTACATAGTGTGGCTGTATTTGTGTGTGTGTGGGAGGTGTGCATATTTGTGTTTGGGTGTTCTCATGTCTGTGTGTGTAATGAATGGGATGAGTACGTACTTTCTTATTGCTATAAAACGTTTAAAGAGCTTCATACTTGAATGGAAACCTTTGGCGTCAAATTGGCTTGTCAGTTTGACTTCTCAAATTGGTACAGACACATTCATACGCTTAAAAATATACCACATACACATATATACACAGAAATATATACAATTACACACAAATACATACAAACACAATTAATTATATCTATCTATCTATCTATTTATCTATATATCTATCTATCTATATAGATGTCTCTCTCTGTCTCTCTCTCTCTAGAGAGAGAGAGAGAGAGAGAGAGAGAGAGAGAGAGAGAGAGAGAGAAAGAGAGACAGGCAGAGACAGAGAGAGAGAGACAGACACAGAGAGAGAGGGGGTGAAAGAGGAAAGGCGAGGTCTAGAATGAGAGATTAGAAGAAGAAAGGCAAAAAATATAAATGTAGGGAAAGTAAGGGAAAAAAAGGAATGTGATGACGAAGCAGAAGAGAAACTATGCAATTTGAGAAATAAATTTAAGATAAGTTTGCAATTTGCTGGCAAATGCTACGAGGATTAATAAATAGTTATTTCAACTGACTTAAAACTTTTTACTTTCTTGTTTGACTATCATATTCTATTATTCTTTCATTCTTTACTCTTTACTCTTCGTTTCTATTATTTCTCCGTTATTTATCTATTTATTCAACCATTCATTCATTTTATATATCAGTCTATATTTTTTTCTATTTTCTTCACTCTTTCCGTTCGTTCTGCTTTCTTCCATTAATTATTAGAGCTATTATTATTTTCATTAAATTTTTTCTTGTTTATTTTTTCTTCTTTTTTCTTCTCACTTTCTCATTCCTCCCATTTTGTTTCCCCTCTCTTTTTATGTTTCATTTTAAACATTCTAATTCATTCTTCAACTTTAACTTTCTCACTCTAACTCTCACTGTCTCTCACACAGTCACTCTGTCACTCTTTCGTTATCTCTTTCTTTATCTCTTACTTTCTCTTTGATACCCCGTTTCTATGTGTTTCTTTCTCGCTTTCTTCCCACACAATATGGTCTTCAAAATGGCGATTGATTTCACACTAACAGAAAACATCATCAGTCTTCTTCGTGTTTTGATTAATTCTTGAATAGATCGACTCTAATGGAAATGAGAAGTAGAAAATTATGAAATCGATGTCAAAATAGCAAGCAGGTTGTCATATTGAGAACAAGATTTTGTAAAAAAATGTAAGAAAAACAAAATTCCAATTATTTATAGATAATTAAAAATAGGATTTCTTCTTTAAAGTTCTGCATTGTTTTGTAATAAATCAGTTTTAACAAACTAAAAAATAAATACTTGCTTAAAATAATAAATATCTCATTCTTTTTTAAATGTCTTCGGGATATTATTTATTTCTATATTATGATGATGAGTATCATCATCATCATCATCATCGTCGTTGTCGTTGTCGTCGTCGTCGTCGTCGTCGTTATCATCATCATCATCATCATCAACATCATCATAAGTATTAGTAGCAGCAGCATTGGTTGTTGACAGAATCCAACATTTTTCACGAGGTTCTTCGAATTGTAAATAAATATTTTCTTTTCAATTTCTAGCTACATAAAAAAAGCAGAGTGTTTTTCTCCTCAAGGAACGGAGGAAAATATGATGGGGGTTGTTGTGACGGGCAGAAAAGGATAATGTGTCATTTGTGGGCAAGAAAGATATCTGAAGACGTTTCGTTCTCAAAAACAACAACAACAACAACATCAGCAACAATAACAGCAACAACAACATCAACCATTATAATAACAGCAACAACTGCAATATGATCAGTAGCAAAAACGAAACTAACTGTGGCAACATAAATACAGAAGAACAGGAATAGTAACGAGATAAAATCAAGAGATGCTGACTAGTAATGGAGCTTTTTAAGAGGATGTCTTTGGGTCATCGAGGAAAGTGGCTTCTAATACGTCCACGAAGCATTATACCTGGTGATATTATGGGACCCCAACAAGCAAGGGAACAAGGATGCTAATCTTTACCAGTAATTCTCTCATGTCGTCATAACCACAGCCAGAACCTCCAGCTCTAAACTTCAACTCCACACGATATTAAAAGGTGTGACATATCCAGAGCTATCGTGGTTCGATGACTACTTAAGCAGAACAGACCGACTTGTTCAAAGCTGGCATGTAGATTCACAATAACACTAGCGTGGCGTATATAAAGTCCGAGTATAAATGGCAGGAGCTCAAATGGAACAACGGGAACAGTATGAGAAAAGTGCTTCAACGGCTTAGAAACTCTCCAAGGTAAAACAAAACCCAAAAGCACTAATATGTTATTTCGCTTAACCTTTCATAATTGTACGGAGGTAATGAATAAGCTGGAAAAGAAAAATAAGTGTTCATAAGGAACAAAAATCATATGACTCCCTCTAAAAGCAAAAGATAGGATGCCAATCATGATTTAATAGTAGTGTATGTCCTCAGAGGAAGTTTAATTACGCTAAAACTTGTTCTGTTACACTACCCTCTTTCCCCTCGTAATCTTTCTCTGATCATACTATTCATTTGTATCTATCTCCACACACACACACACACACACACACACACACACACAAATATATCTATATATAAGTAAGAGAAATGAGAGAATATTATTACGCTGGGATATGTGATACATCAAGTGTAATGAAACGAATGGAAAATAGACAAAACATGAACAAATGAGAATACAAGGATATGAGCAAAAAAAGTGGGGAACATCAAAAGCATAACAATAATAACGAAACATTTCAATCTTCAACCGGTGTTTCGGTATGAGAACAGTCGGGAAACCATAATTAGTGTCGACGATATTTCTAACAGAGTAATGCATTATTCGGAACAGAGGAATAACACGAAGGACAGATATCTACGTACGGACGATGCCCGTATATACAAATAAGTAATTTGACGAACATAATAATTGTAAGTAAATATCTGGATATATATATGCAACATTCTGTTTTATATATATATATATATATATATATATATATATATATATATATATGTATATATATACACACACACACACACATATATATATATATATATATATATATATATATATATATATATATATATATATATATATATATATATATATATATATATATATATATATATACATATACATATACATATATATATATATATATATATATATTTAACAGAGTGTTGTAGTTTGCATGAAACATTGTTAAATAGAAAACACAAATTTAGATAATTTTGAAAACTATACAATGCACTAGAAAGAAAATTAAAATTGCTAAGATAATAAAAGAATCTCACCTTAACAAATTTAATAATCTCATCTTAAAGTATTTAACAACTGAGTTACAAAAGGAAGGCCAGTTCCCGTCATTTTTTTTATTATGTACTAGCAGTCATACCCAGCGCTGCACGGGATAAGGTATTTTGGAACGCGGGCCGCCAACAGACCTAATCGTGTAAAAACTGCATACCTGGACAGTATGTAAAGAAAATAAACCGAATACTCTGATGGCTTCATAATCTTTAAGATTTTCCTCGATGAAGCAGTCCAAGGGAAATAACTCTAAATGGGATTTAGACGTCACGCCCCCAAAAAACCTTAAAAAGGTGAAAAAAATGAAGTTTTTTACCTAATGCGAGTCATAAGCCATGAAAAAGTTGGATTTTCTTTGCTCACGGTATAAAGAAGAAACTGACTAATATATAGTTACACTTTCAAGGAAATCGGTCTGACGTAACCCTAAAAAGCTGAAAAAAACGCAGTTTTTCACCTAATGTGGGCCCTAGCGGATCAAAAAGTTGAATTCTTTTTATGTAAATAACACTCCCTGAAACATAAGTAATACACATGTAAAATTTGAAAAAAATTGGTTGGGTACTTCTCGAGTTTTAGGCATTCAAACTCACATACACACACACACAGGCAGACATCCTCAGTTTTATATATATAGATATCTAAGACGTGATTATGGAGTATTTTGATATTCTCAGACCGGGTCTCTTGCAACAGAAAGAACTTCGCTAAAGGCATCAGCTGATGATTCAGCCCACCACTCCAGAACAGATCAATTCCATTAGGTGAACAGGTAATCTTTTATTTAAGATGTGGGTCGAATTCAGGAACAAAAATGCTGAGATGGAATCCAACTATGAACAACGAGAATGAGAGACAAATGTCTTAACCACTATTACTATAACTCCTACAACAAATAATTGTTTCTACTTTTGTCACAAGGCCAGCAATTATCCCAGTGCATTATTAGTACTTTATTTCATTGTCCCCGTAAGGATGAAAGGCAAAGTTAAGCTCGGCGGGATTTGAACTCAGACCATAAAGGGGCGTAACTCTATTCTACAAAACATGGCGTCCGACCCTCTACCGATACTGTCCAACAATTTTTGGGGAAAGGAAAAGTCGATTACATCGACCTCAGTGCGTTACTGGTACTTTATTTTATCGACCCCGCAAGGATGAACTGCAAAGCTAACGTAAGCGAGATTTGAACTCAGAACGTAAAGGGCCGTAACTCTATACCGCACAGCATGTTGTTCCACGCTCTAGCGATATAGTAGCCAATCCACCATTCTAACTTCAACTACTACTAATAGTAACATTACTATTACAGTAACTACTACTACTACTACTACTACTACTACTACTACTACTACTACTACTACTACTACCACTACGACCACTACTACTACTACTACTACTGCTGCTGCTGCTGCTGCTGCACGTGCTGCTACTACTGTGTTAGAAATATAACTACTTCAGATATATACCATATCAGAAATGTTTTTTGTATATCAAATGATAACCTGTTTCAGCTGCAAAGCTGTAATAGTAATTGCTTTAAATGTTTTCACCTTTACA
Organism: Eledone cirrhosa; assembly: GCA_964016885.1. Lineage (NCBI taxonomy): Eukaryota > Metazoa > Mollusca > Cephalopoda > Octopoda > Eledonidae > Eledone > Eledone cirrhosa. Next base: position 350,537,902 of record OZ024740.1, read on the forward strand.
TGTTAGTCGTTCAAACTTTGATTTGTGAGGAGGTGCTGCGTATTTCTTGTCTTGTATCTTGTGAAAATATAAACATCTCCAGGCTTCCCGCGTTTTCTGCTAAGTTCACTACAAAACTCTATCTACAAATGGTCGGTAGATTGAAAAGTACACACACACACACACACACACACACACACACACACACACACACACATACTCTCACATGCACACACACACATACACATACACGCACGCACATACACACAGACTCTCACATGCACACGCACGTAACATACACATACACGTACGCACACACACGCGCACACACGCACAGACACAGACTCTCAGACGCATACACACACACATACACACACGCGCACACACACACTCACATACATACACACACGTACAAACACACATACAAACACACGCACGCACTACAAACACACGCACGCGCGCACACACACATATACATACACGCACGCCCACACACACACACGCATCACATCACAAACACACACATGCACACACATGCGCACATACGCACACACACGCACACACGCGCACCACATACGCTCACACGCACACAGAGACACATCACATACACTCACACAAACGCACACACATAGACACACACACAGACACACGCGCACATCACACATACACATATACGCAAACACATTTAGAGACAAACACACGCACATACGCACACACAAGAACATAGACACACACACAGCACACACGCACACACACAGACACCGAGACATACACACACAGACACACACGCATACACACACACACACGTATACACATACACACACACATGCACATACATACCAACATAGACACACACAAAGACACACAGACACACACGCATACAGACATACACACATACACATACAGACACATACAGACACATACACACACAAACAAACAAGCGCATGCAAGTCTTATAAGGAACTATTCTAATGAGCATTTTATATTGTTTGGTTTCGAAATATGTAGCAATAAAGTATACATGGAATGAAAATACATTTTAGAATTTTGTTAAACATAAATCATATATTACATAAAAGTATTACTGATGAGGAAGACTACGACGATGAGAATAATAATGATAATTGCTTCTACTTTTGGCACAAGGCCAGCAAATACCCAGTGCATTACTGGTACTTTATTTTATCGACCCCGTAAGGATGAAAGGCAAAGTTAACCTCGGCCGGATTTGAACTGAGAATGGCAAGGGCCGTAACTCTATGCGTCAAAGCATGGCATCAGACCCTCTACCGATACTGCCAATGATGATAATGCATAAATACTATGTATCTACCAACAACAACAATGATAACAACAACACCACCAACAACAACAGCAACACGAACAACTCCACGAACAAGGAAAATATTTCTTTTGCTCAAACCGTCCAAAAGAGGGAACTGTTCACATACCTTGACATTTCCAATGCTAGGGAAATGTTAAGCGATGCAAAACAGTACGTAACTTTTGGTGAGAGTGGTGCTTTCAGCATCACTTCTCCTCAACAGTTACGCAGATAAACTGTTCTAAAAACAGTAATTTTTAGCACGGTTTCAAATGTGTCGAAAAAACCAGTTCAGTTATCCCAAAACGATATTGAACTGGTTCTGAAGAATTCCATGAAGGATATTGCCTTCATCCAAAAAGGAAAACTTTTTGGAAGCATTTCGGTGTTGTTGAAAGACCAATTGACAGCACAAAAATATTCTGTATCGCCGATTGTGTCCCCCCATTACACCCTTTTCCCCATATATATGGGAAAAAGAACTCAAAAAATAAAAATTTTGAACATTGCACCAAATGTAAACGTCTGGTGGATTCTAACGGGCTTCATCGATTTCGACGAAGAAACCATCATTTCGGTGGGAAAGTCCTCCAGAATCACATTCAATGGTACAAGCATGGAAGTTCTGGTCCAAATGAGGCCATAACGGATAGCTAAAATACCCCAACGTGAGCCTCTGGATGGAATTTCACACATAAACATTTCTGTTGAGGGTAGGCGGCCTTCATGTTACCACTGTTTAAGCAGTGGTCACCTGGGCTTACTGTCCTCAGTTAACTAACAAAAAAAAAGAGGCACTACTGCCAACACCCAAAACAACAACACAACCACCACCACCACCACAACAACAACAGCAAAACGCAAACAACCAAAACAAGAACAACAAACCAACCGGCAAGCACAGTCCCACCCAACCCCACTCCACCTAAAACGACTGCAAAAACACCCACAAACACAACAGCTCCCCAAAACATACCCCTTCCAAATAACACAGACACCACGACGGACGAGGCCCCCACATCATCACCAAGTGGTGATGAGGGAGAGCCTCTCCGTTTGAAAAAGAAGAAAAGGCACCACAAGAACAAAAACACAACAAACATCACTACAAACATACAACCACCAACACAAACAACACAAACATTACAAACAAAAAAACCCCGTCCCGAAAACAAAACCACGACATCACTCCAAACACAAACACCTACAACAAAACGAAAGCGCCCACAAGAATAACAGACAAAAACCACCGCAACGCAACAAGAACATTACACATACATAAACAGTAAAAACAAAACTTTAATAGAGGTCATCTCCAACGACCCTTCGGTTTTCACCGAAGGGAAAACTTTTTCGAACTGTGTAGACAAACCTAATTTAAAGATGATTAGGGTCCCTACGGACACCTATAAGTCTTTAAAGGAAAACTTTCCTAAGGACGTGGGTAATCCTTGTGTTAAACCCATTAACCGCGTCCTTTTAAAAAGATTCCCCACCCTCACCCCAGACACACCCACCCCAGACACGCCCACCCCACCAAACATCTCTGTCCCCACCCCGCCGGAAACCACCACCCACCCAGACAACTCCTCTAACACCCCCATGGAAACCGTGCGGCCTGATCCCCGGGAGACGAAGAGGTGAGTGTTTTCTTCTCCTCTTTTAACTTTTCAGAACCAACATAGTCAATATAAGAGTTGGGTGTGTGAATGTACGCGGCCTAGAAACAGGGCAGTATGGATGTAGTAGCCATTTGCGAGTTCAGTATCCACAGCGAGCGACAGCTGGCCCCCATCTTCGATGACTTTGAGATCTACGCATCTCTCTGTCAGCCGGGGGGCGGGGGCGGGGTTGCCGTTTTGCTGCGGAAACACCTGGGCCTCGTAACGCAGACGGTACATCTGGACCCAGAGGGTCGACTGGTGGTCCTAGACGTTGACGGTATTGAAGGTGCAGCCTTCAGGCTGGTGGCCGCATATGCCCCATCCGGGACACCGCGGCCAGACTTCTTCAAACGTCTAGAGACTTTTCTGGGAACGTCCCGCTCCATGCTTTTAGTGGGGGACTGGAATGGAATCCTAAATGCACGTTGTGACTATGTAGGAGCACGTCCCGATAAGGGGGGGGGGTGTAACATCCTCAAACAGTTAATCGGCCGATTTGACCTGGCCGATAGATATCAACTACATTTTCCGACTGTGCCACTGTGGACGTGGACTAATCGCAGCGGAACATCTAGATCTTACCTAGATAGGGTTCTAGTTAGAAATAAGGATAGGGACATGTTAAGCTGTCCACAAATGTTCATGGTTGCCTATTCAGATCACAAACTAGTGACCTGCATGGTCAACCTTGATAGAAACGATAGACAAGGACCCGGCTACTGGAAGCTGAACTTGTTGTTACCGACATGCAAAGTCTACAGTAGACGGATTAGCACTTTAGTTAAACAAGCACTTGACTGGGGCCATTGTCAACAACAGATGGTGGTACTTTCTCAAGAGGGCAGTTAGATTAGACTCGTTAGTTTTTAGTAAAGAATTAGCGTTAGATAGAAATAGAACCGAGAAAGAACTGGTAGATAAAGTAGAAGAGGCAATTAGAAGTGGCAACGTAGCCAGCGTGCTAGCAACGAGAACGGCCTTGGACCAGTTCTTCGACGCAAAGCATGAGGGCTGCGTTGTCAGAAGCAAAATAAGTGCTCTGGGATACGAGGGAGCCAAAGCTTTTAGCTGGGACCGAGTGATGGAGGCAAAAAGTGGCAACAAGTCCACGATTCGGTCTTTGAAGGACCAAAACGGACGCGTGATACGTGAGCCGAAGCAGATGTGTGCGGCCTTTCAGCGGCACTTTGCTCAGCTGTTCGGGCAGGGCAGCGCGCCGGGAGGGGCTATGGATTTCGGTCCATATCTCGACGGCCTACCGCGACTCTCCGACAGCGAGGCAAGGTTCTGCGAAAAGCCGATTTCAGCCGCTGAGATAGGGGACGCGTTGAGCCAATGCGGCAAACGCAAATCTCCAAGTTTCGACGGTCTACCCTACGAATTTTACGTAGCAATGCCGGACTTATTCTCCGGTCTCCTGGAAGCGGTCTACTGCAACTGGCAACAGAACGGGAGAATTCCCAATTCTGTGACCGGGGGCGTAGTCACACTAGTCAGGAAGGCGAGAATAAGGGGGATGACATAGCCAACTTCCGGCCCATAACTCTGCTAAACACAGAGTTACAGATTTTGGCCAAGGTGTAGGCAAAGAGGCTGGCGCCTGTCGTCGAGAACCTGGTGCGAGAAGCGCAGACATGCGCAATCCTGACCAGGTTCATACACGACAACCTCCACCTCATGCGATACATCACAGAGAGGGTAGGGTGTAAACCCGGCTTCGGTGGGGCCCTGATCAACTTGGATCAGTCTAAGGCTTTCGATATGGTTGACCATCGTTACCTGGATGCGGTGCTCGAGGCGGCATGCATTGGACCCGTGTTCAGGGGCTGGATTGCTGCAATGCATAACAGCAACATCTGCTCAGGGGTTAAGGTGAACGGCTACCTCTCGGAGCCGTTCCATATCACGCGATCCAATTCGACAGGGATGCACTCTCTCCTCCCTTCTGTACGTATTGACTCTCGAGCCACTACTGCGGAAGTTGGAGCTATTTCAGAGCATCCCTCTGGAACCGGGACTGCGGAAAGCGGCGTCGGCCTACGCCGACGACGTTACAGTAATGGTGTCGAGCGCCTCGCAAATCGAGGAAGTCGGTACCTTACCGAAGGAATACGAAAGGTTCACAGGAGCGAAGCTGAACCGGGACAAGTCCATCGGTTTGCAACTCGGATCATGGAGAAGCAAACCAATAACTTCCGATGGCGTCGTCGGACGCTGGACGGAAGGACCAGTAAAGCTGCTGGGGGTCTGGTTTGGTCCGGACCTCCAGGTGAAGAAGAACTGGAACGGCCAAGGTGTTTGCACTCACCCAGAAGTGGGCCGAGTGCAAACTATCCTTGAAAGGTCGAGCGGAGGTGGCGAACACTTTTATAGCGTCCGCCATCTACTACCGCTTGACCGTCGTGCCTTGTCCAGCCAAAACGCTCGCCAAAATAGAGCGCGCGCTCTTCCAATTCCTTTGGAAGAGGCGGGCTCCTTTGGTGAGAAGATCCATCTGCTGCCAACGTTCTTCCAACGGAGGGCTGGGGATGCCGTGGCTGACGATGCGCAAACACACGCTCAGGCTGCGGCATCTCTACCTTTTCCTCACCGGACAACCGGTGTGGGTCTCGTTCGTGAGGCGAGCCTTCCCACGACTCGTGTCGCTGACCGAGCTGCAGTTCTGGGTCAAGCAAAGACCGAGGAAAATGGGCGACTGGCACATTGAATGTGCTCAGGCGCTCACAGCCCTCTGGCAGGCGGACCTGGCGATCAGTGGAGACTCCACTTCGTCATTCTATAGAGGGTTGATCTGCAGCAAGTGCGACGACGTGCTCGGTGAAACTCTAGGCGTAGAGGAAGACGAACGGGCCAGTCTGTTCGGTAGGACCTTCCGCCCGGGACCGATGGACAACTTCCAAAGGTTCCTGGCCTGGCAGTGCTACCGAGGAGATCTCTCAGCTCGAGCCGGCGGGGCTGCACCGAGGGGACGGCAAAAGGCCAGATGGCATGACCATCTTCCCGTTTCGCGGAGGTAAACATCTCATCTGGGATGCCACATGAAATGACGAATTCTCCAGCGGCAACCTGGTGCAGTCTGCGGCTAACCCAGGCTCTGCTACGCTTCGAGCTGAGGAGGGTAAACTCTACAAATATCGGTCGCTTTCCTACAGGTTTGCGGTCGAGCCCGTAGTAGTAGGGCTTTTTGGTGTCCTTGGTCCTAGGACCACCTTCCTACTTACCACCATCAGCACAGAGTTGGCTCCTCGCAGGTGTGAACCTCGTGAGCTGGAATGGTTCTTCCAAAACGTCTCCCTCACCATCCTCCGGGGAAACGCCTTCCCTATTCTGTCCGCCGGGGCCGAGGGGCGGCCAGCTCGTGGGGCCCCATTTTATCACAATAGTGAGAGATGGAGAGAGCAGGAAAGACGGAGGCAGTGACAGTGGGAGTTTGGTTCCACTGTGTTCGGATCTGGTGTACATGTATATATTTATTTACCACACCACATCAACTGTATATTTGAACGTTCACAATATTATTCCTTCCAGTAGGGAAGGATAGGGATGGAGTTTGGGGTGAAGGGATGCAATGTGTATGTAGGGAGGGGGCTTTTGGGAAAATGTGAACAAGAATAGGGAGAATATGGCGAAGGAGAAAAGGGAAAGAAAAAATGGAGGGGAAAAAGAAAGAAAAAGAGGGAAGGGTGGGGGGACACAGAAGAAAGTTGGAAAAAAGAATGAGGGAGAGGGTGAGGAGGAGAGGTAGGAGAAATTTAGGGGTTTGATGGAGTGAAAGAATATAGAATAAAAGATTGAGTGTAAGTGCCAGTAGAATAAATAAGTAAATAGATTCAACACCAAAGAAGTTCCAACGAAGATAATGTGAATCAATTAATGAAAAATAAATAAATTGAATAACATGTAAAAATGTGACAACTAAGTGGAATTGGTGGTCAACGGAAGAAACGTCTAGCAAATTGATGGTTAATAGTGATAGTCCTTATAATGATGATGATAAGAAAAATAAAATGTGATGGTAATTAATAAACTATATATATATATATGCATAACCAAATAAAGCATAATTAAAAAAACTGACAATTAGAAATTAAGTGAATGAGAGATAAGTATGTAAATTAACATTCTTCTGACAAAGTAAATAATTAGTTAGAAATTGAAACCAAAATTAAAATTGGTCATAATAAAGATGCGGATAATAGTAATAGAGATGACGGGGATAATAATGGTTTCTTATATAGGCACAAGGCCAGCAATTTTGAGGAGGGGAAAATCGATTAAATCGACTCAGTGCGTGACTGCTACTTTATTTTATCGACCCCGTAAGGATGAAAGGCAAAGTTAGCCTCGGCGGGATTTGAACTCAGGCCGTAAAGGGCCGTAACGCTATGCTTCGAAGCATGGTGTTTGACGCTCTACCGATACTGCCAATCCACCACCCTTATGACGGGATAATAATGATATTATCCCGTCATAAGGGACGCCATGTTTTGTAGCATAGAGTTATGGCCTTTGTCATTCTGAGTTCAAATCCCGCCGAGGTTAACTTTGCCTTTATTCCTTACGGGGTCGATA
>OZ024740.1:350550440-350552940 GCA_964016885.1 Eledone cirrhosa
CTGAGGCACATTTGCCCAACGCTGTCTTTGGCAGCATTCAGCTATTTTAACGGCTGTAAAAACCAGTCGCTCAACACGATGGCTGTAATCAGTAGTATCCATTTAACACAAACTAGCTTAAATAACAACACTCTCGCCTATGCAGCATATTCAGGAAACGCGCAAACGAAACATACAACCTCGCCTTAACAACACCCCCACGAAAACGTAAAACATGGTCCGTTCACGAACAAAACATAAAAAAGTACTGTAACTGTAGACAACCAGAAATCTCTCCCCTAAAGGGGAAATGACTACATAAATTTATATAATCTTTTGGAGTAATCTTCAACAACGCACATATAGGTATGTCTTAAAAAATATCTATACATGCACACACACACACACACACACACACACACACACACACACACACACACACACACACACACACACACACACACACACACACACACACACACACACACACAAACAAACACACACACACACACACACACAAACACACACACACACACACACACACACACACACAAACACACACACACACACACACACAAACACACACACACACACATACACACACTCGTTTAAAATCCAAATATGCAGAAATCTAACGAACACGCGAAAAAGTTAAAAAGGGCAACATTAACTACAAAATTGTATGGTCCATCGCACGATCCGCCAAACTCTCTCAGGGTTAACGTGGTGAATGCTGCTCAGTTGAAATACTGGAAATTATGATACGGAATGAATTAATAGATCCCTTAGGCATGACTATATTTTTAACTGCCTTCATAAACCACTAAAAACATTTTCTAGGTTCTGTTCATCTAGCCCATAGGGAACTATATTAAACATAAAACTCCATCAAAGCAACCTATAGTATAACTTTGATAACTTTGATAGGTTTCGGCCAGTATTGGCCAAAGCCATATCTAACTTAATATACCCCAGATATCTCTTACAATTTATTATACTTACAATGGTCACAACAATAAACTACCACACCTCTTTGTGCAAAAATGACATATCATGAAGAAAACATCATTTCCTAAACGCACATAGATACAGAAGGATAGCCAGTCGAATCTATAGTAACTCCGTGTCTCCAACGAGTGGTTAGGACTCAGATTCACGATACCTATAATTTAACAGCTGGGAATTAATTTCCTCTTTCTTAACATTAAAGTAACCATGTCACCATATTTTCTATTTTCCATAATTCAATTACTACCTCTATAATAAATATATACGCATCCCCACTCCTTCAGAATAAAGTAAAATGAACGTACCGCATCGATTGAATTACTGTCCCACTGACTCTCAAACACCCATTGGTCAACTTCTGCTGATACTACTTAAATAGCCATAACCTTAAAAATGGTCTCTCATCCACACAGATAATAATTAGTTTCTCTCTGAAGAGATGCAACGATAATACCTTCTGACTTTTAAAGCAATCCATAGTACAGCAACAGTTTATAGGCTAAAAAATTTGGTGTATCGGAGAAAGAGTTTTTATCTAAGGTTCAATTATGATTCCATAATTCAATCATCAGAAATGGGCTCAATATATATATATACATATAAATTAATAAAAACAATGAATAAAAACAAAGAAACAGTTCCTTATATAAAAAAATTCATCATTTTACGATCGTTTGTTTATGTGTGTGTTGGTATGTATATCATATAGATCTATGTAAAAATTTTACAAACTATCAGAGGGAATATACATACCTACACATATATATGCTGTCTTCAGAAATAATGATATTTGTTTATTGAAAAACACCAACAAAGTAATCTTTTCATTCAAAGTATTCTTTCCATTCAAAACATAAGTCTGCATTCCTCTACCCCTAAATTAAATTTCTACTACTACTATTCTATCAAAATGACCACTTACTACTTTTCTATTGGTCAATTCAAAACCTGTTCCCAAACAGACCTATTATATTAAATCTTTGTTGTTATTTTTCAATAAACAAATATCATGGCAGTCTCGGTAGAGGGTCGGACGCCATGCTTTCCAGCATAGTTACGTCCCTTTACTATCTGAGTTCAGATCCCGCCGAGGTTGATTTGCCTTTCATCCTTACGGGGTCGATAAAATAAAGTACCAGTAATGCACTGGGTAATTTGCTGGCCTTGTGCCTAAAGTAGAAACAATTATTTCTGAAGAAATATATATGTGTAGGTATGTATATTCCCTCTGATAGTTTGTAAAATGTTTACATAGATCTATATTATATACATACCAACACACACATATATATCATAGAAACGATCGTAAAATGATGAATTTTTTAATATACGGAACTGTTTCTTTGTTTTTATTCATTGTTTTTATTAATTTATCTTGACTCTGTTTTCCTGTGACTTTCATCGAAAAAAATTTTGAATACATCTTCTATTTTCATGATATTTGGATTACATTGAGTTCTTCATACGGATTGGACACTACTGTATATTTTGGTAGATTTATCTACATATATAC
>OZ024740.1:350562940-350575440 GCA_964016885.1 Eledone cirrhosa
ACTTTCAATTTATATAGCAGATATATACATGGGGCTTAGTGTTAGTGTGTGTGTTTGTGTGTATGTATGTATAGCTAGATGGAAATTATCACATGGATTATTCCTTTCATGACTAAAAATTATAGAATAAATTTAAGTATGTTTATTTTCTTCACACTATTGATAATCGATTTGAAATTAAGAAAAGAAACTCTACACCTGCTGGGTTTATTATGCTTGGTCAGCATTTCTACACGGCCAACCATTTTCATCATCATCACCGTCATCCTCATTACCCTTATCATCCTCATCATCATCATCATCATTACCAGTTACATTTATGACCCTCCCCAAGTATAACAATATATATATATATTGTTATACATCCAAGACTGGAATTGAACCATCAAGACAGTTGAGATATGTCATACATTAATTCATGTATTTTATCTAATGAGGACGTACTGAAAAAACAGCACAGTACCTCCGAAATATATATAATAAAACATATATTTTCATTATGTGAACGTCTTCATTTATTAATATTTTGAATAATATATATATATTTATGTATATATATATATATACATATAGACATTGTGTTTATGTCCGTTTTTGTGTGTACAGCACCGAGATCGTCTTACTTGTGAATTGTGAATATGAAATTTAATAGAAAGTAGATGAAATATTGCATATTGCATCTAAAATCACTATATTTTCGTAGTTCGACCGATAAATAAATATACATTATGTCGATAAATTTTCATAATAATAAAAAAAAAAGAAATTTATTTCTTGATAATAATCATCACCATTATTACCATAATTACCATTATTATTATTATTAGTAGTAATATTAATATTAGTATTATTATCATCATCATCATTATTACATTTGCTGTTAAATATTATAAATTTAATAACGTGTACAATGTACAACTAACCCATTTTGTATCGATAAAAATGTGTTTTTCTAATACACGCCTACTATTACACGCCAACCCCTATATATATTTATATATATTAATATATATATATTAATAAATTTCGTGTACAGGTGAGTAGGATTTTCTCATAAAGATATAATTATATTTACCTATATAGAATTATAAAAGTCTCCTCCTACTTAGAATATAGGTGTGCATAGATGTTAGTAAGAAAATACAACATACGTATGTATATATATATATATATATATATATATATATATTACTCTTTTACTCTTTTGCCTGTTCCAGCCATTCGGCTGAGGCCTTGCTATATATATATATATATATATATATATATATATATATCTGTTTTTACGCCTAACTTGTTTGCCTACCAAGACTACCTAACGGCTTTCTTGTTTTCTCCCTTCATTTTCGTTTTTTTTTTGTGTGTCTTTAGTAGATCTTCTTTCTGTTTCTCTATTGTGATCCTGTCTCTATTTCTTTCCTCTTTCCAATATCAGCGTGAAACTAATAAGACGTTTTGTACCCCTGTTTTTTTGTCTCCTTGAACTATATATACCGTATTTCCCGGCGACGAAGTTGTTTCATCCTCGAGGACCCACCCTAACTTTGACAACCCAAAATTTGAAAAAATATAATAAACAACCTTCGGCCTTCAGGACGCATGGCAGATCTTTTAGACTTATTTTTTGAAAAAAGTACCGGGAAACATTGTGAGATATGTAATAAATGACTCCTAAGTTTTTAAAAACCGTGACAATGCGATAGAAATATATATCTATAGAGCAAAGGATTAGAAATAAAACAAAACAAAGTAATGTTTTTACCTAGTATAAATCTTCATTGGTACGTAAATATTTTAAATATGTTTAAACTTACGGCAATTGGAAGAAGATTAAAACATTTCAGGCAGTGATCTAGAGATATATACAAATCACTTTAAAACATTAATGGAAGGAAATATATGGTTTTAGGTGGTTTTAGCCACGCAAATGCAGTTCACTATTTTCTTTCACCTCTTGTGTGTATATATAGCTTTAATTCCTTTAAATCTTCATCAACACTCCTTCATTCCCATACTCATTAATCCCCCCCCCCCCTCCAGACACACCCAAATCTCTTATATATATAGAGTCACACATCACAACGCAAGCTGAGATCAGTTTGACAATCACCACCGACGAATGCGAGAAAGTTCTCCGGGAAAGTTAACCAGAAATCTTTAAAAGTCTCCCCACCGAAGGCAACAAAAGACTTACTTGTAAAATTATAATAATATAAAATTAAATTGTTTAGAACTATAAGTGAAGTCATTCTTTTCTTTTTTTCATATATATATAGATAGATATAATCCTACCTGGGGCACAGATATATGTACTTGGTGGGGTTCAATTGTTAAGCTCCTTTTTCCAAATACATGGTCCAGCGACCCTTTCTTCCAGAATGCGGAATGGCTCTCAACTCCATCGTCACAGTAAGCATGACGTCCTCTCGGGTCATAAAGTGGGAAACTTTCAGCGGCATCTTCATTTATGGGAACAATGAGAACTCAGAAGGAGCCATGCCTTGAGAGTAGGAAACCTGACGTATGTGGGCAATATCTTTCTATGAGAAGAAACACTGGATCAGTTCCAATGAATGAGTTGGAACCATGTTAAGATATAGCTACTAGTTATGGAAAATCCACAGAGAGGTTTCTTGCATCGAACTGCACCACGAATACATAGGGGGCGCGGCGGCTTCCTAATAATAGTCCTTTGTAATTGTTTGTCCTTCTGGTGCATATTGGTAATGTACAACGCTTAGGCATTCGAAAAAAGCAGCCAGCAGCCCCTAGATTTTGCGCTGCATCTAACATGTTTTTTGAGGACTGGGTGACAATCGATTTTTCCATTGGTATGACTGATTTTTTTGTTCCTATGTCGTACCCATACATCTACTTATGAAGGCGCATGGCTTAGTGAGTAGAACATTGGGCTTGCAATCGAAAGGTTGTGAGTTCAATTCTCGCACCTGGTGATGTGTTGTTTTCTTGAGCAAGACACTTTATTTCACGTTGCTCCAGTTTACTCAGCTGTAAAATTGAGATGATAGGACTGGGGTCCCTATCATTCGAATACCCAAGATACCTCCAATGAGATATACCTTGGAGGAGGCCGGCTAAACCTACATAGGCGTGAGCTGTATCAACAACAACACAACAACCCATACACCTACGACTCATGTCAACTTATCAGGGTATTCAAGAATTTGTTGGCAGTATCGGGCAAAATTAAATTGCGATGAAGAAATGGTACAGCTCCTCAAACATTCACTTTCTAACAGCGACAAATACATCTAGTGAGCTCGCCAAAAAAAAAAAAAGGAAAAAACACTGCATACTTATGTATCCTTAATGTCATTTCTTTCCACGAGGAAAAAGTTCCGTAAATTTCGTACAGACACACACACACATACACATCTGTGTGATGGAGGGATTGGCTGATTGGTGAGTGCGCTTGCTTCGCAAACATAATGTCCCGTGTTTGGTCTCATTACGCAGTAATTTTGGCACGTGCTAGATAACCGTTGACTACGTGCTGCGTTCATCCGTTTTGTTGACAGGTCTTCTTTTGCCAATGGTATAAATTATTTTTTAAATATATTTACTGAAGGAGTTTGGTTGGCAAATCAGTATAATCTCGTTTATCCTGTTATGTTCTCTGTTGACATTTGCATGGAATTATTCAAAAGTCAATTAAAAATGTTCTAGTCAACTGCTTCTATCAAATTTAATTATGTATCTCCATTTATTTAGTACGTACCAAAGTTGTATGTATTGACTCATAACATCTGGCGAAGTCGTAGTGATGCTGTGGAAACAAATATCAATTCATGGGCATTTTAAACATGGTGAAGCCCCTCCTTCTTCAAGTCTGAATACTGCCGATTTCTTCCAGAGAAGGAGAGAGAGGAAGTGAGAATGATATATAGAGGATAAATGGTACCTTTTTTTATCGATTTCGAATAGATGTAAAGCAATGATGACTTCGGCGGGATTTTAATTTAAGATGCACAGAGCCGGAACAAATACTGCAAATCATTCTATCCGATGGTCTAACAACTTTATGCTTAAGTTTGAAATCTCTTTTATATTAGTATATTCCTTCAATTAAAAACTTTGAGAGCTACAGCTAATTACTACAAATTCAACCTAGACTGTCATCGAAGATTTTCCTCAACCAACAAGACGTTTCTTAAAGAATTTTCGGTTCAGGTTTCAATTCACTTAGCACTAGTTTAGCATCATTTACTTTAGTGAGATTCAGCTGCTATTTCGTTCCTGCCTGTGTCACTGTTAATGGTGAAATTATAGCTGAACTCAATAACAGATATTTTACTTTGTTTTTTAACTCAAGCCAGCCCATTGATTTGGGATTCAAATTCTGTCAAAATGCGTGATAGTGTGACCAGGTTAAAAATACTTATTTTCATATTTTCTCAAGACATTGTATTGGGAGACCAAAGGAACATCCATCACAATAAAACTGGGAGGGTCGTGGCGGCAGAATCCAGACCTTCCAACCTCTGAAAGCCCAAATGGAGTGTACCGTGAAAAAAAGTGCCCCTAAACGGGGAGAAATGAGTGAGGCAAAATGGAAAGAATTTACATAATGAAAGCTATACGTATTTTCATAAGAGAAGACGGACGGGGAGAGTTGACAGGTCTGAGAATCCTCAAACCTACCTTTCAGCGTGTCCTATTGGAAGCAATTGTCTCCAATTAATCTGGTTGTATCCCCAAGCGAAAACAACCAAGCTCAGTTTTGCTCTATCCCCTTCCCCACCATGATTATTTAGGCTTTGTTACTATTCTTTTACTTTTTAATCTCATACTGGTTTTAGGAAATGGACTTCCGCCAAATATATTGACCCATGTATTTATCGATCTTCATCTATCGAATAGCAAAGTTAATTTATTGCGTTATGTCAAACGAGATAGATACCTCCCCTTTTACAGTACACAAGACAAGAACTTTACAAAGATTTCCATCGTTACAAACAAACACAGACACAGTAACAGACGCCCATGTAAGAAATCATCATTTACTTTTACTAATTACCATTGAAAATATCGTTGATTCAGTTATGGCGGAAGGAATGATTAGTTCGAGCAGGCAAGATGTGATTCTTAAAAACAAAACATTATCAGCTTCTCTTTATTACTTCTACCCCACTCCACTCTCTCTCTCTCTCACACAAATTCTTCCTTTCTCTCTTAGATACATACACTCTCTCCCATACTCTGATTTTTGTTTTCTTTTCGCAATGCTGTGTCTCTAATTTGATGATTAATAATGTATGTCACCCAATGAATTAATTTCTGTGGAGGAAAGGGATAAAAAGACAGAGAGGCATATATATATATATATATATATATATATATATATATATATATATATATATATATTATATATATATATATATAGAGAGAGAGAGTATGTTTGTGAGAGAGAAAGAAAGAGAAAGAGTGAGAAGGGGAGAGATAAATTGATAGAGAGAGAGAGAGAGAGAGAGAGAGAGCGAGCAAGCGAGAGAGAAAGTGAGTGTTTACAACAGTATTACGGTTTGATTGATTAAAAAAAACTAGATACAAATATAAGCCCCAACAATAAGAACAATACGTATGACGACAATGGTGTAAATGTAAAGGCGAGGGAGAAGGGGTTATGGGAGATTGTGAAGGTGAAGGGATGTTGTATGTTGTTGACGACACCAAATGGTATGAAATGTGATTAGCTTTGTGGAGGAAAACAAACGGCAATAAGACATCGATCGTCACATTGGTGAGAAAAAAAGACAAAACACATAACAAAAACAAACAAAAAATGAAATCAATTTCATTCGAGAGAGAAGTTTATCCTTCTCCACTACAAACTGTTTTACTACAGCTGCTACTACCTCTGTTATCACTCATTCTTTCTGTTCTATTTTACGTTTGTTCCCTTCGTTCTTTATTTTTTGTTCTTCGTTCTGCTTTCTCTTCCAACATAGATCTGGACTAAATGATAAAAAGAAAGCTGTAGCCTTTATCTTTTCTTCTTTTCGTTCTGATACTTTTCCTCTTTTTCGTGTTTTCATTTTCTTTTCCCGCTTTTTTTAATCTTATATTTTCTTATTTTACTATTATTACTTTTTTCTTTCTAAATCTCTTCCCCCCCCCCCTTCGTGTTTCGATGTAATCGACTGTGTAGCCTGCGTACAAATATATGACGGCGACTTTATTAAATTCCAGTCATATATGTACGACATTCCAGCGTCCCTTTATCCACATTTTTCGAGTAGTGTTGGACCAGACACACTGGCCGTTGGTACCAAGCTCGACAGACTGTCACATTTTCCGGAAGAAAAGTTGCAGAATTCTGAAAATCCGATAACATGTTATCGGATTTGCAGAATTCTGTGGTGAGTGATTGTGTTAGGAGTGATCTGGTTAGGATGATCTGATGCTAGACCTGTTCACCCATTATTCGACAGACATATAGGTAGCAGTTTAGGGACATTCACAGCTTTGTTAGTTGGATGCAGAGGAATTGGTGATGAAGGGCGCAGACAATGGACAGGTCATCGAACAGGCTGAGAATGGACCAAGTAAATGAACCTACTCTTAACTATACTTCTAAAGAGGTTGTATGCTGATAGTAAGAGACATCTTTTACTATTAATCCATATTTAAGCGCATCTGATCTTAAGATTCTGAAGTATTCTCATCATAAAGTATAAATTAATTATATTATTTACTAAATTGTAAAGTGTGACGTCTAATATGTTTAAGTATTCATGGCTATTTGTATAGATCTAAATACATTGTATTTGCTTTCATTATACAAGCAACATTCTATTTAATGCCAATTCCATCTCAATATCTTCAGTAAATCAAGGTACTGATTTTACTTAAAGTATCTTTTTGATCTTCATTCTTTCCTAACAGCTTCAGGTCATTCACAAATAGTTTATATACTTTGTGCTATATGCCCTGCCATGATTAAAAAATATATATAATGTTCAACATTCCCTGTCAACCTTTATAAAATAAATGCCATTAAATATTGACGCCGTCAATTAATTCTACTACACAATTCTACAATAAATGGGTGATTTAGTTTCAATATTAGAAATCTTCATTATTGATGTAGCTGCTACTTAATTCATCGTGTAATGACGTGTCTTGAAGCACCTCATATTTAACTTGTGATAAAAGTTGTTTTATCTCACATATATTGAGTTTATTTTATTGTTATTATTATATCTGGAAATTGAAGAAAATCTTAATTGTTGTATATCTTCTCTATTTAGAGGAAGGAATGCTGTTAATTGTTATTTGTTTATGCTTTCTCAGAAGAAAATAATTTCAACATGGCTACGGTGTTGAGAGTAGTTGAAGTAATTCGGATGTGGGAAAAAAATTTTAATCTTTAGAATATTCCGAACAATTTATCAACACGAACAAATTTCAGCACTAAGAGCAAAATCGACAATAATGCTTTCAGGAACAATAGTGACAATGCCAAGAACAAAATCGATAATTGTAGATACTTGTCTTAATGACTGCCACTATACAGTGGCCACAATAGTGAACATTACTATTGTCCTCTGATTTTATTAGTTATTTTTGGCATCATTGAATAACTGGTCTTCGTGTAATGATTCAAGGAAGCGTTTCTCAGAAACGCTTTCTTCGTCTTGCTTCCATTGCTTTCATTGCAGTTATTTTTACGTTTCTTCACCTATTTACAGCAAGGTAGCTTGAGTCATTTGAAAGTTAAATTACCTTCACTACATTAGCAAGCCAGTGCTGATGTCAGTGCTGCCGTCATTCAGCAGCTTTTCCCTTGTCTTATTCATTCAGGCATCAAAGCAGTCACGGTAGTGACGCCAGTTAGTAAAGTTGGAACTAAATGGGAGACAGCAAAACAAATAAAAACATACATAGGTGGTGGGAGCAAAAGAACACATATACATATATCTGAAAGTAGTAGAAATATATCAGCTGGGAACAAGAAGAACTACTTCTGCAAGTGTTGTTTCACTAATTGAGTGAACTTAAACATTTATAGTTAGATGCACCCCGGTTCATGTTGCCTCGGTCAATTCATTTGAAAATGACTCCCAGAAGCAGTACCAGTACCAGGCGGTAGTTTTAAACCCTCAGTCGACGTCAATAAACCCGTGATAAGCTCTCACCTGATGAGCCTCCCAGTTTGAAATAGATTTTAACTCTTTTTTTTCCTGAAAAATATAGGGGAGATGTTGAGGATATTAATAAAGAATAAACCGTCCCAACTACTATCGAGCGTCCTTTCTGAGTTATAATACATTACTTTTCACTCGAAGAAATAAGCACATGAAAAATATTCACGCAGTTTCATTTTAATGGGAAAATACTGTTTAAGAACAGGGTAATATTATTAACTGGGTAGTTGAACTTTTCAGTTGTTTGTGCCTTCATAATGTATTTTGGAAAGCCGATTAACGTGAATTGGTGACAAATCTGTATCTTGAGATGATGGTGATTTGAGACAAGTAGTGGAGAATAGAAATCTCAAATGTACCATTCATGAAGACGAATGACATTCATATCTATCTCGGAAATAAAAACAAGCTAACAATCAACATACAAGCCGGTGTAACAGTAACATCTTAAGAACGAAGTAACAACGTCAGTGATCAGTTGTGGTTTAACTGCATCTCAGTCTCATTGTCACTGTATTCCGACAATAGATTGTTTGACCCTAGGTCTTGTTCTAGCTGCATATATATATATTGGATCTATAATATATACAGCTATATTCCCTGTGCAATATGTTAACGTAAAGTGTGATCTTCCATTTCTAGTATATTCCATCTGACAGAAAGTTACAAGTGCCTGGCAACAGCCTAGGTGTAATGCAATTATTCTCGGTCTACGATTGAAGGCGTCCTTTGATTTCTTCGGTAGCCACCATGATATTTTTTATTCTCTTTCATTAGATCATCCAGCAATAAATGTCGAGGCCTAGATAAGGGAACCAACTAACGTTTTTTTCTCTTGTTTGCTTCTGTTTTTTTTTTTTATGCGAGACCTACATACAACCTTTTGGCGATTGTGAAACGGGTGGATCTTTCTCAAGTTGATCAGTTGAAGATCGCTGCTTCTGATAGGACCCGCTGGAAGGTGTATTTGGGGACTCTGTCCCCATTGTCCTCTCAAGAATAAGTGAGTGAAGAAGAAGAAGAAGAAGAAGAAGAAGAAGATTGCAGTGAGTGGTTTCAATCAACTCAAATAAAAAAGGGCTTTGTTGGAAAGAAATGCCGTAACAAATATTGAGTGTGAAAGAAAACAATAGACAAATAATGAATAAATAAATAAATAAATAAAAAAGAGATGTATTATTTTATTCTGTATTTTTCGGAGGAACTACAGAAATGAAAAATGAAAAAGTAAATTAGATATGACTCAGGAAACATTACGTGAAGTAGGAAATTTACGCACTGTTGCTAACGGGAAATATTTTTGCTTCATTTTCCTAACTATACTTAAATTTGGATTTCCTACTTACTTCTTGAGAATTTATCTTTATCTTGTTTTTTAATTTTTTAATAACTTTTTAGATTGCTTTTCATTAGAATTGGTACAAAATAGAATAGGAAGCTCGGCAAAATATTGCGATTTCCAATCCTAGAACAAAAGGCACAAATAATCTAGAGAAATACCGGGAATAGAACAACTACCATAAATCATAGATCATAGAAACGAAAAAACCTCAGTTTGTTGACAAACTGAGGTAGCAACAAACAATCACTCGTTCTGTTATAAATTGCAGGCAAATCTTCAAATCATATCAGACTCAAACTGAAGAAGGCAAAGGCGTATTGGATATTGTCGTCCTGAATACACTATTCATTTACTCTTTTATTCTTTCAATCATTGCAGTCGTTCGACTGCAGCCATGCTGGGGTTTCGCTTTGAAAGGATTTAATTGATCATATCGGCACCAGTACATATTTATCGATCTCTTTGTCAAACTGCTATATTACCTGCCATGGAAAAACAATAAGGCTAAAGACGGACAGTGAAGCACACACGCACATGCATATTATATACATATGTACATGATATATATATACATATATATACATACATACATACATTCATAAGTATATATATGTGTGTATATATATATATATATAAACATATACTTACATATACATATGTTTATATATATATATATATATATATATATATATAAACAAATACTTACATATACATATGTTTATATATATATATATATATATATATATATATATATATATATAAGGAAAAGATGCGAGACAAACCCGAACAGAAACACAAACCCTCCATCTCATTTTTACTTTTGATAAGCATAAGAATTGTGAAACCGGTAAAGTAAATAATTAAATATTCTTAAAAGACTCCAGTTGCATTTTCAATTCCTTCCCTTTATACCTGTGTACGACATCTCTTTTAAAAAAAAAAAAGAAAAAACAACTCATTTTCTTATATATATATGTGTTTCATATATACGATGAGCTTCCACAGTTTCCATCTATCAAATTCACTCAACCGGAGGCCATAGTAACTTTCCCAAGCTACCACGTAGTGGTATCGAACCATGTAGTTGTGCAGCCATGTCTGTACCTATGTCAATGTAGAGAAAAGGCAAAATGGTTGATCAAATATCAGACCGTTCATTTAATCCGTCATTCTCGATAGGAACTTTCCAATATATTTGGATATACATAAATAGCTAATTCTTCTTTTTCGTCATTAATTCTGTCTACTGCTTTTGCTACGCAATACTTCCACCGGGGGCAAGCGACTTTTACTCCAGGTGAGTAAAATTCGTACATGGAAGGTGAGTGTAAGTGGCGGGGTCATCTTACACACACACGCACACACACGCACACGCACGCACACGCACGCACACACACACACACACACACACACACACACACACACACACACACACACACACACACACACACACACACACACACACACACACATATATATATATATATATATCAAAATATTGGTTGCCAGGAGATGAAGTGGACCCACCTACATATAGAATGTTATCATTTAATTTTTATAATGAATAAATAACATTTTCAAAAAATATATAATTGGAAACAAAACAGTGCAATCAAATTTTTGCATAAAATATCTTACCTCCTCCAATAAAAAATATGTATTTTGCCATGAACGACACCGCATCTTTTTAACTTTGATTTTGAAAGTTGGTTTATAATTATTAATTTTCCGTAACTGGCACGGCAGACTAGTTCGAGGTATCATAGCCGGTGGTGATCCTCGTTTGAAGTTCGATCCTGGTCGGGAGTAGGGTTCCCGGTAAACATTTTCACTTTTTTCTCTGGAATGTAAAATAAAACTGAAAAAGACTACATGAATCTCTCGACCAGGATTGAACCCAATAGGAGAAACTCACCGCCCCTAGTACCTACCACTAGACCACAGCGACAACTACGAAAACCTTATGAAAATTCATACTTATAAACCTACTTTCAAAATTTTCAAAACAAAATTATGTTTTATTTATGTCTTTCTTAATGTTATTGTTCCAACTTTAGGTCGACTTCTAAATCATTTGGGTGTTCCATAAACTACATTCATTTCTGTTACACACCCCCCTCTCACTTTCTCTCGGTGATATTTGAATCTACTATGATTTGGGCTTACCTTATTATATATGTATGTTAGTTAGATTCAAACTTACAATGATTGGCATTATATATATATATATATATATATATATATATATATATATATATATATAGGGTTCATGTGTGTGTTTAGTGATTCTACAAAAATGATGTATGTACGTTCATAAAAAAAAAATAAGCACTTCAAATCAATGTGACAAACTAAATTCCATCAACATGGTACCTCCAGCATGGCCATGTCTAATGAGTGAAACCAGTAACAGAATAAAAGTATAAATGAATGCCGTCTTCGAAGTTGTGAACTTCAAACCTCATCACCCTTTGAGCAAAGAAGGCGTTATTTGACGATTTGTTTGTGTCATTGTAAAATTTGAAAGCAGTTTTGTTTGTGTTGTTAATGTTGTTACCGACTTCGTTAAAATTACCGATATTAGCGTAACCAATATTTGTTACACAAACATTTTCTGAATTACATGAAGTAATATTTTTCTTTCTTTATTTATTGTGCATGATATTTATGGTTATGTTTGTTTCATCTTTCTTTGTGCTTTTCAGAAGAAAGAGTTGCTCTGGTGAATCCACGGTGAATTCAATCATAGTAAAAACTTTAAAAAAATAATTCTTTCTTCTTTCGTAATCAGAGAGTAAAATATAAAAACAAAATTCTCCCCTCTTCCCTGCAATATTTCGCACAAGTGCAACACATCTAAACGGAAACAAACATTTTTTCATCCACATTGAAACGGTAAAATTATCCAAAATATGCAAGCAAAGCCATAAATAGCAACAAAGAAGAGTGTCTTTGACAGTTCGTCAGCAAATAATAATAATATTAATGCTTTC
>OZ024740.1:350585440-350602940 GCA_964016885.1 Eledone cirrhosa
AAATATATATATATATATATATATATATATATATATATATATATATATATATATATATATATAATCTGAGTTTTTCGAATATTAATAAAAATATTCGATTCGTTTGCAATCATACAAACAACCTATTTTAAGCAATGTCAGTAGAATGAGTTCTTGTGTTGGCATGTAAACAGAACTAGTGGTTATTTATTATATATATATATAGGGCAGAGGATTGGCAGTATCAGTAGAGGGTCGGACGCCATGCTTTGACGCATAGAGTTACGGTCCTTGCCATTCTGAGTTCAAATCCCGCCGAGGTTAACTTTGCCTTTCATCCTTTCGGGGTCGATAAAATAAAGTACCAGTAATACACTGGTTAATTGCTGGCCTTGTGCCAAAAGTAGAAACAATTATATATATATATTTATATATATATAATATATAAGATCAAAAGATGGTTAAAAGAGTTCCATGTATTTTATTATGCGCATTTCAAAAACAAATATCATCATGCGATGACATTTGCGTTTTCGTCAGATAAAATAGGGAGACATGATATGAAGGTTAAAATACACTTGTGAATAGTGCAGTTTTTCAAAACCGCACTATTCACAAGTGTGAAATTATCTCCTGTGATTATTTATGTTTATTTATATGTTAATCAATCTCTAGTTATTATATATATATATATATTAATATTAATTCGCGTATGTGTTGGTTAAATTACCGACACTTCAGTATGCATGGTAGAGCACTCGACGGACGAAATGCGCAGGTTGGTCTCTTTACTCCGAAGTATATTTATAAACAAGAAGTGTAAGTCAACAGGTTAAAATTAACTCCGTTTACACATAGTTGCTGTTATACATATTTCGTTGATAACCATTATGCAACAGGGTACCGACGTTATATGTACTCTTGCCAGATATTTGATATAAAAACAATATCACAAGTCGATATACAGAAAGTGGAAGAGAGGACTTAAAAGAATAGCTAGCATATAGCAAACAGCATAAACCGGAGCATCGAAGCAAACGTTCATTGCTTATCCAGGCATCGTAATACAAGACTGACTGTGCTTGATACGGAACTTTAGCTAGTGGCGTACAATAGTTAGATAGATAATTAAAATGGAAACAACACAATCCCTGCTATTTACACAGTTGAAAGAACAATAAAATAATAGACAACAAAAAGCAAACACCTTGCCAGAAGTATTTATATGTGGTTTACAGGTTAGAGTTTTCAGCTGAAGATCGTAAGGACGTGAGTTCGACTTTCGGTGACAGGTTGTGTTATTGAGCAAGACATTTTATTTCATATTGTTCCAATCCCATCAGATGGTATAAATGAGTCAGACTTGTAAATCAATGTCACGCTGAATTTCTCTGAGAACAACGTTCAGTGTACACGTGTCTGTGGAATGCTCAGCTATGAGCAGGCCGTTCCGTTGACTGAATCAAACGAGAGACTCATCGCCAGATCCTACGGAGGTTCAACACACATACATACATAGATACATACATACATACATACATACATACATACATACATACATACATACATACATACATACATACATACATACATACATACATACATATTTTCTGACAATTATCTGTGGGCCACAGTTATGTTTCAGTTATCATATTGCTATCCTATCATAAACAACTAAAACCACGCAACCAAAATACAAACAGAAACCCTAAACCAGCATGGATGCGTAATTTCAAAAAACAAAACTTTGTCCCTAAGACAAGATCACTGTAGTTATAAAATGCAATATAGAGAGCAACTTCACACGACATCGGGAAGACTTAGGAAAAAAACTAGAGGCGATTTGTAGATAAAAGACTCTACTAAACTCCACACTAGTTGAAACAATAATTAACAGCTGCAGCAGAAAGACTAAAATATAAGCCAACAGCACATAAACGTCAAGTGTTAAACATATTATTTGCCAGAGATCCTAAATCAATTTATCGCAGCAGCCCCAATGGGAAAAACTCAATATTTGTAAATCACACCCCTACAAAAGAACAGGTTGAGAGCTACTAGAGATCTGTATGGGAAATGAATGACGAATTTAACAAACAAACTAAATGGCTAAAAGAACTGGATCAAGAATACTGCCAGCATGTCCAGACAAAACAATATGACATAGATAGGTCAATACTGGAAACAGCTCTGCAGAAAATGTCGAATAGGAAATCACCAGGCCCAGACCTCATAACAGGAGACTGGCCGAAGAATTTCTCCTTCTATCGGCAAGATCTCATACGGCTGTTTAGAGTAATTACCAATAGCACACAAGAACTGTCCCAATGGTTATCAACTGCCACTACACTCCTCATCCCCCAAAATAGCTATACCACCCTTCTTAAAAATTACCGCCCAATAGCCTGCCAGAATATCATGTATAAATTATAAACTGGGTGCCTTAATCTGTTCTTACAGGATCATTGTGCCACCAACAAAATTGAGCAAGCTGGTGGAAAGAAGGTGTGGGGCTGATTAGATCACCTACTAAAAAATAATGCAAATACACTACAAGAAAGGCATCTTTCGGGGTGATAGCTTATCAGTGCGACTCTTCGTCCTCTCTCTAAACCCACTATCATACATGCTCACAAAACAAAGTGGTCAAAGAAGTGGGTCCAGAAGTATTTCTAATCTTTTCTTTGTTGATGAACTGAAGTTGTATGGGCCAAATATCAACTATATCAAAAAACATTTGGACCTCATTACACAAATTACTGCAGACATCAGAATGAAGTTTGGTGTGTCCAAATGTGCATATTAGACAGTAAAACAAGGAATGGATGTGCCCTCCTCTGGAAATCTAGAGATGAACGGCTTGACAATACAACCTCTATAGCCAGGAGACAACTACAGTTATCTTGGACAGGATGAGAATGTCAGATAATATGGACCCACAAATAAGGAGAGAACCAGAACTAAATACCTCCGGAGAATAAAAAAAAGATATGGTCATCAGAACTATCAGCGTACAACAAATACGTTGCCCACAATCCTTATGCTGTGCCAATCCTAACGCCAACATTTGGCCTGCTGAACTGGTCATTGCAAAAATTAAGTGAGATGGATGTAAGAACTCGCAGCTTCTCAGTATTACTGGAAACTGGAAATGTTCACATCAATGCTGATGTGGATAGGCTATACTTCTCACGCAAGAAAGGTAGCCGGGTTCTAAAGTCCATATTAACATCATACGAGACCCGGATAGTAAGACTGAAGCAACATCTTCAGCAGAAGAAAAAGGTCAGCAACCATCTTGGCCAGGTTTATGAGCATGAAGGAAATAATATTATTAGGATAGCCACTGATCTGGAGGAGAGATATGGAATAAGGCCTGATATAAATCTCCCTTCCAGGGAAATTGGAAGATCCTATTCAAAGTTCGAACACGATAAAATATGTGGACCAATTTACAGAGACCATAGAGGAGATAACTCATTCAAAACGCCTGGAATGGAGATCCGACACGTTTATGACATCCCACCTTGAAGGATATCTCTATGCAAAACAAGAACAAGAAATCCCGACCAAATATCTGCTACACAAAAGGAGAGGGCCATCAGTCGATAATAAATGTAGGCTTTGTAAAACAAAGATCGAAGATATTAGCCACATTGTTGCCGACTGCGAAAGAATGTCGTCTCGCAACTACCTCCCGATGTGATAGTTAGAATCATCTGGAGCGCACTTAGGAAAACAAAATTAAAAACAAACGAGGAGGAATATGTTGAGATAGTTGGCACTAAAGATTACTGGTGGAAGCTGAAAATAAAAAAAAACTGCCACCAAATTAAAGCACAACCGGCCTGATATTGTTTTTTGGGACAACACATTGAAAACGTGCTCTGTTGGAGAGTAAAAGTTGTTAGAAAAATACAGAGAAGGACATCTACGGACCATTGATAAGGAGTTTGCTGATCCAGTATTGAAGATACACCTTCAGCTTCATACCCATCATTATTGGAGCTACAGGTTATATACCAAAGTATAACTGAACTGGGATTTGTGGACAAAAAGCGCAGCTCCCTAATTCATAGAATACAAATGACTGCGATAGCTGGCACCTTCAAAATTAGCAAAACATTCTTGCGAGTCAAGAGATGACAATTTATTTTCTTTGACAACCTTGCCACCAGGAAAGTGGCCTGTCAAAAATGTACACGAAATTAAGAGAAAGAGAAACATACATACATACATACATACATACATACATACATACATACATACATACAACCTCTGCAGTTAGGTGACAACTACAGATATCTTGGACAGGATGAGAATGTATGATGGACCCATAAATAAGGAGAGAATGTATGATGGACCCATAAATAAGGAGAGAACCAGAACTGAATACCTCAGAAGAGTAAAGAAAATATGGTCATCAGAACTGTCAGCATACAACAAATACATTGCCCACAATACTTATGCTGTGCCAATTCTAACGCCAACATTTGGCCTGCTGAACTGGTCATTGCAAGAACTAAGTGAGATGGATGTTAGAACTCGAAAACTTCTCAGTGTTACTGGGAACTTTAACAGCAATGGTGATGTGGATAGGCTATACTTCTCACGCAAGGAAGGTGGCCGGGGTCTAAAATCAATATTAATAACATATGAGACCCGGATGGTAACACTGAAGCAACACCTTCAACAGAGGAAAAAGGATGGCAACCATCTTGCCCAGGTTTATGAGCATGAAAAAAAAAATCATTAGAATAGCGACTGATCTTGAGGAGAGATATGGAATAAAGCCTGATATAAATCTCTCACCCAGAGAAATCGGAAGATCCTATTCAAGATAAAAAAAATTGACCAATTTACAGAAAAAGTTGTGCATGGATACTTGAGGCGTAAAACACAGACCATAGAGGTGATAAACCACTCAAAAAGCCTGGCATGGAGTTCCGACAAGTTTATGACATCACACCTTGAGGGATATCTCTATGCAATTCAGGAACAAAAATCCCTACCAAATATCTGCTGCACAAAAGAGGAGGGCCAGCAGCTGACAATAAATGTAGGCTATGTAAAACAAAGATCGAGGATGTAAGCCACATTGTTGCCAGCTGCGAAAGAATGTCATCTCGCTACTACCTCCCCATGAGACACGATGGGATAGCTAGAACCATCTGGAACGCACTTCGGAAAACAAAATTAACAACAAACGAGGAAGAATATATTGAGACAGATGGCACTAAGGAATACTGGTGGAACCTGAAAATAAAAACTGCCACCAAATTAAAGCACAACCGGCCTGATATTGTTGTTTGGGACCACACATTGAAAACGTGTTCTGTTGTGAAGATCAGCTGCCCACTTGATGTAAACGTTGTCAGAAAAATACAGGCGAAGGAGGACATCTACGGACCATTGATGAGGAGTTTACAAATCCAGTATCCAAGATACACCTTTAGCTTCATACCCATCATTATTGGAGCTACGGGTTATATACCAACCCGCTTGGACCAAAGTATGACTGAACTTGGATTTGCGGACAAAAAGCGCAGCTCCCTAATTCATAGTCTACAAATGGCTGCGATAGCTGGCACCTTCAAAATTTGCAAAACATTCTTGCGATTCAAGGGATGACAATTTCTTTTCTTTTACAACCTTGCCACCAGGAAGGTGGCCGGTCAAAAAAATATACTCGAAATTAAGAGAAAGAGATATAACATAACTGTATATGCTTGTGCGTGAATTATATTGGAGTTTGATTTTGCGTCAACTTTAGTAAATCGTTGACTTGGGAATGGTCCACTATAGTGAGATTTGTATGTAATGTGGCACACTCAGCCGTTACGGCATATCGTTTTCATCGAACTTCTTTGTCATAAGGAAACAACTCAACTATAAAGTATATCGCATTGTCCCTCTCGGTCATCTTGGATTAGCAACAACAGCATCAGGGCCAGCAGCAAGGAGAAAAGTACACTGAAATGACAAATTGCATTTAAACTTGGTTTGTCTTAGAAAACTTTGTAAAGCTTACATTAAAATAAAATTTGCACGATTTTGAAAACAAATGTTACTAGTACGTGTACGTTTATAGCTTAACTTTTCTAGCAAATTTATGTCATTGGAGAAAAAGAAAAACTAAAACAAAATTTAAAATGAAAATAATTTGTAATGAAATCACATGATGCTTTGTGATGAGATCAAAGATTTTTAAAGCAATCAATAAACATTGTTCATCAGTTTAAAGTAAATAAAATTTGTCAAAAGAAAACTAATGAATCTTTGTCGTGGCCAATTTCGTGATGTTGTCAACAAACGCTGATCAGGGTAACTTTACTCAATTAAATAGTTTCACTCGGCATATCATACGTAGTTTATATAAAAACTGAAACTCAATTCCATATTGCATGGAGATGTGTGTCTAATAGAGCAGGAATGGGAGTGTGGTTAAGTAGTTAACTACGTGGCTTCTGGTTCGATTCTATAATGCAGCACCTTAGACAAATGTCTTCTGCCAAAGATTCAAGTCTATCAAAGTTATGTGAGGGAAATGTATTGTTCTTACGTTCTTGACTTAACCCTTAGTCCAATTTAACCCAATTAATGCATCCTACCCCAGTAGGATATTTAGCATGGATTCAGATAATATCTCATGTATGAGGATAACTTCTTCATTTCATCTCATTCATTGTGGAGGCACTTGTTCATCTAGAGGTATGATTTCATTCGGCAAAGAAACCGAAACAAATATACTTAATTACATACAGCTACCTCATTTTAGAAATGGCCAGATGTATCTACTTTATTTTACCCTTTTATAGCCAAATTGAATGAGCCAAAGTGAAATTGGGGTAGATGTATGTATGTACTCGATTGACACAGTTTAGCGTCAGTGATATGCTAGGAACCATTCATTTTTCCGTTGGTAAGAGGTAGATGAACATTTAATCAATTAGCACTGCTACAATATATATATATTGTAGCAGTGCTAATTGATTAAATGTTCATCTCTCTCTCTATATATATATATATATAAAGACAGGGGGGAAGAAAAAATGGCTTCACTTGTGCTTTCAACAAATTTATTTTCTTCACAAAATCCAAAAAGAATTTTTCTTAAAAAAAATTATTTTATAAATTAAGTTGTTGGTTGTTGGTCCAACAACCAACAACTTAATTTATAAAATAATTTTTTTTAAGAAAAATTCTTTTTGGATTTTGTGAAGAAAATAAATTTGTTGAAAGCACAAGTGAAGCCATTTTGTCTTCCCCACTGTCTTAATATACCTAACTGTACCAAGGATTACACACATTTTCCAATATATATATATATATATATATATATATATATATATATATATATATATATATATATATATATATGTATATATATATATATCTGTGTGTGTATATATATATATATATATATAACAAAGAAAGTGTGGTAAGGAACCAGGTGGACCATAACGCAATAGAGTATTCGATACTTAGGGTAGTAGAGTGGGTGATAGGAAAAGACACTTTTCCTATATATATATATATCAAGGATTTACACCAGTCCAGCCTCCTGTTATTTTATTTCATTTATAATTAACTCCGTATTCGCACCACCAACTACACAAACGAAGATGGGTGAACTGCACTGCGTTGAGTACTCTTCACAATATTACACCAGGATTGACCATACGGAATGACCAGTTCTATCCAGTGGTGAACCAACAAACCTAAAGAAATAAGGCTCCTATAATGTTGAGCACTTCAAAATGTAATATTGAACAGCGGCACTGACTTCAGTGTACAGCTATTGCCAGCATGGGATTAACTGATCTACTTACCATTCGGATTTTGGCTGCTCTGCGCCTTATCTACCGCCGCCTAATACTACTTCCTTGTCGGGATGATTCCGATTCCAACAAAACTCTACGTATTATACTAAAACATGTATTGTATTGGCTAAATTCTCTACTCTATACCTCAGGACTTTTTGTGACTCGCACTGAATTCGGAGACCCGAACTTTACACTAGGTACAACTTGTTACCATTCCATCTCCTCCATCCTCTATATCTATATGTACAACTTGTATTATCTTACTACAACTTGATCTATATTGATTCTTATTTACCTTTATTAATTTTTTTATTATTTCATTAATGTATATTTTTTATTATTTTATTATTTTATTAATTTTTATTTTATTAATGTATTTTTATCAATGTATTCTATCTTTATATTGGTATTTTATCTTTGTATGCTGCTTTTATTATTTTTTTGTAACTTTTCCTCACTCAGGTCATTATGCACCTTTCATAGCCCCCTACCTATCTAAGAACCACACTACTTATAACCCGGACTAACTGGGACTTTAAAATAATTTTGGTCTATTTGCACTTTTCATTGGGTTGCTACCTTCGACTTGTGTGGTGGCTTTTTCCCGGCTGCGCGCTGGGCACTCGGAAAGTTCAGCCTTCCTTGAGTGCTCGGAAAAATAAATTTCTCCTCTTTCGGTAAACGAAATTACTCGGAAAGGCTTGCTTGGCCCCGGCCCCACAGCGCCGCCTGTTTTGGCCGCCACATTATACTTGTACCTACAAACTCCAGGTTTAGGCATAACTATTAGCTGCATCATGCCTCTACTGGTACGTAAATAAACCCCTCATGTGGGATTTAATAGTATTCGTTTGGTATAGACGATGGCCTGTCGAAATTGTGGAGTTCCCGCTAGCGCTCCCGGGCCTAAGGTAGCTACGTTCCTAGAGCACTCGGAAAAATTTATTTCTATTTCTTTCGCTGGACGATACCACTCGAGACTGGCTGACTCATGGTGGGGGGTGTGCTGGCTGGGACTCCCAATCGAAATCTTTACTCTATATCCCATCCTAATATCTTATCGAGATACATTTTTTCATATAAGACTCTCTCCGTAAGTTCATTAAATAAATAAATCTCGCTACCTTAATCTTTAATTCTCTAATAACTTATTTTTCAATCTATCATTTTGCAATTTAATATTTTTAATTTAATTTAATTTCATCCTATAACTCGCAACATAAGTTTAACGTTCCAATCTTCGGTTCACACATTAGACCATACAGACACCCATTATAGATTCTTTGGGGTAGCATTTTTTCGCGGCATTTTCTAGAATGAATGTAGTATGACCCTTACACTACACTTCTTTCTCCCTTTCTTTCTTTCTTCCTCTTCTTCTTTGACGGAGTGGTGGTAGTGCATTATAAGCCTTCGGCCCCTCACCAGATATTCATTAGTAGATTCAGTTGCCACCACTTTGAGGGCGACTGGCCGAGAAGCTGGTTGGTCAGTCGTCCTCTCTGTCTCTGTCTCTGATTTTTCGGACCCATGGTTTTTTACATATTCCTTTGTTATATTCCAATACCTGATGATATCACCGGATTCATATGGAACCCGGTCATTGAAATGATCATAGTATAATAAACCTTTCAAGGATTTACACCAGTCCAGCCTCCTGTTATTTTATTTCATTTATATATCTATATATATATGATAATAATAATAATAATATTTATAGTTATGTATATAGTATAAACAGCTATAAACAGGAAGGTCAGTAATTTCTTAATTATTATTATTACCAGTAAGAGAAATAGCTCAATGTATGAACATCAGTTGTTTTACAGAGCAGTTAAATAAATAAATTATACAATTATCAAAGTTGTGTTCAAATCATTTAATAGCTGACAATCGTTTCTTCCAAACTCTCGTTTGGATTCATCGGAGTATTATCAATGTTTGCACATATAATTAACCTCCTATTCAACTGAACAATAATATAGATACATATAAATTGATGTTGTGAGCAACAGTTTCGTATTTACAGGGTGGAATGGATGTGACATATATTTTACGAGAATTGTATTCAAGTTCAAATTCAAATCAAAATTAAAATTAAAATCAAAAGCACAGAGTGGAATACATGCAACAGTTAAAACAAGTGAATAGTCTAAATATTAAAGAGGCATTGAGGAAGCAGTTTTGAGAAAGGAAGAGTGCGATAACAAATCATATGCAGGTGTGTGGATAGTGCGACTGCGTAAGTCATATACATGAGAAGGAGACAAGCAAAGCTATTATGCATATATAGATGAATAAATACTGCAGTTGAAGCACATATGTTAATGTATTAGAGTCTATGGTGGGTGTTGAATGTTGATGGTGTTCGAATTAATGTGTGTTGAGAAACATACAGTTTTTGCAGACTTTTCCATGACATATGTTGAATTAAATTTTAGTTAATGTTTATATTGAGTGTTTTAAGTTAGTTAGAGCAATGGATTGTAAATTAGTGTTATTTATAGACTATATTTGATCAACCGTTAAATTTTCAATCGTTAATTTCCGGAAGTGAATAAGGGGAGCTAATGCGTAAGGGGAGGTAACTAGCTAATTAAGTTCAATTCAGTTATTAAAATTCTTTGTTCTAATACACAATATAATGTGATACCATTGGATCTCTCTTACATAACCCTGTATATTTATTCCTGATTTTAAATACAGTGTATTCTACTATCATACATTAAAGGTTTCTTTAGATTGTTATCTATTCATTACTGGACAAGGTATATGTTATGAAGGATTATACAGCTGTTAATATGTCATAAGAGATATGCTATATGTGTAATAATATAATCCCTAATATAGAATGCTATTACATTTTATATTTAATTATAAGTGTATATATAGTTTATTATGTTGTGTAATTTAAGCATTTAATTATACAATTACAAATGCACACATAGTTTATCATCACACATTACATTAAATGTCTCTACATACCAAGTGCCAAATATCCATTACTGTATAAGATATTATTAATCTATTGTACTTATATCACAAGGTGGTAACTCTATGTCTAATTCTAACTGTTATTGCAGAGCATAATGTTATAGATGAATAGGAGGTGTGTAGCGGAAAGAGTTGGTCGAGGGGTTTGTGGTTGTGGGTGCTGCTAAGTCCTAGATGTGTAGTGTTAATGGTGGTGGGTTTATTCATCTATATATGCATAATAGCTTTGCTTGTCTCCTTCTCATGAATATGACTTACGCAGTCACACTATCCACACGCCTGCATATGAATTGTTATCGCACTCTTCCTTTCTCAAAACTGCTTCCTCAATGCCTCTTTAATATTTGGACTATTACCTTGTTTTAACTGTTGCATGTATTTCACTCCGTGCTTTTGATTTTAATTTTAATTTTGATTTGAATTTGAACTTGAATACAATTCTCGTAAAATATATGTCACATCCATTCCACCCTGTAAATACGAAACTGTTGCTCACAACATCAATTTATATGTATCTATATTATTGTTCAGTTGAATAGGAGGTTAATTATATGTGCAAACATTGATAATACTCCGATGAATCCAAACGAGAGTTTGGAAGAAACGATTGTCAGCTATTAAAGGATTTGAACACAACTTTGATAATTGTATAATTTATTTATTATATATATATATATATATATAGAGAGAGAGAGAGATAGAGAGGGGGGGAACAGAGAGACAGATATAGACAGATTGAGAGAGGTCACTCGTCTAATCGCCTAGGGGCTGTTTAAAAGCACTCACCAGCCTCTGATCCACAGATATGCAGAATCATTTCTTAGGCTACTCTGCTGGTTCTAAAATGCCCTCTAATTCGTAACACTGGCAGGTATCATGCTACCATCATTTAGGCATTCTCGACTTAGTCGTCACTCACCCCACTCTAGGAAACCACACTAACCACTAAAACTAAACACAATTGTTTCTTTCGAGAAGGTCGGCCATCTGAAATCCTGTCACCGCACGTGACTTCCCTGAGCTATACAAATCTACAAATCTCAGTAGTTTTATAACGGCATCAGTTTTATTAACACAATAGTGAAGATCATATGTACATTTCGTTCCTCCAGATCAAATTAGTAAAAATGAAACAACAGTAACAACAAAAATAACAACAACAATGCTAACATCTAAATAGTCAAAGATGATAAGAATTTCGAAAGAACATTACGGCTTTTTAACATTTTGTTTTCAAATATATATGAAATATATTAGGAAATCATTTCCTGAAAGCATGATATATATGAAAATAACTAGAAAGTAAATTGCATTTATTTTTTTCGGACTAAACTCCCAAGTGGTTGTTTACAGCGAATTTTCATTTCATAGTAAGAAGCATGATAGACGTAATGATTTTCTTGTTCTTATTTGATGCTATAATAGACTTTATATATCCACATACATGCATGTGCACATAATACATATATATATATGCATATACATGTATATATCTATTGAAAGTATTCCCCATTGCAGTGCACAGATACGTGCACGCACACATACAAACATACTCATACAAATGCCTCGTTCGTATACACTTGTAGAGATGTATACACACACACACACACACACACACACACACACACACACACACACACACACACACACACACACGCACACGCACGTACGCGCACACACACACACACACACGCACACACATATATATACATATGTGTGTGTGTGTGTGTAAATATATATATATATATATATGAATGTATGTATATGTATACCGGCACATACACATACAAACGTATATTCATATGCACACACACACATATATATATGTATAGGGAGAGAGGGGGGGGAGAGGTGTAGAGAGAGAGAGGGGGTAGGGAGACAGAAAGCGAGAGTGACGATTTTCGTTCCGTAATTTTATTAATCATGGATTATGTACACCAAAGAATTAATAAATTATATTTCCATCATCAATATTTTTTTAATTTATTTTTATTCAGTTTTTACAAGGGGAAAACAGTTCGAATATTTGAATATAAATTATCTTTAGATACGAATTTATTGGTTCACGTTTAGGAACTTAAATATATCTAGTAGCTGGGTATATTTTACATCGACGCTATTATATATATAATAGCGTGGATGTAAAATATACGAAAGAGAAATTCTCTCATTATCTAAAGAGCTCTGAGTCTTTGACCCAGCTACTAGATATATTTAAGTTCCTAAACGTGAATTCTTATATATATATCCAGGGAGTGTAACGCGGAGTTACTGTATGTTCACAGAGGTCCGACGAGCCATTGATTACAGAGTCAGGCTAGATCGATACAGATCGAACCTTGAGCTGATCAATAGCGAAACGCGTGTTACCAAACAATAAACGTAATGAAGGAGTAACTATTCGTCCTTGTTTTATTATATATATATATATATATATGTGTGTGTGTGTGTGTGTGTGTGTGTGTGTGTGTGTGTGTGTGTGATTTTGCAAATAGAAGAAATATATGTATAGTAAAATGATATTCCTTTAAGGAACAGCAGGAAACTACAATTAGAGTAAGTTACTCAGTACATCAGTTTGAGAATGTATTGCATCGAGTTTTGACTTTTGCAATATTAGTTTATGCCTCGTACACACGATATTACAGCTGTGACCAATAGTTTGATGAGCTAAGAAAGCCTCCACAACTGCAATATAAAGTTGTTAATGAAATGTCTAAAACCGGAGCTTACATTTCAGGTATAATATCGTGTGTATGAAGCTTCTTCTTCTTCTTCTTCTTCTTCTTCTTGTTTTGCCCGTAAAATCTGTCCAGCGATACTTTCTCGAGACATTCTAACCACATACCGATAGTGGGTTCTTATATAGGCACAAGGCCAGCAATTTTGGGGGAGGGAAAAGTCGATTAAATTGACCCCAGTGCATGACTGTTACTTTATTTTATCGACCTCGTAAGGATGAAAGGCAAAGTTAACCTCGGCGGGATTTGAACTCAGATCATAAAGGGCTGTAACTCTATACTGCAAAGCATGTCGTCCGACCCTCTACTGATACTGCCAATCCACATAGTATCGGATCGTTTGTCTGTCCGTCACAACATATATGTAGAAGTAGGGGAAAGACGGAGTGAAAATTCGATATTCTTGAGAGAGAAACACAATGAGAGAGAAACACAATGAGAGAGAGAGTGTGTGTGAAAGAGAGTTGGATTGTTTATGACGACAGACTTAAAAAAATAAGTGCAAGTCTTTTAACACTTTAGTTTCTATGGTGATAGCATTCTACCCCTCTATTTATCTTTCACATACACACACTCTTTCTCTCTCACTGTATTTCTCTCGCAACAACAAAACCTTTTCACACCACCACCCCTTTTCTCCTCGTGCTACATATATGTGTGTGAGAGAGAGGGGGGGGGGGTAATACAGTGAGAGAAGGAGAGAGAGAGTGGGTGTGTGTGTGTGTGTGAAAGTAACATTTATACATTATTTGAATAATTTATGAAAGTACGTACATGATTAACAAATATTTTTACCAGCAGCGTAGTGACGGACTTTTACTAGTTAATTATAAAATGCTTTCATTATTGAATTCTAATACGTTTGTTCATAGAATGATTTCATGATTGAATGCATTTACACTTTTTGAATTATAAACATGAATACGAATCATCAAATATATAATATATACAGAGAACAACTAATTAAGGAATATTAACAGAGATTAGTTTTATATTAAAAAAGAAAAATTTTTTTTTAATAATTTACATAAAACAAATCAATGATATGCATCAGCAACTAAAGAATACATTTTTCCCGTATAGCAACAAAAATATTTTCAAATGCTCGGCGACTACTTAAAGGTTCCAAGTAACTATCCAACAGTTTTTTTTTTGTTATATCATTCATTCACTTGTATATTTTATTGATATGGGGGTAAACATGGGGTTGGTAAATACGTGTGATAGCAATAGAAAGATAAATACATGCAATGAGGGTCTCAAAGTGAAATTTCGCAAGGTAGAAGAAAACTGCTTTCGCCATACGATAAAGGAGGGCTCCTTTTAAAATTGAGGGGCACCAGGAGGTTTGCGTTGTAAGAGGAAGAGTGTCAAATTTTAACGGACCTATTCTTGGCTCTCCGTGTCCAGTATACAGGCAGAACAGCCTTTTATAAGTTCTGTGTACAATAACTCATATAACTTAATACAGAAATTCAATGCTAGACCAGTAGAAAATAAGACAAAGAAATTATCGTCCATTCCAAATGTCTACCTTCAGGAGGCTATTAAAAGCCTCTAAAGAACTCAATGGGTTTAGAAATAAAATGTATATGTGTGTATGTGTATGTGCGTGTGTGTGCGTGTGTGTGGATGTGTGGATGTGTCTTTGAATGTGTTTGTATATATTATTGTTTAACTTGACTACTTTTTCATTGCTAGAGTATTCGATATACTACACAGATAATACACCATCTTAAGTTTGCCATCCGGCATTAAACATGAAGTAATGGAAAAGTACTAACTTAACCAACAATAATATAACAATAAATATTTGTTCGTTCTACTTTGTTCTGAATATTACGTCGATTTTAATAGCATTTACATGCAATATATACATACATACGTGTATATACGTGTATATATATATATATGTATATATATATATATATGTGTGTGTGTGTGTGTGTGTAGGGAGGTGCGTAAGAAAGTCTGTACTTACACACACACATACATACATACATACATACATACATACATACATACATACATACATACATACATACATACATACATGCATACGTACGTACCTACACTACCAGAGATTTGGTTATTAATCCTTCTAACTCCTTAATATGTAAGTTATTGGTGATGCATTTAATGCAAAGTACACCGGAATATAAAATCATATAAAAGAATAAAAAGACACCGAATATATCAATAAATAAACGAATATAAAAAACAAACTTCACAAATAATAAAACAGAAAGAATTAAACAATCAAGACCCATATAAACAGCAATAAGTACATAAGAACTGTGTAATAAGATATTTTATTATATGTTTTCAGAATTCATCATACGAGATACCGAAGCACTATCAAGCAAAGGAATGGTTTTAGTGTTTTTACTATTATTAATATTGTTGTTTTTCTAGTATATTTTCTAGTCAAATCCCGCCAAGGTTAACTTTGCCGTTCATCCTTACGGGGTCGATAAAATAAAGTACCAGTAGAAACAATTATTATTGTTGTTTTTCTAGTATATTTTGAAGTGGTGGTAAAACAGTACGTATGTGAATTGAAATGTATATGTATGTATACATGATTATACATATATATACATATATATATATATATATATATATATAATTGTTTCTACTTTAGGCACAAGGCCAGCAATTACCCAGTGCATTACTGGTACTTTATTTTATCGACCCCGTAAGGATGAAAGGCAAAGTTAACCTCGGCGGAGTTTATATATATATATAATACGAATGGTTACGCCTTCATTACGTTTATTGGTTGGTGACGCGCGTTTCGCTACTGATCAGCTCAAGGTTCGATCTGTATCGATCAGGTCCGACTCTGGAATCAAAAGCTCGTCGAATCATTGTAGTATTAACGCCTGGATATATATATATATATATATATATATATATATATATATATATATATATATATATATATATATATATATATATATATATATATATATATATATATATATATATATATATCCAGGCATTATCCAGGCATTAATACTACAGTATACTACTATATATATATATACATATATATATGTGTGTGTAACTTATATCTAACTAGACAAATTGAGTCTGTGCTAGTACTCCGAAATTTCCCGCTCGATGATTTCAGAGGACTTGTATTTCCGAAATGCAATTTCCGTGATGCAGAGGGCACACATTTCGTTATTAGTGGTAAGTTCAGGACTATGTGCTGGTGTTAAACATTTAAGCCGGGACCAAACGTAAACCGGTGGTTTCTTCTCTGCATCCTGCACACGACCCCGGCCAGGACCAAAGACAGAGGTTCGTAACGGGAATCGATCATTAATGTTCTTCGCAAAGGTCTACTAGTGACTTAGTAGCAGTTCAAGACTGCTGATGTCATCACGTGACTTCCAAAAGAGGAAGGAGACACAGGCCTAAGATATAGAACCATTCACATATTTAGGCGGTTATATATATATATATATATATGAATGTATATATAGTGTATTTTGCAATACACTTTATGCTTAATTAAAAGCATTTTGAAGACCGTATGCTATTGCTTTAGAATAGTGACAGAGTCACTTACTTTAATCTCAGCAAACAGGGGGAGATAAAGCTGGATATATGGCTATTTCAGAGCTCCAATTCTAATTTTTAATATCTGCCTGACCGGCAACCGCTCTGTATAATCAGTTCCTGATTATTTACTAGAATTCTATAAGAATATAACATCAGTGATCTCGGTAGACGGAAGGAGTAGTTAGCCTTGATAAGCATAAAAAAATGCAGAAACAAGGCCTTGTCAGCTTTATCTCCCCCTGTTTGCTGAGATTAAAGTAAGTGACTCTGTCACTACTCTAAAACAAAAGCATACGGTCTTCAAAATGCTTTTAATTAAGCATAAAGTGTATTGCAAAATACACTATATATACATTCATATATATATGGCTATTTCAGACCTTCAAT
>OZ024740.1:350605440-350630440 GCA_964016885.1 Eledone cirrhosa
TTTAAAATTTATTTTGAAACTTTTTCATTATTTGCTAAACCTTGTTTATATGTTTATATATATAATATATGTATATATATATATCATAATCTATAAAGCTCAGTGTGTGGTCATGCTCCTTTCTTATAGAAATCTACGATATAGAATTTCTTCAATTGACATTTATATTGCGTCTTGGCACATCTAATTTTTTCAATTTCACCCACAATTACGCAAAAAATAGATAAAACTCAATATTTTACGATTTTCCTCTGTCATTTAAACTGCTAAACTCTTTCCACTACCATTCAAAATCTATACATCTTCATACTCTCTGCTACTTTCTCTTTCCAAGCTTGATGGTGATACTGTCCGTTTTACTCTCTCATATCATCTGACAACGTGCGTGATTGCCGAAGAGAGAGAGAAGAGAGTGAGAGGGAGAGAGATAGAGAACGTTTATTATTACATAGTAATGTACTGGGTATTTGCTGGCCTTGTGCCAAAAAAGTAGAAACAATTATTACATTTCATACGAAACGACAATTATTCAAAAGCAACAGATACATTTATTCAACAAGCGATAAATCTTTTTTAAAACCTCATTTCCAAACGCATACAAACACACACTCACTTCAACAACAACAACAACAATCTGCCTTTTATAGATAATTGTTTCTACTTTAGGCACAAGGCCAGCAATTACCAGTGCATTATAGATAATGATAAACAATAATATCCTCTATGAGGTCACTAAACCTGCTAGAAACAGCAGCTAACTCTCCCCCATACCACATTCCTCCCTACTGTCTTAAATTTAGAAAACACATATCCTCTATGAGGTTACTAAACCTGCTAGAAATAGCAGCTAACTCTCCCCCATATCACACCCCTCCCTACTGTCTTAAATTTAGAAAACATATCTTCTATGAGGTCACTAAACCTGCTAGAAACAGCAGCTAACTCTCCCCCATATCACACCACTCCCTACTGTCTTAAATTTAGAAAACACATATCCTCTATGAGGTTACTAAACCTGCTAGAAACAGCAGCTAACTCTCCCCCATATCACACCCCTCCTTACTGTCTTAAATTTAGAAAACATATCCTCTATGAGGTCACTAAACCTGCTAGAAACAACAGCTAACTCTCCCTCATATCACAACCCTCCCTACTGTCTTAAATTTAGAAAACACACGGACAACCATGCAGAACAACTCCATCGCAGCTCTGTTGTTCGGCTGGCATCGTCTACGTGCGTGTTGCGCAAGTACTGTGAAACAATAAATTTCAATACTTTTTTGCACAGAGATAATATCCGTAGGCGAAACTACACTTGTCACTGCTGGCGCAGCTCCTGCTTCCAGGTCTGCAATTCATTCACCCAGTGCCTGGCAGACAAAAAAGTGCTGCCATAAAATGTGTGGTGCAACCTAACTTTGGTAACTTAATGACCCCGAGCAACGCCGGGCTTTAATGCTAGTAATATATAATATATATATACATATATATATATATATATATATATATATATATATATATATATATATATATATATATATATATATATATATATTTATGAAAAGAGTCAAGAACTACACGGCTGAGGTCGGCCATTTCGACAGCTAGATCCGAACCAAGCTACCAGTTTCTTACCACACTGGTTTCTTGCCACCTGATTTCTTACCACACTTTATATATATACGTGCGTACGTATGAATGGATGTAAACTAAAATAGTAATATGTCTTAAACAAAATTATACATGAAAATACGCACATGATATACGATATTCATTAACGTTTTCTAATATGAAACATGATTCTCATGACGCGCGGATGCATGAAATTACATAAACTAAATATTTTCACTTAGTTCAACTGGCCATAGAAATACTTTTAACTAAAATTATTGAATCTATATACGCTGCTATACAACAAGGGAAACCAAGATATATAATGTAAGGTTAGATTTTTATTAAGGTTAAATTATATTAGAGGTCTAGTCGTGTGTGTGTATATATATATATATATATATATATATATATATATATATATATATATATATATATATATATATATATATATATTTATTAAAATAACAGATTAAAGTTTAAGCAAAGAATCGCTGCTTTCACCCTTAACGGGATCTTCTGAAACTTTAATCTGTTATTTTAATAAATATTTGCTCTACGGTTCTTATATATTTGATATATATTTATCCTTATCGAGCCCTCTTTGGATTTTAGTCTTCAAATTTATTATTATTACTATATATATATATATATAATATAATTGAATATAAAAGAAAAACGAACACAGATATATACATATATGTGTTCAAATCGTAAGGGACCAGATTCGCTATATATAGACAATAGAGTTTGCCAGACTCAATTTAAGAATAAATCAAGAACATAAATACAAACCGGAATTGTGGTAACTACCAATCACCCAGACAGCTTTGGTAATGCTGTTTCGCAAAATTAATTGTTAAGAGGAATACCAATTCTTGCTCATCAGTGGGTGAAGAATCAGTATCCTGGACACTTCTAAGTATATTAAAAAACTGAATAGTGTGCGTATATATAATAACGCACATGGTATCTGAACTTAGCGTGTCTCACAAACTCAGCCAGGTTTACTCTGGTCCCTTACGATTTGAACACATATATGTATATATCTGTGTTCGTTTTTCTTTTATATTCAATTATAATATACGGCTCGGAAAAATCTCTTTCCTAGAGCTATCTTATTGTAAGAGACTATTTTGTGTTTCTAACTCAATATATACCTTTGATATATTCGGCTCCGTTAATTTGTTGAGCTAATTGAATTGTCGAGTAAACCTGGCTGCTATTTTTAGTGGTGTGAGTTTGTGAGACACGCTAATTTCAGATACCATGTGCGTTATTATATATACGCACACTATTCAGTTTTTTAATATACTTAGCAGCCAGGTTTACTCTGGTCCCTTACAATTTAAACACATATATGTATATATCTGTGTTCTTTTTTCTTTTATATTCATTTATAATATACGGCTCGAAAAAATCTCTTTCCTAGAGCTATTTTATTGTAAGAGACTATTTTGAGTTTCTAACTCAATATATACCTTTGATATATATATATATATATGTATATATATATATATATATGTATATGTATGTACATATATACACACAAAATGATGGAGCAGCCATTGGCATCAGCATAGCTGGTGACGTTGCCAACCTTTGGTATGGTGGGAAAGGGGACTCAAAGATCTCCTTGATGAGAGCTCCATAGAACGCATCATGTACTCTCGTTACCTAGACGACATTAATATAGTAATAAGGACACCCCCCACAAGAGAGTACTAACAAGTATTTACTTAGAATGTAGCACAATGGAAAGCATCCAGCAGATAGCTAATTCCATACACCAGAGTATAATTGTAACTATCGACTACCCTTCCAAACACCCTAACAATTGACTACCTGTATTAGACAAAGAACCCTGGATTAACACTATAGACGAGAGGGCCCAAATTCTCCACTCACACTACGCTAAACCCATGGCCTCCAAATACCTGATACTCAAAAACTCAGCAATGTCCAGTAGAGCTAAGTGTAATATTCTGATCGCTGACTTGGTACGTGTGATGAAGAACGTGTCCCGCATGTACGACCCAACAGAAATGAAAAGACACATCCAAGAGACAGAATCAGAGTATACGAAGGAGCCACGGAGAAGTATAAGACCCTCATAGAACTGGACCTGAAAGGAATTTAGCCATTATACAGGAGCAAATCATGGA
This sequence comes from Eledone cirrhosa, assembly GCA_964016885.1. NCBI lineage: Eukaryota > Metazoa > Mollusca > Cephalopoda > Octopoda > Eledonidae > Eledone > Eledone cirrhosa. The sequence continues at coordinate 350,609,217 of OZ024740.1, forward strand.
ATAGCTTAGATAGGACTAAACATAAGATAGGAAAAGCCACCTCATGGTACGACAACCAGAGATACCAGAGTGTCATGTTCGTGGACGCTACCCCTGGAGGGAAATTAGCTAACCAGTGTAGAAAGGCCCTGAGAAAGACCCACTTAAAGATTAAGGTGGTAGAAAAGACAGGAACTACCATAAAATCGCTGATCAGCAAAACATACCCTTTTAAGAAAACCCACTGTTCTAATAGGGAATGTATTATATGTAAAGTAAACCCCCGGATAAACTGTAAAACTAGAAACGTAGTCTATAGCATAAGATGTACAGAGGGTACTTGCAGAAACATGACAACAACATTCATAGGCGAAACAGCCCGAAGCATGGGAGAAAGGATAGACCAACACTGGGAGGAACTAAAAGGACGAAAAAACGGTTCAGTGTTATACGAACACGCCAGACAACAACATGACGGTAACATAGACAACATAGAAATTAAAATAATATCTAAACATAGAAATGACCCAAAAGATAGGCAAATCAGAGAGGCAAGTGAAATAGAACTTAGAAGGCCAAAGCTAAACAGAAAAAAATGAATGGAATAACAACAACACCCAAACAAACAATACTGACCTAAGAGAAATATAAATAAATAAATAAATATATACACAAGCACCATAACAACAAACACATATAAACACACACTAGTAAACTAAGCTAGAATACAATAACCAAAACACAGTCACCCAAACGCGAACACACATCAAACACTATACATACACACGCAAACGCATGCGCAGAGACGAAGACAAAAATAAATAAATAAATAAACAGATTAAATAAAGATGGCGTAGATATACAATACAACAGGAGGAACATAATAATAGCACCACTGACGATGTTGCAGATGTGCAACGAAAGAACTTTGTTAGACTATATATATGTGTTTGTGTCTATATTGTATCTGTATTTTTTAACCATTGGTCAGTCAATGATAACATTGAGGACCGTCGGTCAGTCAATGGTAAACATTGAGGACCGAATAAATTAACTGATATAAAAGATACAGAAGCGAAAACCAACCAAGCAGTGAGTGTGTTCTGTTATTAATTCTGGCAATATTATTACAACAATATGACCCTCCCCAAGTATAACAATATATATACACACACACACACACACACATATATATATATATATATATATATATATATATATATATATATATATATATACATGCCCACACATATATTCTAGATTCAAACAAATCCTATATACAATGCATTACAGGAATCTAGTACATATTAACGTAGATGAACACTTCACAAACTCATAAAACATAAGACAAAATGCATTACACCAAACCATCATTTAAAGCCTATTATAAATTTTCAAAAAACAAAAATAAGTCTTCTGAATGATAACAATCCACAAACACGTCAACCTACAATGAATCTACTAATGATCAATTTGATTTATGAAATCAATTCAAACGTGAAATTCTAAACTTCGTGGCTCCAACTTTTATCTCAGTCATACAAGTACTATGTTCTCCCATCATTTTCTCATATACTTACAACGGGGCGCGATTGTAAATCATTACTCAACACAATACAATTTGTGATGGTGGCTATATTTTTCTGAAGAATGTGTAATCATTACAAGCCATGCCAAGAGATATCTCTTGATCTCACCAAGGGCAGCAATTTCTATATGTATAAGCTCGATTCACTGGTTATGAGAGTTAATCGAGGTTTGGCTTTTTATACTATCGATATCAAACAGCATCTGTGTATTCCATATGCTATTCCTGAGTGATATACTGTGTTTCTTGTTTTTACAACCTTATGGAGCGAGGGTTTCTGTCTAGGAACTGAATTGAGGGGCGTTTAATTTTTACGCCACATATTTGACCTGGCTGCGGTTAGCAGCCTGCTACAAATTATGACTACTCAGTTGTATAGATATCTACTAAGGCAATTCTCATTAAGTCCAATGACAGTTTATCTGAGCCTCTGGCGGGCAGAGTTCTGACTAGAAGCGTCTAACATATTCAAACCTGCTTCAATTGTTAGATTGCTCAACATCGCCATTTTACATTTGAAGATCAACGATCTAAGATGTACGTTGTAGTAGGAAATACCTGTACAATGGAGATTTACAGTGGCATTGGCGGGAAGGGGGGGGGGGGGGGGTGTTTCTCAAAATCACTTTATAGTGACATGAATAGATTCAGTGGGAAGAGAATTCGAATATAACTATTACCCCCTCCCCCCAGTTGTACGAGGCTGACAGACGTCCACTTTCTTAGATACCACATTAAAACAGACCATCACAGTTTCATTTTCGGTCGGTGTGTACCCCCTTAACTTCTGACTTCCTTAACTGACTCACAAGTAGAAGAGCAGCGACTGATACGTCCGAGGCAACTGCACATTGTATTTCTGGTATTCCCAAATACTCTGAGAGGCATAACAGCAGTCAAATTAGCCGGGATGCGCTGGGCCCCCATTTACCGTATTTGGCTGTGTGTAGAACGTGTACTTTATAGGACGCCTCGCATACTACACACATTCCCGCTTTAACATAGTGGCTAGTGATCTGTATGGGAGAGGGTTACAATGGCTACTTCTCTGGACTCATCATATCACTCCTACGCATATATATGCACACACACACGCACACAGAAACACACACACACACACACACGCACGCACACTGACACACATACACACATACACACACACTGACACACACACACACACACGCACACGCACACACACACACACACATACACACACACACACACGCGCGTATATATAAATATAAACACACCTTTGCGTTATGCAAATATTCCGTTGCTGTATTTCCTATTTCACAGTTAAATGCTCCTCTGCTACAGTTTGCAGATGTGAATTTTTAAGTAGGTTTTTGTTAGCCTACTTGTGTTTCTATCTGATATTTACTTCAACTTTGTAGATAACCGATTCTTCACAGGGGTCATTATTAAACAGGATTCTAAAGGCAGTGGATTAGTAGCAACCTTAGAATGTCCGACAAAATGTTTGGTGGTATTTAGTTACGGCCCTTTACATTCTGAGTTGAAATCCCTCCGAGACCAACTATGCCTTCTATCCTTTCGAAGAAAATAAATTAAAGCACCAGTAAAATACTGTGGTTGATATAATAGACAATTGCAAGCCTTGTGCTTCAATTAGAAATAATTACTAAGCAATAGTTCACATACAATTAAGGCGATGAATTGGCCAATTGTAGCCACAGAACTGCATGCGGTGGATGAAGTGATGTATGTGTCTCTTTAATTCTTTAGAGAACTCTAGGATGGGAAAAACTCATCAGTACTCCACCAACATGCCAAAATAGAACATAGCGGCACATTAGAGAAAATAGAGATAACAATTATATTCACACATAGAAAAGATGTAATGCCCAGACAAATCACAGAGGTGACAAACATAAACGAACTCCGACTAAAATTAAACAGAAAACATGAGTGGAATAGCAACATCACAACTGAACTCCGGCCGTTTCGATAGCTAGATCCGAACTGTTCGGATCTAGCTGTCGAAACGGCCGGAGCTCAGCCGTCGGAGTCCTGACTCTTTTCCCATATACATATATGAGGGATTCTCCAGTATTGAAGGTCATTTGAACGTTCGATTAAACAATCAGCTAAACGACCTACTCATTGAATTTGTGTGCGAGGAGACTGAGTGTTCCACACACGCATAAATACACAACTTAACGTGCAATAAAACTGATACAATGTGACAAAGCAACATCTTTGAGTTATTGATAGTTTATCAGATAAGTTTCTATTGAAGTTAAATTTGCCCAACTTCACTCACAAGACTTGGTTTGACCTAAAACCATTGTGGTAAAATCTTTCCTCAGATGTTACTGAGTAGGACCGAACCCGAGACCTCATGATTGCGAAGCGAATTTTCTAACCACTCGGCCGTACCAGCGCATTTATATAACATTTGAATCCCACATTAACCCATGTAATCGTATGTAGTTACATCTGGCAGATAATTATACTCGACCCAAACATTTCTCAGCAACAACATATGAATGGTATTTATCTACCAGCATGTCAATCTATTTATGTCTATATTTTGTGTTTTAAAGTTTACACGTGTGAGTCTATCTGTGAGTGCCTGTGTGCAAAATATCTGTAATAGTACTTTACACCCTTACACCCAGTATATCCATACTAAGATTATACTTTCACTTTTACTCAAAATAAATGACTGATCATTAATTTTCTTTCTCTATTTGTGTGTACCAATAATTGATTTATTATTTTCATAAATGCCTAATAGGAGTTCAAATAAAGGAGAAAAAAGAGAAGAATGAATGGTGAGGAACGAAAAATAGAAGAGAGAGAAAACTGTGAACTGCTAAGAAAACCTAAAGTGTTTGATGCACATTATGATTTATTAGCCTCAGTTCAACCCTGATCGACAAGGTGTATGATCAAAAGCATTACTGCTATCACCGAATGACGTTTTCAGGAATACAGTATATCCCGGATCAGATTATCCGATGCATTTATTTAAGACTGTAGAGTGTGCTTTGAGGGAGATTTAACTGCTTTTCTAGTAGGAGAGGTGACAACCCAAAGACCCCTAATTGGTTCGTGTTACTATACGGAGATGTAGTTGAGGCTAACATTTCGGGTGAATTCCTCCACCAATGAAGAATGTAGAGAAATAATTCGGAATGATGCCAACACTGAACACTGAAATGGGGAAAGATGCTTGGGCGATGAGGATGATAGTAGAAGGTTAATGGATGTCATGAGACAAAGAACAATGGAGATTTATATGGAAAGTACATTCAAACTTGTATTAAATTTCAACATTACAGTATGGACTTCTTGTCGCGAAGAACTTGCCTCTCTACAGAGCTAAGTAAATACTAAATTATTGTTTTGTTTTGTTTTTAGTATTTTTGAATTAAACATAAAGCCTCCGGTGCTTTAACGACGGGAATAAGATTATGTGAAAATTGTAGTTTTAACAATTGCTTTAGCAATGTAAGTGAAATAATACACTCATAAGTTGCTTCTTCACTTTAGCTTATCAGTTGCTCTTCAAATATATACGTTACATTTATCAGGAAGAGCTTTCAACGTGCATTTTGAAGGACACGTGACAATAAGTAGATGAAAACTTCAAATGTAATAGACATTTTAAACAAATCCATAACGCCTTTCTCATTTCTCATGAACAACAATTCTCACAAGATAAATAATTGTATAACTTGTAAGATAATGAGAACTTTTCCAAATTATTCATAGATTCAGCATAGCTACAACTGCATTAAAATTTGGTTAACTCGTTGAAGATGAGAAATAAGTTTGATAATCAATGATTTTTCAATGTAATTACTTGTTGAATATGAAGTATATTAGATACAGCACTTTCTTTAATTAGCAGCAACATAGATTATGAGTTGAATATATACACTTGACTGATTGATAAAAGAAATCGCCGTTAGTTGAGAGTCAGCGCGGCAGCTTTGACGTAACCGTTCGATTTACTCGAAGTAGAAAATTATTTTACTTTTCAAAGTTTACGCCGTCTTTAAAATAGAAATGTTGTGTTTTGAACTCACATCTTAAAACAAGGTAACTATACTTGGCCTCCGTTGCTTTAGACGATGAGTGTTCTAGTTTTCGAACGACAGTACAGTTGGATCATTAAACTAAAATATAAGTAGCTGGGCATTCTACAGACACGTGCGTCCTTAATGTAGTTCTTATTTTTGTCAGATGGGTGAACTGGAGCAACGTGAAATAAAATGTTTTTCTCAAGGACATAACACGTCGCCAGGAACCAGATACTCTAACCACTAAGACACGCCACTTAACAAGGTGCCAGCTTTATAAAAAGTAAAACGTAAATAAACAATTAAATAAATAGTTATATTAAACTAGTAGTATTCTGTGTCGGTATAATTAGACAGTGAAGTTCGTGAGCTTGAATAATTTTGTATGCCGCTGGGGTGAAGGAGTTACTGACGTTTTGGAACAAACACTTCTCCTGGATAAGAAACATTTTTTTTCTCTTTCAACTTCTTTACTCAAAACTTTCAATCACCGAGGAACCAACAACATACCATATTTCATTTAACGAACCTTGCAGTCGTACCCTTGGCAGTGGAGACTTCTGGTGTCCCCTGCCATAGGTCTACCTCCACTATAGGCACTGAGCTGGCCAGCCGCAGGGTTGAGCCTCGCGAGATGGAATGGCTCTTCCATCCTCCGGAGAAACGCCTTCTCTATTCTGTCCGCCGGGGCTGTGGAGCGGCCAGCACGTGGGACTCCATTTGCTCACTATACAGAGAGATGGGGAGGGCTAGAGTAATGGGGGAGATGACGGTGGGAGTTCGGCTCTTCCGTGTTCGGACACATTGCGCCAGTCAAGAGTGTAACACACCTCTTAATAATTCACAGCTACACATTCTTTGCTTCTCGCCTACAATACCTTCTATATCTCAAAACCAAGTATATAGGTTTGGTTTTTATTGACTCTCTTACCATTCTATTCGTCAAAGGTCTCACCTCACTACTATATAAGGTTATAATTAGCACACAAAAATAAACGTGGGATTTAATTAACAGAACATGGGTTAATAAATTATAGGTTAAATTAATTTTGTTTTTGAATAATTTAATTAAGAAATAATATCACACAATGGTGATCCAACAATGTGATAGAAAAATGGCGGAACAAGTGAGCAATTTCAGTGGGGGGTTAAATCTGAAATTATTTTACAGCAAGGCGCGTGCGTGCTGCTTGGGTGTGTGTATGTATGTGTGTGTATGTGTGAATGTATATGACATAAGAATCAAGCTGCAGCTTCGACTAAATGAATCAATTCTGAGATATATAATCAGAGAGAGGGGGGGAAAGAGTACGTTTGTAAAGATATGTAAACAGCGTATATTTCCAGCAATAACACTTTGTAAAGTAAAATATATTCCAAGAATTGTCCACATGATAATACTTGCAGATGGTTGCGAACAACTAATGTTTTACTTCCTCTAACAGATATATAGTACATGTAAGTAGGAATGGAACAGAAGTCAAGTGGTTCTTAACTGTCAGTAATTCTCACACTTAAATAACTCACCAAAAGATAAGAGTCAAGCGGTGTTTAGATTAAAGTGAATTTGTAATTAAAGACACTTGGATGACAGAGAAATAATTAAAGAACGTGGTGTTTAAGTGTTCGGCATTGGCTTTTCTGTCATCTTTAAATATGAAATATATGTTAGAAATAACTTGGATCAGGCAAATGGAATTGATAGCTATCTTTACAATGCGAGGGACAAACATGTTCAACACAGTTTGAAGCTTCTTCAATTGCTTTTCTATCTTTTTCTCATTTATCTTTGCCTTTCCTTTCTTATCGTTCTGTATTTTTGTTCGTTTTAAAGATGTTTCTAATGTCTAAGAATGCGATATGTACTTTATACAATTATGTAGTAAGAATTATGTTTGTTTCTAAAAGCGATGATATGCTGTGACATATTATGTTATATATTGCATCATTCTCTTGTTATCTTACTAGCTTCAGTTATTGAACTGTAGCCATACAGTGAACTATCAATTCCATTTGCCTGACCCAATTCATTTTTAAATGTGAATTTCTTACGTTAAATATGACAAGAAATACAATGCCGAACAGTTAAATACCATGATTTTTAATTATTTCTCTGCATGTGTCTTTAATTAAAAATTCTCTTTAATCACAGCACCGCCTAAATCATATCTTTTGGTGAGTTATTTAAGTGTGAATATTACAGCCAGTTGAGAAACACAAGACTTCAGTTTCATTTCTACTAACATATACTATATATTTGTTTGAGGAAGTAAAAGCTAGTTGTCCACAAGCTTCTATAAGTATTATTATATAGAAAAATTAATAAATGTTTGCTTACATATTCTTTATGAACCTACAGAAAAACAAAACATTCAATTTATTAACTCTGGTTCTCTTTGTTTCTAAGTACTCACACACGCACAGACAGATATACATACATGTATATATATATATAAATAAATATATATATATATATATATATATATATATATATATATATATATATATATATACATATATACATACATATATATATATTCAAGGAGAAATTTACGGCGTCAGGTTAACGTATACGAACTCCGCATTGAAATTATAGCTATTAACTATGCTTCGAATAGTACTTTCATTATTTATTGTTTCCCCGATTCTGGTACCGCAATATATATATATATATATATACACACACACACACACATACACACACACACACACACATATATATATATATATATATATATATATATATATATATATATATATATATATATATATATATATATATATATATAGATATATATATATATATATAGAGAGAGAGAGAGAGTCAAGATCCCGACGGCTGAGCTCCGGCCGTATCGGCAGCTAGATCTGAACGGCAATACTCATCTTTTTCCATTTATCTGAGGGTTCTAAACCCCATTATTAGGCTAAAATTTCTTTAGTAAAAAAATACGGTGAAAGCTATTCTATTTTCTAATTTCAAACCTCCTGCTCACTGGTTCAAAACATACTTACTTGTCATATATATATATATATATATAAATTAATAAAATAATGAATAAACAAAGAAACAGTTCCTTATATTAAAAAATTCATCATTTTACGATCGTTTCTAGGATATATATGTTAGTGTTGGTATGCATATCCTATAGATCTATGTACAAATTTTACAAACTATCAGAGGGAATATACATACCTACACATATATATGCTGTCTTCAGAAATAATGATATTTGTTTATTGAAAAAACCAACAAAGATTTAATACAATAGGTCTGTTTAGGAACAGGTTTTGAATTGACCAATAGAAAGATAGTGAAGGTCAAGATAGTAATGTAGTAGTACAAGAACTTTAATTTATGGGTAGAGGAAGGTAGATTTCAGTTTTGGATGGAAAGAATATTATGAATGAAAGATTATTTTAGGGATGAGAATAGGTCATATGCTGACCTCAGAAATAATTATATTTGTTCATTGAATAAAACCAACAAAGATTTAATATAATAGGTCTGTTTGGGAACAGGTTTTGAATTAACCAATAGAAAGGTAATAATTGGCCAAATGGTAAAATAGTAGTAATTGAAGTTTATTTTAGGGGTAGAAGAAGGCAGATTTCAGTTTTGAATGGAAGGAGTATGAGAAATGAAAAGGTTATTTTAGGGGTGAAAATAGGTCAGGTCAGTAAAAGGTAACACGAAAAGTTGCTTTTATAAAAGAATAATGCCAATGTAAATATCTAAGGAGACTAAAATTTTACGATAAAAGTGTTAGTGAAAAAAATATATATGGAATTTACATCTATGAAAAGAATATAAATTAATTTAATTGATGGGTATATTTATATTGATAAAATTATATTAATGCATATAGATATGATAAATAAGAGTTAGATGTAATTGAAGAGTGCTGTTAAAGATGAGGGGAAATTAAAAAAATATAAAAGGAATATATATATATATATATATATATATATATATATATATATATATATAATTATTGGGGGGGGGTTAAAATTATTAGTGAGACATAATAAATATATAGAGATTTCAAGGAATATAGAATCATAACCGGAAATTAAAACATTATATATGTTTACTTAATGGTATCAATTTTAGGAAAAGATAGTTGTAAGAAGGAAAGTAAAATTATGTAGTTCATCAGTAGTAGAATATTAATTATAGGTTAACTAAATTAAAAATAGTTTTTATACTAATTTCTAAAATGTATATTAATTAGGTTTATAATATTTAAAGGTTTTTCTCAGTTTATGATTACACGATATTATTAATTCCTGTCGCTTATTTAACAGGATATCCTTAGATTTCATTATTTCAAAAAGTTCTTGGGAACATAATCTATATTCATATCTATTATTTTGATAAGGGGTGGCCCTTTTGAGCACACTCCAGGTCAGGTCATAATCTATATTCCTCTTTCTATAATTATTAATTATTTCAGCTAGAGATGTTGTATTAGCTAATGCGGCATTTTTAAAACTATGTTTGTGGGTATTAAATCTTATCTTACATTGGTTAGAGGTAGCTCCTATATATGAATAAATTGAGTCCTTAGTGTTAACTTTACATTTATATACTATGTTATTAACAAGGCAATTTCCTTTTAATGGGCAGTTTGCTTTGTTTCTACAGTTACAACTTTTCGTGAATCCTGTATCAGAGGAGATATTATGGTTAGTTTGATGTACTGGTGGTATATTCATGGTTTTTTTTACATTTATATGCATTGTAGGCACTTATATTTTGTTTTATGTTTTTGGTTGTTGAGTAGGAGAATTTAACCGTTGATCTATTTAAAATTTGTTGGTATTTGTGGTTTGGCGGGAAGTTCTCTCTAGGATATTAAAGATTTTTTTAGGTATATTATCCTTAATTTGTAAATTAAATGGAGCATTATACCAAGTAACTCGTTTATTACGGTTTCGATGTTGTTTATTGTTTTTATAGGATGTATCCTGATGTTTATTAAGAGAATTATTGTTAATGACTTCACCACACACATTTTTAGTTAGATTTATTGATTTAGGTGTTTTAGCTTGTTTATTAGGAGTTTTATTATTAACATTTATTAGAGTAGTAGGATGAGTAGTTTTTTGAGAGTTACTATACTGTATATTAGAAGAGTTAGAGAAATTTAGTTTTATGTTGGTATTTTGGGGTATAATGTGAGTGGCATTTAGGTGTGTATGTTTCATTTGGTGTTTGTTGGTAATATTAGGTTGTATGTTTGTAGTGTTATTGGTACAAGGTATATATACTAATTTATTTTTGTGGCCACTTCTAGCTAAAGCTTCGTTATATATATCTTTAAGTCGTTTGGGAGCCTCGACAATGCAAATGGGTAAATCTCCGGGTAACAAGATCCGGTGGTGGAGAGAGAGATGTAAGTGGGTGTACGTTGAGATGCGTGGCGTGTATAAGACGTGTAGAGGAATGAATGAAAGAGCGTAAAGGATAAAAATAAAAATAACAACACGAGAGAGAGAGTTACCTTGGGAGAGATTTAATTTAAATTAAAGTATAATTTAATTTAAAGTATATGCCGCATGTGTGCTGTCAGCATTGCTATATGTGTGTGAGGTATGGGTTGCCGGTTGCCTACAAACGGCATATCAAAAGACTGGAACGATTTCATCAGCAGTGTCTCAGAAAGATGCTCGGTATCAAGTGGCAGATGCATGTGAGTGATGTTGAGGTCCTTCAGAGAAATGATTGTCGGAGCATTGAGAGTACCATCCACCAACGACGTTTGCGAAGGACTGGACACCTCTGAAGAATGGAGGATGATTGAATCCCGAAATAACTTTTGTATGGCGAGCTTTGTAACGGTAGAAGACCACCTCACAAACCAAGGTTCCGATTCAATGATTATATAAAGGACTCACTGAAAAAAACTGGTTTGATGGTAGCTGACTGGGAGATAGAAGCTCTTGGATGAGAAACTTGGCGTGGAATGGTGAATGATGGGGTCCATAATTTTTGAGGACAGACGCATAGAGCACGAGAAGATCAAACAGGATGTGCGTAAGCAATGCCCTGGTGTATCTCTCGAAACGATCGGTGTCTCCATTGATTTTGTGTGCCCTGAGTGTGGAAAGATTTGCTTGAGTAAATCTGGTCACAGGAGACACAGTTGCAGCCATGTTCAGAGAGAACCAGTGAACTATGATCTCCTAGGTATTGTGAAGGTTCGTAGTGAACCTGATGGTAGATCTGAGGCCAGTGTGACCCACAGTTGTCGTCAATGTGCGAAGGAGTGCAAGTCTCTAGTAGGCTTGAAAAGCCGTATCCGAGCGTCACACATCTGAATCTGACAAGCGATTGCTTGCAATACTCTTAGCAGAGTTTGCAGCCATCATACATACATTATATAATATATATATATATGTGTGTGTGTGTGTGTGTGTGTGTGTGTGTGTGTGTGTGTGTGTGTGTGTGTGTGTATGTGTGTGTGTGTGTGTGTGCGCGCGCGTGTGTGTGTGTGTGTGTGTGTGTTTATGTGTGTGTGCGCGCGTGCTTGTGTGTACGCGCGCGTGCGTCTGTTTGTGTGTGTATGCGAGCACATGCGCAATACACAACAACACAATATATTTCTGGTACCGTCACGATGTAGAATAAATGGAAGACTATATGGTAACAAGATCTACTAAAATTGTTAGTCAAATTTCACTAAAATCGCAACCTAGAAATTTAATGAAAAATGAAATGTTAGATGTAGTCCTAGATTGTCTCTATATACGTAAACGATGGGATGGAGCGTCTTTGATCCTATGTTTACTGTATTAGGGTTGACAACAATGGGTATGTTATTTAGCTGAGTACATAACTAGTATGTATTATAGATGGTTCCCTTTGACTGAAATACGAAGCAAAGGAAACTACATATTACACGATCGAAACTCTTTAGAATGGTTCTTTCCTGTTTGAACAAACAAGCTTTCACCTATCTTGAGATTTAGGATAAAACAGTGTGGATCACCATCGAAGAGACGATTCTTGTATTTGAGTGGTAGATTCAATCCGTCGGCTAGTTTAAAATTACTGATTCATAGTTGCTTTCAACGGAGTCCATTCTGAAACCTGCATTCAGACTGGGTTTCCCATCTACCTCGCTTCTCACACGTTTGGGGGTTTTGAAGAATGACTTGAGGATTGCTCTTCTACATGTGACTAAACAATAACAAATGCAATCAGATCTTATGACTGCTTCAAACTTCACTGATGAACTGCCGCCTTAGATCTCCATCTCTAACAGCTGAAGTTTGAAGTTTTCAAACTTAATGTAATAGCATTAATACCATCATCATTCCATAACGCCAATCTGGTGCTTCACATGCCACAAACGATGCCTATATGTCTGGGATCGACAAATAAAAGCTAACATTTGATGTAATCAGCCAAGACACACTCAATAGTAAACAAAAACAAAAGCCAAGAAAGCAGATTTTTTAACAACTTTGAAATAAAAGAAAAATATCAAAGCCTCATAATCGTATTCATGTCTAATACTATCAGAAGAAAAGAAAAATAATATGCTGGAAAAGCATACAAAGCAGAGTATTTCATGACTCTGGTTAATGATATATATTAGTGTGCGCAAAACAATTGCTATCTAAGCAATAAAATCTGACAATACACATGTAATCAAATATTCATCTTCCGATCAATATCATGTGTTACCCGAAACAGATATTCAGTCTACACAAGAAAATGCTATAAATTTTCAATACCTTTTTGAGGTACCTCAAATTGTGCGTAGAAACAGATATCTAGCGTGCATGTAGAAACAGATCTTAATCTTAACAAGGATAGAAGTTCTTTCTTGTCTGCTGACTTAAATTAAGTTTTAACCAGAACATGGTTTATGATTGATTCTAAGACAAATTTATTGTAAATCAGTCTCGGAAGCGAGTCAAGGAAATGACAATGTTTATTAGTTTTAGTAGTAACACTTATCACATTACAGGGATAACTAAATCTACAACACACGATCAAAATATAGACATTTCGGCTCTCCTTTTAATATTCCTCCTCGGCACGTGATGAAATCTAGCCGCTTGCACTTTGATCTGCTGCTTACGTAGTAACTCTATTAGGTTTTCAGTATTCTCAGTATACTTCCATTCCAAGTAACGAAGAAACTCGGTAAAAACGATAGATCACCATGTTACAAGTTCAACTACCATTATAAGCAACTTATCATAAATCCCTACAGCTTCAATAAAAATAAATGATATACTAGTCATGTATGTACAGTGGTCGATTGTCAATTTAATCGAGTTTTCGTCGTCTTTACAGTTTTATGGTCTTGGTTTTGTTATTGTTGTTTAGCCCCAGATGAGATCTGATGTAACACAATGTGTATCAGTCGCGTCCAAAGTAACTATTTTGTTTCCGGACACAGTGTATCAAATTATTTCAAGCGGGTCACATTATCTAGTGTTATTTTGTTTTATCTGTTAGGGTGGATTTCAGAGGGAATTGGCTGCTGTTTCTAGCAGATCAAGTTACTCTTTTTATGATATACCATTGGTGCGTGTGGCTATGTATGTAAGTAAAACAATATTGACTGTTTATCTTGTATTTAAAAAACATACTCAAATAAAGTGTTAGTACAATACACAGAAACTTACACAAAATACGACATTAGATAAGTTTTCGTTTAGAAACGTTTTCACGTAAAGTGCACATACACGTTCACGCGGCCATCTGCTTATATATATATATATATATATATATATATATAAGCAGATGGCCGTGAACGTGTATATATATATATACATATATATATATGTATATATATATATATATATATATATATATATATATATATATATATATATATATACATATATATATATATATATATATATATACATACATATATATATATATATATATATATATATATATATATATATATATATATATATACATACATATATATATATATATATATACATATATATATATATATATATATATATATATATATACATATATATATATATATACATACATATATATATCTATATATATATATATATATACATATATATATATATATATATATATATATATATATATATATATATATATATATATATATATATATATATATATATATATATATTATATATATATATATAACATACATATATATATATTATATATATATATATATAACATACATATATATATATATATATATATATATAACATATATATATATATATATATATATATATATATATATATATATATATATATATATATATATAACATACATATATATATATACATATATATATATATATATATATATATATATATATATATATATATATATATATATATATATATATATATAGTCAGTTTATGTTGGACGGTGGCTGGATTTGTAATTCAATCACCCCAAATAGCAGATCATGATGCGAAAAGAAAAAGCACTCGACGTTATGTATAGTTTCCATTATATGTGTGGTATTTCGTGGTTGGTCCGTCGAAGTGATGGCATCGCTAGCCGGGCCAACACCATATCAATTCTTTGTTTATATTTTGCTATGTAATTATGCACCATTAAAGGAAGTTATTGGAATCCGGCCTTCTTATATTTTTAAATATTACTCACACACGATCCCACCCAACGTACCCGAATCCATTCCAGTTACCCACTACCACTATAATGATGCGGACTTTACAAAGAAACAATAAGCAGTATATTTAGTATAAGGAAAGTGTTTTCAGCTGTTTCAAGCTAATATATATATATATATATATAAATATATATATATATATATATATGAAAATAGAGAAATTAATGTGAGCAGGAAGCCAACAGTATTTCATAATATATAAGTGACTATAACGCCAAAATGGAAAATAATTGACGTAAGATATGGGAGAATAACCCAAATTCAATTTTTAAAAAATCAAGACAGAGATTTTATCCACAGATTTTGTGAAATCCAGGGAAAAAACCAATAGAGTCTTAACTCAGAATAAAATAAAATTTAAATACTCATCCTTCAATTTGGAAAAACTACAAATGCTCTATATAGTCTTAAAAAGACTATTTCACTAAACTTTTCAGTGGGATTAGTCACGGTTTATCATACATCAGTAGAGCTCAACACGATAACCAATATACCACTGCCAAAATATGCCAGAAAGGGAATTTAAAAGCAAGCTAGTTCACCTCGTGCGGAATTATGAAAATAAACACGTGGAGAAACATGGCTGGTGACGTCAGAATGAGACGAATGTCTATTTACAAGAAACAGCAGTCAGAAACATTCCGAAAAAATTCTACAAAATGTAAGGAGTTCAGCAAAATAGCAATATTATCGCGTTTTTTTTTTAAAAAGACCGGGATTAGTCACAAATAATTTTAAGCACTCTAGGAAAAATTCCGAGTGTAAATATAAATGAAAATAGAGAAATTAATGTGAGAAAGAAGCCAACAGTATTTCATAATATATAAGTGACTATAACGCCAAAATGGAAAATAATTAACGTAAGATATGGGAGAATAATCCAAACTCAATTTAAAAAAAATCAAGGCAGAGATTTTATCCACAGATTTTGTGAAATCCAGGGAAAAAACCAATAGAGTCTTAACTCAGAATAAAATAAAGTTTAAATACTCATCCTTCAATTTGGAAAAACTACAAATGCCCTATATAGTCTTAAATATATATATATATATGTATATATATATATATATATATATATATATATATATATATATGAAAATAAGCACACGTGACACACAAATCAACATTTTAAGTAAGGGCCTGAAATTTACACCTACACCACGTAAACCAAACTTCCCCGAAATGAAGGATGACATCATGGAATACTGCCGAAAGCTGCGACTAACGGAATTCTTCCACAACGACACCAACACTGAAGACGAATCACTGGTTAGAAATAAAAGCAATTTCTGCCCACAAAAGGGAAGAAATAAAGCACTGGACACGTACTGCGAACACATCACCAACTTTCCCTATGAAAAAATTACAAATAAACACACGAAATCAAACCTATCTACACACGAATGGGAAGAATTATTTACACTTAGAAACAACCCTGAGATAACTATCAAAGAAGCCGATAAAGGCAGTACTGTTGTCATTATGAATACGGACTACTATAGGACCCTCGCACTTAACATTTTAGAAAACAACACATACTATGAAAAAACAGAAAACTACAAACACACCAAAACAATGGAGAACCTTTTGACCTTACTGAATAAATACCGCAACAGCTTAACCACAAAAGAGTTTAACTATATAAGCCACTTCAAATGCAATACAAGCTCTTTTTACGGCTTACCGAAACTCCACAAATGTAAACCCATAAACGATGCATGTGACACCTCAACCAACAATTACATTGAACTAACACCACCAGAAGACCTAAAACTCAGGCCAATTATAGCAGGCCCTACATGTGAAACCCACAGACTTAGCAACTTTCTGGACATCCTACTCAAACCCTTTCTACAACATATATAGAGCTACATACGAGATGACCTTGACATGCTGAAACACCTCCCTAAAACAGTAAGTGCAAATACAATTCTTGTCTCCTTTGACGTAATAAACCTCTACACAAACATACCCCACAACTATGGAATAACAGCAGTCCAATACTGGCTTAACACACACCCCTCAGAAATACCGACACGCATCAACAAAGATTTTATCACTGACGGACTCCGCTTTATCCTACAAAATAACTACTTCACATTCAATGGTTCAACATACAGACAAATATCAGGTACGGCAATGGGCACGAAAGTAGCACCCACATATGCCAACCTAGTCATGGGATTCCATGAACAACAAATATACAGTCAGTCCCTTCTCTTATTTGGAGACTCTTTCCACACACACCTCAAAGCCAATTGGAAAAGATATCTAGACGACTGCTTTATCCTATGGCAAGAAGACATGAACTCACTTACTATGTTTAAAAACATGATAAACAACATAGATAATAATATTGCCAGAATTAATATCAGAACACACTCACTCTTTGGTTGGTTTTCGCTTCTGTGTCCTTTATATCGGTTAATTTAATTTATTCGGTCCTCAATGTTACCATTGACTGACCAACGGTCAAAAATACAGATACAATATAGACACAAACACATATATATAGTCTAACAAAGTTCTTCCGTTGCACATCTGCAACATCGTCAGTAGTGCTATTATGTTTCCTCCCGTTGCATTGTATGCCTACGCCATCTGTATTTAGTCTGTTTATTTATTTTTTTATTTGTTTATTTTTTTGTCTTCTCTGCGCATGTGTTTGCGTGTGTGTATAGTGTTTTGTTTGATGTGTGTTCGTATTTGGGTGACTGTGTATGGTTATTGTATTCTATCTTAGTTTGCTAGTGTGTGTTTATATGTGTTTGTTGTTATTGTGCTTGTGCATGTATGTATTTATTTATTTATTTATACTTCTCTTAGGTCAGTGTTGTTTGTTTGGGTGTTGTTATTCCATTCATTTTTTCTGTTTAGCCTTGGCCTTCTAAGTTCTATTTCGCTGGCCTCTCTGATTTGCCTATCTGCTGGGTCATTTCTATGTTTAGATATTATTCTAATTTCTATGTTGTCTATGTTACCGTCATGTTGTTGTCTGGCATGTTCCTATAGTACTGAACCGTTTTTTCGTCCTTTTAGTTCCCCCCCAGTGTTGTTCTATCCTTTCACCTATGCTACGAGCTGTCTCGCCTATGTATGTTGTTGTCATGTTTCTGCAAGTACCCTCTGTATATCTTATGCTATAGACTACATTTCTAGTTTTACAGTTTATCCGGGGGTTTACTTTACATATGATACATTTCCTATTAGTACAGTATGTTTTCTTAAAAGAGTATGTTTTGCTGATCAGGGATTTTATGGTGGTTCCTGGCTTTTCTACCACCTTAATCTTTAAGTGGGTCTTTCTCAGGGCCTTTCTACACTGGTTAGCTAATTTCCTTCCAGGGGTAGCGTCCACAAACATGAGACTCTGGTATCTATGGTTGTCGTACCATGAGGTGGCTTTCCCTATCTTATGTCTAGTCCTATCTAAGCTATTCCATGATTTGCTCCTGTATAATGGGCAAATTCCTTTCATGTCCAGTTCTATGAGGGTCTTATACTTCTCCGTAGCTCATTCGTATACTCTGATTCTGTCTCTTTCGTTGTAGCAAGAGAACTGCATGCGGTTGATGAAGTGTTGGATGTGTCTTTCCATTTCTGTTGGGTCGCACATGCGGGACACGTTCTTCATCACTCGTACCAAGTCTGCAATCAGAATATTAAACTTTGCACTACTGGACATTGCTGAGTTTTTGAGTATCAGATATTTGGAGGCCATGGGTTTAGCATAGTGTGAGTGGAGAATTTAGGCTCTCTCGTCTATAGTGTTCATCCACAGTTCCGTGTCTAATACAGGTAGTCTATTGTTAGGGTGTTTGGAAGGGTAACTATCAACTACCCTTCCAAATACCCTAACATTATATACGTGGTATTTCGTGGTTGGTCCGTCGAAGTGATGGCAACGCTAGCCGGGCCACCACCATATCAATTCTTTGTTTATATTTTGCTATAACCTTTTACGTTCATAACATCTTATAACATCACCGATTGCTTTGCTTCATGGTCTGATGAGGTGAGCCAGCCACAGAAATACTTATTATGTAATTATGCACCATTAAAGGAAGTTATTGGAATCCGGCCTTCTTATATTTTTAAACATTACTCACACACGATCCCAGCCAACGTACAAGATTCCATTCTAATTACCCACTACCACTATAATGATGCGGACTTAACAAAGAAACAATAAGCAGTATATTTAGTATAAGGAAAATTGTTTCAGCTGTTTCAAGCTAATATATATATATTAGAAAGTGAGGTTTTTTTTTACAAAATGAAAAATAACCGAGGTGTCCTACACGAGTGAAAGTATAAAGAAAAAAAAAATGAAATCGAAAATGCAACTGGAATCTTATTTTTAAAAAAAGATATATATTTATTTGGTTCCTTTACCGGTTTCGCAGTTCTTCTGCTTTTCAAAAGTAGAGTTGAGATGGAGGATCTGTGGTTTTTCTCACATATATATATATATATATAAAACACTGAGGATGTCTGTCTGTGTGAGTGTGAGTTCGAATCCCTAAAACTCGAGAACTACCTACCCGACTGTTTTCAAACTTTACACATGTAATACTTATGTTTCAGGGAGTGTTCTGAGCAAAGAAGATTTCAAATTTTCTATACCCTAAGGACCGCATTAGGCGATTTAGCGATCTCTCTCTATAATTCTTAGTCTTTCTCTTTCTAGATAAATACATACATATAACGTCGCGCCCTTATAATATCTGTCTGTATGTCTGATGTCTGCATTACGTCACTTCCCTGAGGATGTCTGTCTGTGTGTGTGTGTGGGGGGGGTGTCTGTATGTGTCTGTGTCTGTGAGCTTGAATCCCTAAAACTCGAGAAGTATCCAACCTACTTTTTTCAAACTTTACATGTGTATTATGTATGTTTGAGGGAGTGTTATACACATAAAAAATTCAACTTTTTGATCCCCTAGGGCCCGCATTAGTTGAAAAACTGTGTTTTTTTCAGGTTTCTAGAGGTTTTTTGAGGCGTTACGTCAGACAGATTTCCTTGAAATTGTAACTATGTATTAGTCAGTCTCTTCTTAATACCGTGAGCAAAGAAAATCCAACTTTTTTATGGCCTAGGGTCCGCATTAGGTGAAAAACTTCATTTTTTCAGCCTTTTAGGGCTTTTTTGAGGCGTTACGTCTAGCCGATTTTCCCAAAATTTCAAGGCATATTATGCACATAAAAAAAATTCATTTGATTCCCTAGGGCCCGTATTAGGTGAAACCTGCATTTAATTAAGCATACAGTGTATTGCAAAATACACTATATATACATTCATATATATATAGCTATTTCAGAGCACCAATTCTAATTTTCAATTTCTGCTTGACTGGCAACCGCTCTGTATAATCAGTTCCTGATTATTTACTAGAATTCTATAAGAACCAAACATCCAGGTTCTCAGCAGACAGGAGGAGTAGTTGGCTTTAATAAGCATCAATAAATGCCAAACAAGGCCTTGTCAGCTTTATCTCCCCCTGTTTGCTGAAATTAAAGTAAGCGAGTCTGTCACTACTCTAAAACAATAGCATAAGGTCTTCGAAATGTTTTTAATTAAGCATACAGCGTATTGCAAAATACGCTATATATACATTCATATATAGCTATTTCAGAGCACCAATTCTAATTTTCAATATATATATATATATATATATATATATATATATATATATATATATGTGTGTGTGTATATATATATGTATATGTATATATATATATATATGTATATATATATATATATATATGTATATATATATATGTATATATGTATATATATATACGCATATATATATACATATATATATATATATATATATATATATATATATATATATATATATATATATATACATATATATATACATATATATATATATAGTGTGAGTAGTACAGTGAAATACTGGTGTTGGTAC
>OZ024740.1:350635440-350692940 GCA_964016885.1 Eledone cirrhosa
TAGATATATATATAGATATATACATTATATACATGCATATAAACACACATTCATACATGCATCAAAATTGGCGAGATTTCGCCTTCTCTGAAAATCTAAAAGGTCGATGACAGCTGCCGATATCCTAGGCAAGATCATATTGTCAGATATGATGAACCCGTAAATAAGGAGACGGAAAGATATGAATAGCTCAGGGGAGTAAACAATATGGTCATCGGAACTGTGATCCTTCAACAGGCTCATAGCTCACAACACATTTGTTTTGTTCATACCTATGTCAACACTTGGTCTTCTGGACTGGTGGAAGTAAAATCTTGCACGCTACTCAGTGTTATTGGAAGTGTTAGCATCAAGTGCAATGTGTCATACTATATCACTGACCACATTGCATCAAGTGCAATGTGGTCAGTGATATAGTATGGACCAGTTTTGAACAAGCGTGTTATCGAAGACGAAATTAAGATCAAATAGTGATCACATATTGAGATTCGAGGCTCAAATGTATAGTGGTTGAAACAAAAAAATTAAAAAATAGCACCAATATAGTTGTTTAGTGCGACAGGTTGAAAATATGCTCCTTTGTAGAAGTCATCTGCCCAGTCGATGTTAATGGAGTAAGAAAATACAAGAGAAACAGGGAATCTATTAACCATTAGGCAATAATTTACAGATCCGCTGCCCAAAATACTCGTTCAGTTTCATACCTATTATTATTAGAGCTACAGTATTTAAACAAATTGACCTAGAACAAATTGAATTTGAATTATTCGGAGAAAACGTACATTTTATTTTACCTTATTAGCTGCAAATGACTACACTATCTGGAACCTTTAAAATATGCGTAGAGATTCAAAAGATGAACGATTGTGTAATTTACAACGGTTATTTCGCTTTGTATACAACCTTGCCACTGAGAAGGTGGCCGGTAAAATAAACTCAAACTTTAGAAAAAGAGACATACATGCCTACAACCAAAACTATACATTGTTACAAACACACACAAAGTTACATACTTACATATATACATACATACGTACATACATACGTGCATACATACATACATACATACATACATACATACATACATACTTACATACATACATACATACATACATACATACATACATACATACATACACACCAATACATATTATATACATACACTCACAAACAAAAACACATATTGTGTTTCATCCTTTGCTTTCTTTAAATAACAATAAAATATCTTAACCTATTGTATTCAAAATTAGACACGGAAATAAGACGAAGTAATAAAAGATTTGAAGGTTATTTTATGGTTGGTTGAAGAAATAGGATTACCCCTACATTATCAAAGAAAACATTAGGTAAAAGAAGTGCGTGGTGGTGGTGGTGGTGGGGGGGGGGGTTTAAAGGAGAAGTATATTACTGTATGATGTAGAGTGTCACCTGTACCATCCTTAACACCACCATCTACCTTAACAATGAAAAGGAAATAACAGTTCAGTGGTACTCTTTAGCAAGGTGAGAACATAAACCTTGGAGATAATTCTTAATTTGTTGCATGACGTAACAAAATATTCTTTCACTCAATGCAATACGATATTACAACAAATAGAATGCTATCTTATCTCCATATAAACATACTCAAACACCTATACACACGCACACACGCATACTCATACACATACAAAGAAAGAGAGAGAAAGAGAAACACATCAGTTCGCACACCTAGGTGCAATCCCTGATGTGTATATATAATAATATACATACGATATCCTATATTATATATGTATGTACACACACACACACACATACACACACACACACATATATATATATATATAGGTGTGAGTGCACGCGCGTGGATGTGTACACGTGCGTGTGTGTGCAAGCGCACGTTTATGAATTCATGTGACTGTAAATGTTTGGGTTACACAAGGATATAAGTAATACAAAGGGATGTAGTTAATTACTTAATTGATTTATGATCGTTTCAGAGGGAAAAATATTGATGTACAGACTAATCAATGAAAGATATGTAATTCCCTACCATCCTGTCTACCCTTAGAAACAATGAATCTGTTTTGTTTTGTTTTATTAAATAAATGGAGAGAGAAAACTATTAATGAAATTTAGGCAGATGAAAGTATAAACAAATAAGATATTAGTATGATGTGTGTGTGATAAAACAAACACCACATTTAGGAGGACACATCATACCAACAAAAAGATATATGTTCTATTGCACGATCCAGCATTTTAAAATGGTACGCTCAATCGAATCGTGCGAAAACATTTTGCTGGTCTGAGAGCTGATGAGGGTGAAAATGTGTGTCTAAATTTGTCTTGTACATCACCTTTCGTTATTTCCAGTTACTTCTATGCGTCAACACACTTCTCTTCAATCTTTTCTATATTTCAAATGCCTGTCACCCACCTTGTTTTTTCATTTAATTTAATAGAGAAACATCGTTAATAACTTGAATCTAGCAATTCTGTCTATGAAGTGACTTAACTAAATACAAAATTAGATGTTGTTAGAAGGACAGACAGACCCGATGCTTACTATGTGTATTTTCAAATCTCTTTAATTAGGATGTTATAGTTTATTTAGCTTTCTTTATCTTAAAAATATAAGAATAACTTGTATTAAAATAATTGCACTAAAAACCAAATATATTCAATATACAAAATCTCATTATGCATGAAAAATCATTGAAATTATATAAAAGCTATTGAGCAGTACTGAAGTTAACTTTGCCTTTCATCCTTACGGGGTCGATAAAATAAAGTACCAGTAATGCACGGTGATAATTGCTGGTCTTGTGCCAAAAATAGAAACAATTATTAAAAGGAACAAAACAAGAAGAAAAAAATGAAATGAAAAGAGATTAAGAAACGATCAAGCAACAATAGAAAGATGGAGGTGGGTGGAGGAGAGACAGACACTACATCCCAGTCTGAGTAGAGAATGGCCAGAGACACTCACTGCAACAGTCATCATACCTCACGGGGCTCCCTTCTCAAGCCTGCCTACGCTCTTTCCGACTTTACGGAGGAAAACAGCAGTGCGGGGATCAATGAGACAATAGGTCTCGACGGAGATCGTTGCAAGGAGGAAGCTGTCGGTCAGGCTCTGGTATTTGAATATGTTCCTCTCCGTATTGTGGGCAGCGGAGCCAGGGTTTGTGACCGAGGCGAGAAGACTGGTGACGGAGAACGAGTGCCTGCACGTCGCATCCCAAATTGCAGATCTGCTCCCCTCAAAAGAGAAGAGGATGAATATGTCGGAACGATTACCATCACCTGGTTGGAGTCCAGCGTCACCAATTATGACAGGAATCCTGCTACGTCGAAGTTTCTTGTCATCACGTCGTACAGAGCGGCGTGACGGGGGACCAAGCCTGCACCAAAGCGGCAACATAACGAGAGCAGACTGAACTCGTCGACCACTGCTCAAGAACGGCATCTGCCTGGCTCACACACGAAGAGGCCAATACATTGTTTCACTTCAATGGGGTCGCACTCCTCCTCAAGAAAAGTGCCGATTGATGAGGAAGGCTCCGAATTGAGTCAACCACGACGTTTTAGGCAGACGAGATGTTGCTGGTCCAAGGGGGACTCGGTCCGCCTAAAGGTGGACTTGCATTTGATGTCGTCCTAGTTACGTTGGGCATCGGTACATTAGCGAACGGCAATCAGGGATGACTCCAGTTCCCGAGTCACGTCAGTTTCTGCCGTCTTACGGAGGATCTCATTGATGAGGGTGCAGCTGGAGGAGATTGAGGAGAGATAGGCCGGCAGTGCCAGGTCAAGAGTGGATCTGAGGCCAAGGCCGCCAAATCTCACGAGGAGTTTCGCCTGTAGCCAACCAGCGCTGTCGAAGCAAACATTGCAGAGGACTTCGGTACAGCATCAGATGGTGGCGTAGAGTTCAAGGGGTCGATCTGCTACAGCGACAGGCGCACCGTGTACTGTGAAGAGGAATTTAGGGAGAGCGAAGCCTTTCCTCAGGAGAATGAGCGCCGGATGCGCGTCGTCGATTTAGTGTAATCTCTCGGGCATCCTCCTCAGGTTTGCATGCTTGATTTCCAGGCACTCACATTGTATGATTCGTAATAAATATGTATATGAAGGCATATACACTATGATTTTGAATAATCTCACTACGAATGTTTTAAGCTGTGATTATGCCACACGTCCGATACGTGTTGCATAGGTGCATCTGATACCAACATAGCTAGACTTCTGTATGTTTATTATACATAGACACGTCATACATGCCTTCATATACACATCTATGTTAGTCATAGTACTAAGTAACTTCATATCTTGCTTCATATGTTCCTCCATGGATGAAGCGCAAGAAGATTGAAATTATTTTATTTTTTATTATTTTTCAAGATTGTATATGTATATATATATATGTGTGTGTGTGTGTGTTAAGTATTTCCGTGGAAAATTTAAAGGAAAGGAGTGTGCTCTATGTATAGTATAGAGCTATTTAATTATGTAATAATTG
This sequence comes from Eledone cirrhosa, assembly GCA_964016885.1. Lineage (NCBI taxonomy): Eukaryota > Metazoa > Mollusca > Cephalopoda > Octopoda > Eledonidae > Eledone > Eledone cirrhosa. The sequence continues at coordinate 350,639,945 of OZ024740.1, forward strand.
TATTGTTTATTACATAATTATATATATATATTATTGGCAACATGACCCTCCCAAAGTATAACAATATATATATATATATACGTATATATATAAATATATATATATATAAAAACAGAGTAGATAGGAAAATATAGAGATAGATAGATGGATAGATAGATGTGTGCATGTGTGCGTGGGTGTGTGTTTATTCTGGAAGGGTGGTGCACGCCACTCCTTGTTCTATCTCTGACTTTCCATTAACAACCTATTATCTTACGTATGATATTTCACTGAAAATTATTTTTTATAATAATATATTATTTCAGCTAATATCATTATTTCTCTTTCTTCTATTTCCGTTTTTTTTTATATTTATGTATATACCTCGTTAGCAAAATATTGATCTATCTTAGCTCTGTCAGTTGAATATAATGTGATTTACTAAGGAGATCTAATCAGACTGAAACTTGTCTGTTGCTTTGCCCAGTTGGCTTTAAAGATCAGATTCATTCGTATCTACATTGTCTATAGCAGAGGTTCTCAGAGCGGGCGCTACCCCCCCCCCCCGGGGGGGGGGGGGGGCTTGAGAATGTCCAGGGGTGAGATGAGGTTTAAGGTTTCGTTGGGGAGTATAGTTGGTATAATAGGATATTAAATATCGAATGATACACACTATATATAAATATATTAAAATAAAAAAATATATAATATTTATTTATACATAGTATATATTATATTATTTATTATATATAAATAAACGATTTTATTTATTATATGTTATTTACAATTTGCGTGTGGGCAGGTTTCCCTGGTAGGTGCGCTGAGGGTATTACGTAGCCGTGATGGGGGCGCTGGTCAAAAAATGTTTGAGAACCTCTGGTCTACAGTGTCCAAAAATGTTGATTAACTGATCATATTGTTTGCTGTTTTTAGATTTTCGACACCTCTAGTTTTTATTTTATCTCCAAATTGCTTCGATTAATTGCAGTTGATCGAGGTTTTTCAACACAATGCATTTCATATGTGTGAGCCTACTGTATTTGTATTTAGTATACAAAACGAAATATTTTCCCTACGCTATATATCTGAAGGTGGTGTTAGGTTGCTAGCAATTAAAAATACTCTAAAAGAGGATATTAGTGCATCTGATATTCTTATTCGTTCACATTCTTTGTAATGTAAATAACTATAACTTGGCAGAAGTTTACACATTTGGGGGAAAGTGATTCAATCACTTAATGCTGGCGATTACTTGACTTAGCCATACTTTATCTAAACACCCGCCCTAAGCATATTCACAAAAAAAGAATAAAAGACAAAATCCAACCTGTCAGGATTTAAACTTAGATTATAAGAATATACCATTGTGTTCCTTGTTCTTCCACTCACCACCCATGGTAACTCGAATCGAGAGCAGACACATATTTATTTTAGAAAGAAGCATGAATGGCGCTACAATTAGGCAAATAAGGCAGCGTTGTTCATTACTGAATCTTAATGGATCACAGTTTTATACAACTTATATAATATGATAATTTCAGCGATCACTAAATAAATCACTTCCCATTATTTCTACGTTGTAGCGTTGAATAAGTATCCAAAGTAGTGGCGAGAGTCGTATAGAGTTATAAATTGTAATATGATTTGAGGGTGGACTGTCTAATAGAAAATGCAACCTTAGTAGTTTTCTTTGTGTGCTCAAAGCAAGAAGTCTCATAAACGTGGTTTGCTAGCTTGTCAAATTCAAAGTCAAAATTATTTTATCAAGAAGAATAGAGTGCATAACTGGACGAACGGAGCGTACATTATCGGGTTAGCCTAGGATGCTAAATACCTAAGCGCCAACCATAGGTATGAGGGCAAAAGTACTGGCACCTCAAACAGACGCGCTAGAAAGAAAAGGATATTGTATAAAAGAATATGGCATCCAGGGACTCCAGGCCCCTCATTGTCAAGCTTGACATGGGCAATGCCTTTAACCGCATACGCCGAGACCATCTGCTCGATGCCTGCCTCAGACGAGCCCCCTCCACCTACCCGCTGGCCTACCTGTCACATGGAGCCCCGAGTATGCTCCTTGCTGCTGATACTGTCTTCCTTCGGCCACTGGGGTCCAACAGGGTGGCCCTTTGGGCCCCCTCGTGGAGACTGTCTGCCATGACCTTCATTCGGTGGATCCTGCCCTGGCGGGAATCGACCTCCGGGTTAACTCGTCCAAGTCGGAGGTGGTGAATATCAGCCATGATGCTGAGAGCTTTGCTGCCTCCGTCTCGGATGTGCGGTCCATTCTCCACCAGGTACAGGTGACTCCCAAAGAGGATGTCCTCATCCTCGCGTCACCGATCCACTCACCGGCCATCCGCTCCACCATCAGGTCCAGGCTCCAACAACCCCAGACCCTCACGAGCCGACTGGGCTTGATCGAAGGCCACCAAGCTCTCTTCCTGTTGAGGAACTGCTTCGCCATGCCGAAGCTCCTCTACACCCTTCGCAGCACCCCGTGCTACAGCGACGCATCTCTCCTCACTCACCTCGATACTAGTATCCGAGCGGCAGACGAAGAGATATGCAACGTCAGGTTTGACGACATTGGATGGCAACAGGCCACTTTACCTGTGAGATATGGCGGCCTTGGCCTCCGGTCCCCGATCGCGTTGGCTTTGCCGGCGTTTCCTTCATCGGTAACCACATGCCGCGTCCTCGACAGCAGGTTTCTCCAAAACAAAATAGAACCCTCTGTGATCAGGGAATGTGAGGCCGACTGGGCGACGTGGGACCGGCTGGGACTTAACCCAGTAGACGTCCCTCCTACTTCTTCCCCTGCTGACGTCAAGTCCTCGTCAAGCGTATGGGATGCCATCCAGTGCAATCTGGCCTCAGATAGGCTCACGCGACAGCTTGACCAGTACCACCTTGCCTGTTTTCGCGCGATCTCCAACCCCCACAGTGGTGCCTGGCTCTATGCCTTGCCTTCCTTCTCCACTGGCACGCAGTTGGATAACGATATCCTGCGCATCGGCATTTCCATGAGGCTTGGACGCTGCAGGCTTCCCCCCTCAACTCGAGCCGGTGAGGCTGGTTCGAGGGGACGGCAAAAGGCCAGACGGTATGACCATCTTCCCGTTCCGCGGTGGTAAACTCCTCGTCTGGAATGCCACTTGCAGCAAAACTTTCTCCAGCCGCAACCTGGTGCAGTCTGCGACTAACCCAAATGCTGCTGCACGTCGGGCTGAGGAGGCCAAACTCTCCAAGTACCGGTCGCACTCCGACAGGTTCATGGTCCTGCCCTTGGCAGTGGAGACTTCTGGTGTCCTTGGCGCTATGGATACCTCCCTATTCACCACCATAGGCGCTGAGCTGGCCAGCCGCAGGTGTGAGTCTCGTCAGTTGGAATGGCTCTTCCAGCGCATCTCCCTTACCATCTTCCAAGAGAACGCCTTCTCCATTCTGTCCCACGGGGCTGTGAGGAGGCCAGCACGTGGTACCCCATTTGCTCACCATACGGATTAAGACATATAACCTGTCTTTTTCTTTATTTACTCTTTTACTATCTTTATGCATTGGATAACGACAGACTTCTTTACACCTCCAATTGCAGCACCGATGTCATTTTTTATATTGATGCAATAAATACAACTATTATGTTTGCTATGTGGTTACGAAGGTCGCTTTTAAAAAACGGTGTGTGGCGTTCAATATTATTATGTGTCAGTTGTGTTAGCGTATTTTATTATCGCCTTAAATTGACCGATGCATTACGAGAGAAATTTTGTTGATGGCAATTGTGTAGAAGCCCATCATATATACATATATATATATATATATATATATATATATATATATATATATATATATATATATGTGTGTGTGTGTGTGTGGGTGTGTGTGTGTGTGTGTGTGTGTGTGTGTGTGTGTGTGTGTGTGTAGAAATAAACACAGTAAATTGTGTCTAAAATTACGAGGGTTGAAATACCACATTAGTTTAGTAAATTTAACCTGAAGCAATCGGAATATACAGACCGTCTCAATAACTATTTCATCTCTTGGACAGATGAGAGATTTAATCTGCTTCGCCCTGAAAATTATGTTTTTAACAGATAATCCGTAGGCTTTCCTCAGCGAGAGATAAGATCAAATGGAACAAACACATACAACTAAAAGCCACATGAATGAATATCTCACCTCGTGCGCTGGACGTTAGAAGTCGTGTGAGTGGATATGCTAAAAATAATAGCCTTAATACACCCAACTTATAAGCTCACCCAGTTACAAATAAAATACAGAGTTACTAACTCATATTGATACCCTGCAATTAACAAGCTCAGAGTATAAATACTGAGCATTATATAATTGGCTGTATCGGTAGAGGGTTGGACGCCATGCTTTCTAGCATAGTTACGTCCCTTTACAGTCTGAGTTCAAATCCCGCCGAGGTTAACTTTGCCTTTCATCCTTACGGGGTCGATAAAATAAAGTACCAGTAATGTACTGGGTAATTGCTGGCCTTGTGCCTAAAGTAGAAACAATTATATAATAATATATGTAGAAATAAACACAGTAAATTGTGTGTCTAAAATTAAGAGAGTTGAAATACCACATTGGTTTGATAAATTTAACCTGAAGCAAACGGAAGATATAGAATATATATACAGACCGTCTCAATAACTATTTCATCTCTCGGACAGATTAAAGATTTAATCTGTATATATATTCTATATCTTCCGTTTGCTTCAGGTTAAATGTATCAAACGAATGTGATATTTCAACCCTCGTAATTCTAGACACACAATTTACTGTGTTTATTTCTACATGTATGTATTATATAATTGTTTCTACTTTTGGCACAAGGCCAGCAATTATCCAGTGTATTACTGGTACTTTATTTTATCGACCCCGTAAGGATGAAAGGCAAAGTTAACCTCGGCGGGATTTGAACTCAGAATGGCAAGGGCCGTAACTCTATACGTCAAAGCATGGCGTCCAACCCTCTACCGATACTGCCAATCCACCAATGCTCAGTATTTATACTTTGAGCTTGTTAATTGCAGGTTATCAATATGAGTTAATAACTCTGTATTTTATTTGTATATATATATATATATATATATATATATATATATATATATATATATATATATATATATATATATATATATATATATATATATATATATATCAGATAGGGTGTGGTAAAAACCAGCTAGACCATAACCCACCAGAGTACTCGATACTTGGGGTAGTAGAGTTGGTAGATGAATAGATTCAGGATTCCGACGGCTGAGCTCTGGCCGTTTCAACAGCTAGTGCGGATCTATCTGTCGAAAAGGCCGGAGCTCAGCCGTCGGGGTCCTGAATCTTTTCATATATATATATATATATATATATATATATATATATATATATATATATATATATATGTGTGTTGAAAATTAGGATTGGTGCTCTGAAATAGCGATGTATACATGAATATATGTATAGTATATTTGGCAATATACTATATGCTTAATTAAAAACATTTTGAAGACCTTGCGCTATTATTTTAAAGTAGTGACTATGTCACTTACTTCTTTTTTCAACAAACAAATAATAGTGCAAGGTCTTCAAAATGTTTTTAATTAAATATACAGTATATTGCCAAATATACTATACATATATTCATGTATACATCGCTATTTCACTGGAATTCAATGAGAATCCAGCATCTATAATTTTCAACAAACATCGGCGATGCTATGATCTGATGATCACCAACAGTGTGAAACAGATCTGTCAGCTTATCTCCCTTTGTTTGTTGAAAAAAGAAGTAAGTGACATAGTCACTACTTTAAAATAATAGCGCAAGGTCTTCAAAATGTTTTTAATTAAGCATATAGTATATTGTCAAATATATTATACACATATTCATGTATACATCGCTATTTCAGAGCACCAATCCTAATTTTCAATTTTTGCTGGACCGGCAATCGCTCTGTATAATCAGTTCCTGATTGTTACTGGAATTCAATGAGAATCTAGCATCTATAATTTTCAACAAACATCGGCGAGTGCTGTACTTGTCCTTTTGTCCTCCCTATTAAAGGAATGGCGATGGTTATACCATCGGTCTTTGAAGCTCGTTGATGTGGCTCTTATGTAAATTTCTATAGACTTTTGACAGAGGAATGTTCTCATAACTGACCAATGGGATGCGAGCGTGTCCTATGACGCCGAAATTCATTTGTTCTAATTCATATGATTCCAGTTCCTCAGAGAAATAACAACACAACCAGGAGCTGGACATATCGATGTATTGACAGAGTAAAACACACTTCAACAACATGTGTACCTGTCTTTCCCACACCAATTCGGACTGCCTGAAGATGTCACAGCCAATGATGGCTGTCACCGAAATATATATAGCAGTATATCTATAATTTATAATAAACGAAGCCAAATTTTACATATTTGACTTAATTATTTTACATTACTCCGGAGTAAACAAACCAACCTGCGCACTTCGTCGAGTGCTCCATACTGAGGTGTCGGTAAACAACCAACATATACTCAAAATTTATATATATATATATATATATATATATATATATATATATATCAGGCCTGTCAACTCTCCCCGTCTCGGCTCATTTCTCCCCGGCTCCCCGTTTTTTTTTGTGAAAATGTGTATAGCTCTCATTAGGCAAAATCTCATCATTTTGCCACATATCTCCCCATTTGTGGGCACTTTTTTATGGAACTCCGCGTTTGGGTGGTTCTTAGAGGTTGGCAGGTCTGATATATATATATATATATATATATATATATATATATATATATATATATATATATATATGTGTGTGTGTGTGTGTGTGTGTGTGTGTGTGTGTGTGTGTGTGTGTGTGTGTGTGTGTGTGTGTGCGCGTGTGTGTGTGTAAGTATGTTTTGAAACTGAGCGAGTTTGAAATTAGAAATATAAGCTTTCACCGCATTTTTGACTAAAGAAATTTTTACCCTGATAGTGGGGTTTAGAACCCTCAGAGAAATGGAAAACACATCGACACATCACCCATGATGTGTTGGTGTAATGGTAGCACAGTGGTCTGGATAACCAAAGATGTAGGTTCGACTCCCATGTACGTCAATACTCATCTTTTTCCATTTCTCTGAGGGTTCTAAACCCCATTATCAGGCTAAAAATTTCTTTAGTCAAAAATATGGTGAAAGCTTATATTTCTAATATATATATATATATATATATATATATATATATATATATATATTTTTTTTTAACTTAATTTTTTTAACTTAACTTTTTAACTTAATTGTTTAAGCGTCAGTCATACAAAAGTGAGTTACAAACGAAACGAAATTTAATTTCGTTTCGTTATTTGTTTTTTTATATATATATATATATATATATATATATATATTGGTACTTACATAGAGCACTCTTCACTTCTATGACCTTTTCTGTTTTCAACGGAAATTTCAATACTTATATATATATATATATATATATATATATATATATATGTATATATACGTGTGTGTTTGTGTGTGTGTGTGTGTGTGTGCGTGGGTATGCGTTTACACCACTTAACAAGCGCTGTTGTTTGTTTATATCTCATAACCAAGTGGTTGAACTAATAGAGATCGAAAATAAATACCACACCAAGCTGCTTTCGCCCGCAGCATTTAACAACTGACGCAGAAACCGGCGATTTAAACAGTCTCATCTCCAGTCCCTCCATCCTATCTCTCCTAGTTCTAATATTTATTTCTAATTTAAGTACAACGCCAGCAATGTGAGGGAGGGAAAGATCAATTTAATAGAGCCAGTACTTTACTGGTACTTTATATTATCGACCCCAAGAGGATGAAAGGTAAAGTTACTCTCTATGGGATTTGAACACAGAATTTAACGCGCTTGAACAAATGCTGCAAAGCATTTATCTGATGCTCTAACGATTCTACAAATATTCCACTCCTCTCTTAGTTGTTTTGATTAAAGGCCGTTTAATATGTTATGAAACATAATACAGTAGTATATCAAATTGAATATCAAAATCTAATATATTGAAAATATGAGATTGTTTAATAAACGTTTTAGATTAATTCTACCGCAGGGAAATATATTTGCAAAATATCTAAACCAAATCTTGTTACTTTTTTTTTAATAAGATTGGTCAGAGAAAAAGTGCCATGATTGACCAATTGAGACCCTCGGACAAATACTGAGAAAATTATCTAAATCTAGTTTGTAAGTTTCATCTTTGTTTCAATAATCAAATTTAATTTGTATTTATATAAATTTCAAATATGAGAATAAATTTGAGACACTAATGATGAAAATACTGTTGATTGTTATGAATTATTTAAGCCCATGTTTAAAATTTTGATAAAATTAAGTGAAGCAGAATTTATTGGAAAAATATTAAATATTAAAATTTAATGAAATATATATTGAAAATATAATAATGTTTATAGTAGGCGCTTAAGTTAAAATCATTTTAACTATGCTACAGCATAAATAAATATTAAAATCGAAACCAAAACTAATTTATTTTATATTATTCATAGAAAATGAGTCGACATTGATCATTTTTGATCTTCTCATATTGATGATACATGTTGCTGGTATTAAAATTCCCATTTTATTCATTTATGGACCCATGACTCTTGATTGAAATGTAATGGTAACGTAGTATTATACGGCTTGACTTGGGTATTTAAGCTTCTCGTCAGAACGCATCCTATTTTTTCCAGAAAGAGAAAAAGTGAGACAGAGGAAGAATCGACCGCCATTATTTATTGAAGGGCGGTGGATTGGAAGTATAGGTAGAGAGTCGGACGCCATGCTTTCCAGCATAGTTACGTCCCTTTACGATCTGAGTTTAAATCCCGCCGAGGTTAACTTTGCTTTTCATCCTTACAGGGTCGATAAAATGAAGTACCAGTATTGACTGGGAAATTGCTGGCCTTGTGCCAAATGTAGAAATAATTATTTATTGAACTCAAAAGGACGAAAAGCAAAGTTGACTTTAGCAGGATTGGAACAGTGCGCAGTGAGCCAGAACATATGCGGCGAGTCATTTGATCCAACATTCTAACAACTCTGCCAATTTCCCCCTAATTCATCAACATACGCTGTTGCATACAAGAATTGAAAAAAAAATTGAAAAAAAAAAATTTAACGCGTAAACGCCTGCCGTCATATCAATAAATTTTTGTTGAGGACATGTAAACAAGTGGTAGAGCAAATATGCATAATTAAACCTTTCTAAAAAATAAAGAGATAATCGAAAGCAATTATATTTCTTTAACACTGTATAGTTTTATTTAGTTTTTTCATGCATACATAAATGTATGTTCTACATATATTTTTATGTGTAAAATTTGCAAATATATCGATGTGGTTTATTTGAACAAGAACCATTGGGGGATTATGTAAAAATGTATTATATGCAAGTTGTTTTTTTTCTTTCAAAATAATTTAGGAAAAGTGTAGTTAACGAGAGGGAAGGCGAGGGGTTTAGTGGTTCGGGTTACGATCGTAAGAATTTTAGTTCGATTCCCAAGCGGTGCATTGTGTATTTAAGTAAGACCCTTCATTTCAAGTTGCCCCAGACAATTTGACTGGGAAAACAATTGTCCTTTTAATTCAAAGGGACAAGCTTGTCAAGCACTGCATCACGCATAATCCCCCGTAAAACTACATTAAGAAGTACATGTGTGTGTAGAATGCTCTGCCACATGTACGTTAATTTTACAAGCAGGTTGTTTCGTTGTTCGAACAATTAGAACAGTCCCCATTGGAACCGACGGATGTCTAACACACAATTAACAGAAAGTCAAATTAATGTTCTCATCTATACACAAATGCCAACAGCTCTTGAAATTCCACAGAGTCATATTGCCCACGGCATCTTAATGTCTCCTAAATTATTTTGAAAAAAATTAAATGCATGCAGTGAGGAATACAAAAATTGTTTTGGCCTACGGCTCTTTTCCAAAAGTGTCCCATCGACATATTTAATAATTTTGCGCATAAATTATTTAACAACCTTTTAAATAACTACACCCTCACATATAGATTTCAGTGTTCAAATATTTAAATATGATGACAGAAGTTTTAACGTCAATTTTCATTAATTAATTGTAATGTTTTACTGATTAAAAGGATAAACAGGAAGTGTTTCCACATTTCCCCACTTAAAATGTTTTTACTGCTTAGCGAGGGAGTGAATTGCATGGCCACTGATAGTAATGGGAGAGAAGGAGGTATCTTCAAACCGGAGACGTGAACCAAAAGCTTGCATCAGAGTAGACTCCATAAAAGTAACCCAGGAGACCAGTATCAATATCAAACCGGATGGCCGATAGCATGATTTAACTCAAAACACAGAGAGTTAGAACAAATACTGCAATATATTTTTTCCTACAGTCTAATAATTCTGCTAATTCACCGCTATATACTGGTACATTATTTTATCGACTTTAAAAGGATGACAGGCAAAGAATATCTTGGTGGGATTTAAACACAGAGAGTCAGAAACAGAACCGAAAGGCAATGTTTCCTACACTGTAACGACTCTGCTAAACTAGAACCTACTTTTAACATTTAAACAGATTAAAGCACCTATGAACATAGAGTAATTTTTATAACTTGCAGAATCTTACGTGCTTAGAGGTGCCTAAATATCGAAATATTGGGATCTTGTCAATATTCACAGAAAACTTTGAAATTTATTTTTATTTTTACGATCACTAATGACACAATATTGTGTTGGTTACGTAAAAAGATAGTTGGTAAGTCTTGAGATTCAGTAAGCCAAACAAATATTTTCAATTTTTTTATAACACTAAATGAAAGTTTTGGAAAATGTTCAGCTTTAATGTCTTTTACTAAGACCGAATCTATTCACAAGATTATTTCTCTGAGTAATAATACAGTAGAATCGTATTTATTAAACTGCAGGTTTTATAAAACGTGAACTTCAGAGTTTCAATAGTGTAAGTTTTCAATCCAGCTAGGGCCTATTTAAATCAATGCATTCCCGTGAAAAATGTATAGTTGATAAATTTCTATTTTCAAAATAACTTAAATCTAAAATACTTTTGATGTTTGTAGTATTGGAGAAAAAATAACATTACTCTTAAAAATATTATTATAGTTTCTTCTATCGTACGTAAGGACCATATGCTAATGTTAAACTGGGCAGTCGATTAAATATATTACTGAAGTAGGTTATAGCGACTTGGAACGTAAACAGCCAAAATTGTTTGGGAAGAAAGAAACAAATAAACAAATTTAAACGAAAGATAAAGGAAAAAGAAAAAATAACAGAGAGGGAAGATACAAGTGTGTGTGTGTGTGTGTGTGTGTGTGTGTGTGTGTGTGTGTGTGTGTGTGTGTGTGTGTGTGTGTGTGTGTGTGTGTGTGTGTGTGTGTGTGTGTGTGTGTGTTTTGTGGGCGTGAGGACTTGCAGAATACATCTAAATAAATTATCCAATTTAAAAGACAAGAGAGTCTATTCAAATCCAATCTAAGATTTTGAAAAAACGATTTATGGATATGCCATAATTCTTCTAGTAAAATCGAGCTTATTGGGAAGTTATTGGCTTGGTATAGAACAGAAATGGAAGTAAACGAGCCAACAAAATAGTCTCTACACTATCGATTGATCTGCAACTAAATCTATCTCAAATCAAACCTCATTGTCTTATTGGAAAGTTAGTCAGAAGCATAAGTAGAGGAGAAGAATTAATTCGTACAGTGAGTCGAATGTGATGAATACTTCAGTTTCTGTGGTGGTCATGTCCAATCTATGTGAAGTGATAAATACAGGCGAGGCTTTAGGCTTATGGGAAAAGTAATACATCTTCAGAAAGAATAGCTGTGATAAAGTCCTTGATGAAGAACAAAAGATTAATTCTAGGCTGAAAGTCACAAATTTGGGGGAGCGAATATTTTATTTATTTGACCCAATTACTGGACTAACACTTATTTTATCGATCTGTTATTTAACTAATGGGGCGGTGAATTGGCAGAGTCACTAGAACGTCGGATGGAATTCTTTGTGGTATCTATTCCGGCTCTGGTCTCTGAGTTCTAATCCCACCGTGGTCGACTTCACCTTTTTACATTTTGAGATCGATAAAAATATATACCAATCTGAGGTCAGGCAATTCTTCCCCCCTCTCTCTCTTTTTTCCTCTCTCTCTTCCTCTGGAAGAAGTCAACTGAGTTGAGACCAGACGAGGGGAAGGTTTCTGCCAGGTTTATGTGCCAAGAGCCGGAACGAATACCACAAAACATTCTATCTGTCATTATAACGACTATGTCAATTTGCCGCTTTCTATGAGTAGTACTCACACCAATATTTGATCTATTTGATTGGAGACGAGATAAGATTCAGCCCGTTGATTTTAAAGTCAGAAAATTATTAACCAGTACCATAAATGTCCATACCAACAGTGACATATATAGCTTCTACCTAAAACAACTAGAAGGAATCAGATGTTTAACATGAACACAAATAATCCTTGAAGGTTGCGTTTATCCGTTTGTAACATCTACTAACCACCAGGTTTTGAAAAGCATCTGTATGTATATCATCAGACAGTCAAGCACATATTTGTTACCAGAAAACTTCAAAGCGATAATAACAAATAATAGTAATGTGGATAACGAGTATTGTCTATCTTGGACTAACAAGCAAAATATTAGCTCTCACTTTGACCGATATGGTTTCGTAATCTAAAAACAATAATGACAAAAGAAATGCAGGTAAATTATTTAGTTGCGACAACCGATGCAAGCTCATTAGAATAACAGAGAATATCACCCGTATCATAAGAAGCTGTCCAAAAATGTCATCGTGGTATTGTTTCCCAATGATGTACGGCCACAACATTGAATATGTAATCTGTATGAGGATAACTTTGATGATAAAAATGTAAAAACTAACAGAGATGTGGAAATAATTATTATTCATAATATGAATGAATACTGGTGGAATGTTTATGTGAAGTCATCAGTAAAATGTAAGCTTAACATAACAGACGTTATACTTTGAGGCAGAGAAAAGAAATTATGCAAAATAGTGGACATCATTGCATAGAAGATTCTAACACAATGTTAAAAAGTAGCGAGAAAAAACATCTGCAGTTACTTCGCCTGGAGTATAACTGGGTAAGTCTTGAGGCACTTGGTTAGGAAAGTAACGAACTCAGCACCAATATTAAGAAGCTGGGCTTCACAAGACCAGAACAGAGACAGCTAATTAGGACATTACAGTTACATGTTATTTATGGATCGGTGAAGGTGTGTAAAGCATTCTAAAACAAAAGTTTAGCATGTAATACGTACCTATACATACGGGCAGGCATGCAAACATATGTATGTGGACGTATACAAAAGTTAAAATATTCAGATCAAGATATGCAATAATATACAATACATGACTACACAGTTGATATTGGTTGAATTTCAATGAAAGAGCCTTATTTGTAGATTAGAAACCATCTCCTTCTCAACTGGCGAAGAATTTAAAAAAACAATAATCAGATGATGCATACATACATATATGCAAACACACATACATATGTACACACACGCGCGCGCGCGCGCATACACACACACACATACACACACATATGCAGATATACACACAAATGCACGTTTTCTTGAAACAGGCCATGTTGTGTATTTTCCTCCCACTCATACGTCAAAGACATCGCTATTTCATTCTGGCAGAGTAAAACTAATTAAGATGTACTCCTGTTTGTTTTTGATGTTTTTGTTCTTGAAATCGTTTCTGGATGTACAGACAGACAGAGAGTCAAATAGATAGCTTAACTAATAGACGTAACCTAATTATCATTAACAACTGTTCTGCCCCCAGCTGATAATCCTTCAGTCTATCTGAAGTATTGTTTATTCGTTGCTGTGTTGAATATTATACAAAGTAGGCCAAGATGTAAGGCAAACTATTGATTTCTTTTAATCATCTATTTGAATAGTTCCATGCAACGTTTACATCTCTACCTCATGTTCTCCATTTATTCTTTGATTAGAACAGTATCTTAATTATGGAGTCTTTCTGCACAAACAAAAAATTAACACCAGGCGATCTAATGGGAGAACGAATTCGTACATGATCATTCTATTATGTTTAACAAATAGAACGATCATGTACAGATTCGTTCTCCCACTAGATCGCCTGGTGTTAATTTTAAAACTTTTCTTAATTCTTAGAAAAAAAAAAGATTTGGAAATCTGGTCGTTGATGTATAGTTTGTAACCGCCATAAGAATACCTTTCGCCGTCTGCCCAATTTGAGATCTTCTGGGGATTAAACAACAACAATATACTGTCTCCCTAGAAACGTAATATAATATTAATACTGTTGAATCACTGACCACTGGCTCCTTGAATACCTTTCAATGATATGATAATGGCAAAATAAATTCCTCCTTCTAAGCCTTCTTTATTTGCATATGAAACTTGCAGGATGTTAAATGAACAAAGATGTTTCTATTTTTCTGATAGAATGTGACGGTATTGCGAATGTGAGTTATTAATTGTCTCAAACAATCTTCATTGCTACCTAGCAACCAGCCACCATAGCTATATAGAAATTCATCCTCTTGCCTATGTTGTATTCAGTCATTTGGCTACATGCAAGAGCAACCAATCATGATACCTATGTAGCAACTAATCCTCATACCTGCATAGCAAATATTGTCCTCCCTACCTAACAAGCAATTATTAAGCTTCCCTAACAAGCAATCATCATGCTTACCCAACAAACAGTCATCATATCTACCCAGCAAGCAACCATAATGTTTTTGTAACAACTAATCTCCATGCCTATTTAGCAAACATAAATGTCCAGATGTCTTTGGTGAGTTGCTCTTAATGCGATTATCATTTTATGATTATTAAACTTACCTTTAAAGAGGAAAATATTTCAATATTATATTTACACTTTAGATGTAAATGTTAAATGTAAAAATGTAAATATTGTATAGACGTAAACATTAATTATGTAGATGTAAATATTCATTTTGTTGATGTGAGTAATTGTAGGTGTAAATATTGTCTATATGTAAATATTTTGTAGATTTCAATATTGTATAGTTGTAGATAATAATTGTTTAAAGGTAAATATCAATTCTGCTGGAGTAAATTTTAAAATATTTTCACCCTAAAGCTTACAAAATGATATTCATGCGTATCTGTACTTGTTGAAACATTAGAAAATACTGAAATAGAAAAGTTATTAGACCGCTTATATTCTTGGAAAATGTATGAATATTATAGTTTTCAAATTTGCATTACACCTAATATATAGATCCGTATGCTAGTTGAAAAAAAAATTAATTTTGAAACAAAATTAGCGGAAATGGCAGAGAAATCGACGTCATTTACTTTCATTCATTTATGTTTACACCTCAAATCAAACCGGGGTTGACTTTCACTTCATCATTCTGGATGAGCAATCAAGTAAATATCTGTAACATCTTAGACATCGTTAAGTCTAGAAATACTATCGAGTTATAGCCGGCAGTTTCCCCTAGTGGAGAGTCTTATGGTAAATTGACACTCACTGTTAGAGATTAGTTCTCTGTACTTAAATATGCTGCTCAGAAAATTGTCATGACTATGCTATGTATATTACTGAAATCATTTTGGGGCTCCAGTACAACCCTAAACTTCTTCCAGTAATTAGAATAGCCTCCCAAAGAGAGTCAAGATGATCAAGGTGACTTATCAGGTAGAGAACCGTGGAGTTAGCTCATGCCCTACCACAACAGAGAATGGATGTGAGCAATACAAGAGAATGAAGCTCTCGTCTAGTCAACAGTGCTGTTGCTGTAAGAAGCGGTAAGGTTTTCTAGATTTCTAGTTTTGGTGGACTGAATCTTTTGGGGCTTAATGTTGACTGTGGACATAATATCAGTGACAGAATCTGAATTGCAAACCTTTCTATAGGTCGTTTGTTAGTCCTTGACACGGCCATTCGTACTTTTACCAATAACCTACTAATATTAATTTATCTGATTATATCACCCACACCCACTGATTACATTTTCCTTTCCTATCATTTAATGTTGTTCTGTTCTGCAATGTGTCAGATTTCAAATATCCCCATGAACACAAATATATATTTCCTAATATGTCAGCCTTCAAGCAATATTGTAATGTATATTTATATATTCGGCTATTAATAACATTCAAAATTATCCATATCAATCTATTTGTACTCGAGGAAACCTTACATAATTATTGGCATCAGAGATATATTTATATATATTTTCCTTTTGAAGATTTTGCTATGCATAACTATTTTTGTTATTGTTCTCTACTTTTCTAGTTCCTATTTGACCGGATGCCAAAAAATTATGGCTTCTTTCTCCATAATCTAAATATAACATAGGGAGAACCAATGCAAGCGTCAATCTCTACGTAATCACGCGTCCTAATAGAAATAACAGCTAAACCTCCCTTTTTACTTTAAGTAAAAGAGGACACTGGATGACGTGACTCTGGTAGCACTGTAGCTAGCGCAAATACGAGATAGACACAGCTAGAATACCTACGAACAGTTTTAAATCAATAGCAATCGAATAATTATAAAGGAAATTAGCCTTTGCATTTAAAGCTAATACTATTCTGATATTGTCTTACGCCGTAGGCTTATGAATAGCAATATCTGCTGAGGGCTTGATTAAATTGCTTTCAATATCTAGTTACATTCCTTAGTCCAAATGAAACCCTAGTCGAATTAGCTTGTCATTCTTCTAGGGTTGATAATTGTTTCTACAATAGGCACAAGGCCAGCAATTATCCCAGTGTATTACTGGTACTTTATTTTATCGACCCCCCTTAGGATGAAAGGCAAAGTTAACCTCGACTGGATTTGAACTCAGAATGGCAAGGGCCGTAACTCTATGCGTCAAAGCATGGTGTCCGACCCTCTACCGATACTGCCTAATGACAACTAATCATATGCTGAAGTCGATTTAATTGTCATAACCATCATCCCAAAGTCCCTGACGTTTTGCCAAGTTATAACTCATTACTTTCAAATGCTTGGTAAATATAGATTAAATGGATAAAATAAAAGACAATCGTTTCAATACTATGGAACGTGTATAAGTATAAGAGTAATTCTTTATAAAAGATTATTGATCTTAAACAAATGGAATGTATGTTGTAGTCCAATACAATAAACACATTTATACATAGTTAACACAAAGCAATAAAAGACATCGGGTCGGTGAGTGTTGTGTTGCCAAATTGCAATAAAAATGTGTAACAATGGCATTGCAACACTTTGCTTTGTACTGTGAATGCCAGAGTGGTCCAAGACAGTGATATATTAAACCAAATACCTTATGGCATTTAGTCATGACCTTCTATTTTGTTAGCTAAAATGTTGCTGGGCTCGACTTTCATTTCATTTTTCTAGTCATAAATTTAAGATATAATAAAATTGCATTTCTCTTGTTTTTCTTGGAATGCTAACGAGTGTAGTTCTAAATAATTAAACATTTTCAGCTCACTACATTGAATGTGTTATCCCCCGAGTAACTATATCTTCTCCAAACCGTAGACATCCTTTGGAGAATTTCCCTTTTCATTATTTGAATTTGCCAAATCAGTGAATTTGTTTCGTCCACAATCTTTATTATTCTTTCAAATTAGCTATGATCTGTTAAGTAGGAGTACATTATACTTTCTAATCATATATCATCTTTAGCACTGACAAGAAAGAAACTTTGTGACACAAGATCGACGTCCAGTAAGTAAGCAGTAGAGACAATCATACAGATTTTACCAACTCTATTAGTTGCTGTACAAAGAATTCCGAGTGTTAAAATTAAAATAACACTGTACGCCTAAACAATATGTTGAGGCAAAAAGTATAGTGAAAATACGTCGAACATAAGAATTCTTAATAATTCTTATGTCTGCTAAACAAGGCTTTCGATTTATCTATTTATTTACAGAAAAGTAGTCTATGTCTACTTTTTCTTGAATATTAAATGCTTTGTAGGTGTACCAAAATACTGTGTGTTTCTCAAACGATAGATGGTCTCTCTCTCTCTCTATATATATATATATATCGTATATATATATATAGATCTTTTAATTTAAATTATTGATGCTCCGGGCCAAGGACCATTGAGCTTTTCTACTGATAAACAATCATAGTTCATAGTATGTATACACACACACACACACACACACACACACACACACACACACACACACACACACACACACACACACACACACACACACACACACACACACACACACACACACAAACATATATATATGTATATATAATCAAGGTTTAGCAAATAAGAAAAAGTTGCAAAATAAATTTCAAAAAATTCACTGTACTTACTATGGTTACCTTTACCGAAACGGTTTCGAGTCTCAAAAATAAATGGTCAGTCCTTGCGGGCTTCCATTGAAAAGATAAACTGTCGTCAGAATGTTCTTTTCACTCGGAGAATATAAAACTCCCGAGTTCAAATTACGCACTGGCGCTATTCAAAATTGTTCCCGAGATGAGAATGAATGATGTGGAATCAATTCTGTCCAGTGCCGTGTGTAAAGATAGAAGCCAGAGGCAGGGAGGTCAATCTACTACCACTATAAATAGCAGTAGTCAAAACGACCAGATTTCATCTCGACCAGGGGGAGATTAATAATAATAAAGTTTATATCCCTACACGCAAAAAACGAATAGGGACACATGTATTATCCAACCATATGCCAATATATATATATATATATATATACATACACACACACACGCACACACATAAATATGTGTGTGTGTGTGTGTGTGTCTGTGTTAGGAGAAAGATACAAGTCGTGATTAGAAAAAAATATGATTTAATTATACCTTTTTACATGTTTCGTTATTGAGTTATGTCACTGACTATGCTTTTGTTAAGAACTATTGCTATTTCCGATCATTTCCGCACTACAATGGACATTTTAATCTCAACAATTCATCAGAAATTGTGTAATTTCTAGCTATTTTGATAGTGGTGATGGTAAGGTGGAGTGGATATTATGCCGGCCAATGGGTTTATAAAAGTCTCTGGTTGTACATAAATGGTACGTGACACTGACCTAGAAGTGACCATCTATAGATTTGATGGGATAGAATGTATTCAGGCCAGAATTGATGACAAGTAATAAATCTATGTAATGTAAGTATTTAATGCAAGTTGTATTCACATGGCCACTACAGGTAAGGTTGAATACATGGCCTTGGCAAGTGTAAAGTACAGATGTAATAAATTTTATTAGTGTTATTGTTATTAGTTAGGCAGTTTTAGATAAAGGCGAAGTTAAGAACAATTATTTGGCACGTCTACATTCTATGTAATGAAGATTGGCTACAATGGATCTTGGGTGATATATATATATATATATATATATATATATATATATATGTATATATTATTTAAAAATATAGATGAGATTCTACAGGACTAGAACTGTTTCATTCTTTAGAAATCATCAGGAATCTGATCATTTCTAAAGATCAAACAGTTCTAGTCCAGTAGAATCTCATCTATATTAAAACTTTTATACTCTGCTATGTATTGAGTACCTTACTTACTGTGGTTACCTCCGATTCAACCCGGAATAACTTACCTATATATTTAGGATGCGGCCAAGCTAACGAATGCAAATTCGGTATGTAGATTTAGCACTCGATAGGGAATAGTGCCCCAGAGTAATAACAATACAGTCCAGCCGCATTGCCATAGCAACGAAAATGGTTGGACTCAGGAGTCCAACCATTTTCGTTGCTATGGCAATGCGACTGGACTGCCGATCGCTATATTGGATTTGCTAAGCTGTCTAAACGTATTGTTATTACTCTGGGGTACTATTCCCTATCGAGTGCTAAAGCTACATACCGAATTTGCATTCGTTAGCTTGGCCGCAACCTATTATATATATATATATAATATATATATATATATATATATAATATACGCACACTCAGCCTCCGGAATCCACACGCCTCTCTCGCCCCCACCCCTCTCCATCCACACGCACGCACACACAGACTTACACCCTCCCATTTACACACACCGGTTTCCCATTTACCTGAACATGGAACCTCGTTCTTCCCCAACTCTCACATTCACATACACACACACACACACACACACACACACACACACACACACACGTACACCTACACCCATACACAAACACCACATTCAGCCCTCCTCGTTCGGGCCCCGCCTCCCTCTCCCCTCTCCATCTCCCTCAACCCACCAGCACCCCTAAACTCCCCAGACCCTTTCACCCCTTGTTTATTTTTATTTTTATTTGTACTTTTAAAAAATTTCCTTTACTCTCTAATAAAATTGTTTTCCTCCTCCCTACCCCCATCTTTCTACTACTCCCCCACACACCCTTGAAACTCTCTTCCTACCCACTGTTCTCCTGATGGAGGGTTTATGCCCGAAACGTCGTTCCCCACACTCCACTCTAGCGTGAAACTAAAAACAATATCATTTGTACTGCCTCTCTGTTTTCTGTTCATTTATTAAACTATATATATATATATATATATATATATATATATATATAAATGAAGTATTTTCGTCAGAAAGGTACAGGAAAAAGAGTGCTCTATGTAGGCTACAGAGCTTATTAGTTATGTAATAAACAACATAAGATAACTATTTCATTTACCAGTGGTTTCTTGAAGACAGATGTTGTGTCACACGCTTCAGTGTGCCCAGTGCTGTGACATCATCAGACAGCTGGTCAATTTCCTTCGGACTAGCGCCTGCGCATACCGGTGGGGGTGAATTGGAACTCACAGGGGAACGGGCGAAGAATTCACGAGCACACGCTTTGTCCGTCCCCATGTCGATTCAATTTGAATTGCCTCGGACACATAAAATTATTATGTAAGAAGCTGTCTGATGATGTCACGGCACTGGATACACCGAAGCGTGTGGCCAATGTCGTCATTGAAATATGTATCACAGAATTATCATTAAAACACTTTAACATCTGAAACTACTTCGCTTTATATATATATATATATATATAGGAACAAGTATGACCCCGACGGCAGACCTCAAGCCGTTTCGACGGCTATTTCTGGACAGAAATAGCTGTCGAAACGGCTTGAGCTCTGCCGTCGGGGTCATACTTGTTCCTATATCTATCTATATATATATATATATATACTTGTTCCTATTACCCACTCTACTACCCTAAGTATTGAGTACTTTGGTGCGTTATGGTCCATCTGGCTCCTTACCACAATTCCTTCGTTATATATATATATATATATATATATATATATATATATATATATATATAATATATATATATGTATATATATATATATATAATATATACATATGTATATATATATATAATATATATATATGTATATATATATATATAATATATATATATGTATATATAATATGGAAAATGAAGGACGAGTGATGCATCGGAACACAATTTATTACGTATTACAATTGTTTCTCCGGCGAACAGCTCGAGGTGCGATCTGTTTGTGGATCGAAGCTAACTCTGTATTCGCAAGTTCCTCAGATACGTATATTTATTTCGAAGCAAATTCTCTTTGAGGTTAGATCCATAAACAGATCGAGCTGTGTTTATTCCAATGCATCACTGATTCTTCGTTTTCCACATTGTCATACTCTGCTCCGAAGGAGCGTAGAGTTCTCAACCGGCATACCGCCTATGGACGCAACATAGCAACCATATGACATATATATATATATATATATATATATATATAATAATTATTTCTATTGTTGGCACAAGGCCAGCAATTACCCAGTGTATTACTAGTACTTTATTTTATCGACACCGTAAGGATGAAAGGCAAAGTTAACCTCGGAGGGATTTGAACTCAGAATGGAAAGGGCTGTAACTATGCTAGAAAGCATGGCGTCCGACCCTCTACCCATACTGCCAATTCACAATAATAATAATATATATATATATATATATATATATATATATATATATATATATATATATATATATATATAATAATAATAATAATAATAATAATAATAATAATAATAATAATAATAATAATGATTTCTTTATTAACCACAAGGGTTTACATAAAGTAGACATTAAGGACAGTGCAGGACAATGCAGGACGGTACAAATGGGCATTTCTGCGTGTAAAAAAAAACGAAAACAGAGGATGTAACAAAAATAACAATGAAAATAACAATGAAAAATTCCCCAATAGGGGGGAGACTTCGGAGGGACATTTGTGGAGAAAGCCCAGTAAAAAGCCACAATGACCCTGACCACCAAGGCAAGTGCCCTCTCCCAGTTTTCCACCTTTAGTTTACAGATATATACTCAGAGTCGGCCCATTCACTCGGGCCATTCTTGCTTCTCTCACCCATCTTTCAACAAAATGCTGGGAAGAGAGCACTTCCTTCTCTACTCTGATTTTCCTTTTCAAATGAAATTTGAAAAAGTCAATCAGAGCATCACCGAAGAGGTAAGTGCTCGTCTTCAGCCCTTTCAAACGTGTCCACCATACTATCTCTTTCGCCATGGCCACCAGACAGATAAAAACTGCCTGCCCTTCCCGGCTAAAGGAGGAGGGCGGGGCAATCCTCACGATAGACTCAGATGATAGCTGGATCCGTCCTAAACGCGACAGCAGGTGTTCGACATAAACCCACAAGTCAGCAATTTTCGGACACTGGACGAGTGCGTGCAGGACGGTTTCGTCGCCCTGCGCGCATCTCGGACATGCCCGGCTGACGGCACCTCCATGCCTGTAGAGTTTATCCCGAACTGGCAAGGCTCCTCGGTAGCACTGCCAGGCCAGAGATTTCTGGAAGTTGTCCATAGGCCCTGGCCCGAAAGTTCTTCCGAAGAGATTGGCTAGTTGATTTTCGTCGACGCCTAGAGTTTCCCCAAGTACGTCGTCGCTCTTCCCCTCCACTAATCCTCTATAGAACGCCGAGGTGGAGTTTCCACCGATCACATTGCCCGATTGGTCGAGGGCTGTGAGCGCCTGAAGACATTCCAGTCTCCAGGCGCTCCCTCTCGGTCTTCGCTTGACCCAGGACTGCAGCTCCGTCAAGGAAACGAGCTGGGGAAAAACGCGTCTAGCAAACGGCGACCACACCGTCGAGGAAGAGGTGGAGATGTCGTAGCCTGAGCGCGTGCCTGCGCATCATCAGCCACGGCATGCCCAGCCCTCCACGTAGCGGGTGTTGACAACAGATGGACCGCCTGACCATCGGAGCACGTCCCTTCCACAAAAAGCGAAAGAGCAAACGCTCCAGCGCAGTCAGGCGAGGCTTAGGACAAGGTACGACGGTTAGGCGGTAGCAGATGACAGACGCGATGTACGCGTTAGCCACCTCCGCTCGACCTTTCAGGGATAGCTTCCTCTCCGCCCATTTCTGGGTGAGAGAAGCCACCCTGCTCGTCACCTCGTCCCAGTTTTTGTCCGTCTGGAGGTCCGGACCGAACCAGACCCCTAGCAATTTAACCGGTCCGTCCGTCCAGCGCCCGACGACGCTGTTGGACGGCATGGACCTGCCTCTCCAGGTGCCGAGCTGCAGGCCCACTGACTTTTCCTGGTTGATCATTGCTCCTGTCACCGCTTCGTATTCTCTTAGTGTAGTGCCGATCGCCTCGATGTGTTTGGCGTTCGACACCACTACGGTGACATCGTCCGCATATGCTGACACGGATCTTCCGCATCCTAGTTCGCGCGGGACCCCCCTCAACGTCTCCAGTTTGTGCAGTAATGGCTCGAGAGTCAATACGTACAAGAGGGACGAGAGGGGACATCCTTGGCGGACCGAGCGCATGATGTTGAACGGTTCCGACAGGTGACCGTTCACTCTCACCACAGAGCAGATGTCGCTGTGCATGGCAGCGATCCAGCCTCTGAAGACGGGCCCAAAGCCAGCCGCCCTCAGGACTGCCGCTAGGTAACGATGGTCGACCCTATCGAAAGCTTTCGACTGATCTAAATTGATCAAGGACCCACCCGTGCCAGGTTCCCTAGCTACCCTCTCTACGATGTATCGCATGAGGTGGAGGTTGTCGTGGATGGATCTGTCGGGAATGGCGCATGTCTGCGCCTCTCCCACCAGACCACCAACGACAAGCGCCAACCTCTTTGCTAGCACCTTGGCCAAAATCTTAAACTCTGTGTTTAGCAGAGTTATGGGCCGGAAATTGTCTATGTTATCCCCCTTGTTCGGATCCTTTCTCAGCAGTGCCACCGCTCCTCGGCTCACAGAACTGGGAATTCTCCCGTTCTGTTGCCAGTTGCAGTAGACGTCCGCCAAGAGGCCTCCGAACAAGTCTGGCATCTGTACGTAAAGTTCATAGGGCAGACCATCCAAACCAGGCGATTTACCCCTTGTGCAGCCAGTCATTGCCTCCCGTACTTCAGCGGCTGTTATCGGCTTTTCGCAACACTTCGCCTCAGTGGCCGAGAGCCGCGGCAGTCCGTCGAGGTAGACACTAAAGTCCATCCCTCTACCCGGCCCCCCGCTGCCCCCGAACAGCTGAGCGAAGTGTCGCTGAAAAGCTTCACACATTTGCCCGGGATCGAGTAGCATGCGCCCGTCGTGGTCCACCAAAGACCGGATCGTGGCTTTGTTGCCACGACGCGCCTCCGCCACTCGGGCCCATTGGACGGCTTTCGTCCCCTCGTGTCTGAGAGCACGCACCCTAGCTCTGACAACGCAGCCTTCGTGCTTTGCATTGAAGAATTGGTCAAGGGCCAATTTCGCCGCAAGCACGTCGGTCGCAATGCCTTTGCTAAGCGCCTCGTCTAATTTTCTAACTAGTTCTCCCTCTGCTCTATTTTTCTCTATTGCTAAACCCTTACTAAACCTAATCGATTCTATTCTAATCGCTCTTTTCAGAGCAAACCACCACTTGTTGTTGACGATGGCCCCCGTCAACGCCCGCTTAACTAGTTCGCTAATCCGGTCTCTGTAGGCCTTGCGCGCTGGTAAGGACGCGTTTAGCTTCCAGTAGCCGGGTCCTCGTCTATGAAGCCTATCTAAGTCAAGCACACAGGTCACGAATTTGTGGTCCGTGTAGCTGACTATCTTGAATTGTGGACAGCCTATGCTAGACCTATCTATTTCCCTACAAAATACTCTATCTAGATATGATCTGGATGACCCTATGCGATTTGTCCAAGTCCACATTGGCACATTCGGGAAATCCAATCGGTACCTGTCAGACAGTTCAAAACGCCTGAGCAGGTTGGTGAGGCTCTTGCACCCTCCACCCCTATCCGCTAATCCCACACAGTCCCAGCGTGCATCTAAGATCCCGTTCCAGTCGCCCACTAACACTAAAGAGCGGGACGTTCCAAGAAAAATCTCCAGACGCCGGAAGAAATCAGGCCGCCCTGCTCCTGTCGGGGCATAGACGGCCACTAGCCTGAAAGCTTGCCCGTCTCCGCTGGTCACGTCCAGCACCACCAGCTTACCCTCTGGGTCCAGGAAGATGGCCCGTATGGCGAGATCCAAACCTCTTCGAAAAAGCACAGCAACTCCTCCACCCGATCCAGGACGGCTGGGAGATGCGTACACATCGTAGCCGCCGAAGATCGGTGCGAAGGCCCGTGCTTCGGAGATTCTGGTCTCGCTGATGGCCACTACATCTATGTTTAGTGACCTGAGGTCGTTGAGCAGGTGACCCTGCTTCCATGACGACCCCAAGCCACGCGCATTTATGCTGCCTATTCTGAGTGAGGTCATGTTTAAAATAGAGTGGAAAAGATGGGAAAGACCACTTACCGTACTTTTGGTAGAGGAGGGATGGTTTTTACATCCCTTTTCACTTGATCGTCTGGTGAAGGGACCGTTGAATCGTCCCTTCGGCTGGTCGTCGGCTCTTCTAAGAGAATGTCTGAATATACTCTTCGATTGATGGTTCCTCCTAGGTCCCTGAAATCACCAACTGCGTTGGGGAATTTCGTTTTAATGTTTGTGTATTGTTTCTGTGCTATTTTTAGCAGTCTTATGTTAGTTGGCGTTTTGATTGGTGCTAGTATTATGTAGTCCTGTTGTGAAATGTCTGTGTGTTCAATTATGTAAGTCATTAGTTTCTTGTTGTGTGTGTTTATTGCCGTGCATTTGTTTTTCTGGGGGTGGGGTGTGGTTCTGCTATGTTCTTGTCGTTGTTGCTGGGTGTGTGTGTTTTGTTGTTGTGTTTGCGATGTTGGTGCTTGTGGTGGTGGTGTTGAAGGTGTTGTTGGCGGTGGGGTTGTCGCCGGTGGTGATGGTGGTGCTGGTGTGGGTGGTGATGGTGTTGGTGGTGTTGCTGCTGTGGGTCTCTTTGCAGTAGACTTTACCCTTTTCTCATTTCTTTCCTCCCTTTTCAAAGGCGACGATGCGCTGCTTCTGCGTTTGTGCCTTCTTGCGACCTTTTGCCATCCCTCTCCCACTTCACACTCCATGTCTGATTCTGTAAGGTCGGGGAGGGGTACCAGCTCCACTCTTTCACTTGTTGTTGTTGGTGATGTTTGCACTGGAGTCTCTGTTGCAGCTGCATTTGGTATTGCTGTTGTTGTTGTTAATATTTCCACTGCTGCTGCTGTCTTTGATTTCCGTGGAGTGGGTATGGGTGCCACGGACCTATCGTTCCTGGTTGCCGCTTGTCCTGTTGCTGGTAGCCGTGGAGCCGGATTCGGAAGGAGGGGGGTTTTCTCCTTTCTCAGGGTCTTCTCGTTGCAGAAGGCCCTGAGGTGAGTCTTCGATCCACAGCGAAAGCATTTCGGGCGTTTGCCCTCAACACTTATGGGCAGTTGAGTGCCGTTATCGAAGTCTATCACATCCGGGATAGCTTCGATGCACTCCTGGTTGGTTTGGATTAGCATCTCAATGGAGGAGCCGACCCAATCTTCTCTTACTTTTTTCTGTACTTGCAGTACAGTTGTTTTGTCCTCGATTTCGACGAGGACAGACGCGGCCAGCCAAGAAGGGGTCATTCCGGGGGGGACGTGGGTCAGTTTGACCCTCACAATTTTTTGCCCGCAGTAGGAGGGGACCAACACCATTTCCTCGCTCCTTAGGGTCACTACTGATTGGGCCTTTGCCTCCTGGGGTGTGGCAAAAAGTACGTCTACGGTGGCGTATTTTTTGCCTCGGGTGATGTGCGTTTTCCTCTGCCACACAGACCCCAAGGCTTTTTGTATTTGGGCCTCTGTGGCTCTTTCCACCCTACGGGATTTTGTACTTACTGTACGGTACGTGACCGTACAGTGCTCTTGGGTTTCGAAAAAATTTTTCGCTGCCTTGCAGATTGCTCGGTGTCCGTTCTTTGTCACCATCTTCTTCGCTTCCTCTAATTCCTCATTTGTTATGAGGATTGTTTCCAAGTTTTTCGCAATACCTGCAAATGAGATTGGTTTTTCTCTGCTGTTGTTGTTGTCGTCAGAGCTGCTGGTACTTTTGTTGTTGCTGCAGGTACTACGACTACTGCCTCCGCCGCTGTTGCTGTGGTTGTTGTTGGTGTTGCTGCTGCTAATGCTGTTGTTGTTTATGCTGCTGGTGATGCTGTTGCGGCTGCTACTGTTGTTTTCATTGTCACTGTTGCTGTTGTTATTACGGCTGCTACTGCTATTATTCCTGACGTCAGACGAATGAACTGGGTTTTCGTATTTCCCGCACACCTGTTTCGTCGCTGTCGTCGTCGTCGTGGAGAAACCTTGCACGCTTTGCACGAGACTTTTCTTTTCTTTCGTCGCTTGCGAAAGAGAAGGGAGGGAGAGAGACACATTTAAAGAAGGGAGGGAGAGAGACAATCTTCTCTCTGCTGTAGTGATGATTGAGGAAGAAGAAGACGGAATGAGTGGGAGTGACGTATGAAATTTCTTTTTCGTAGCCATGTTGTTTTTTGTTTAAAATGAATATTGGGTACAAAACCCCAATAACTGGTTATTTAACCCCGAAGGGCCAAATAACGGACAGAAAGACCCCTCTCACGAGGAGGAGGGTGTCTTTATCAACAATTTGGTTCAAGTTTTAAACAATTTACAATTGTTTTAACGGTTAAAAATTACTATACCTTACAGAGCCGAGCCTCCGTCAACCATGGCATTCAATAATAATAATAATAATGATTTCTTTATTAACCACAAGGGTTTACATAAAGTAGACATTAAGGACAGTGCAGGACAATGCAGGACGGTACAAATGGGCATTTCTGCGTGTAAAAAACAAAGACAGAGGATGTAACAAAAATAACAATGAAAATAACAATGAAAAATTCCCCAATAGGGGGGAGACTTCGGAGGGACATTTGTGGAGAAAGCCCAGTAAAAGGCCACAGTGACCCTGACCACCAAGGCAAGTGCCCTCTCCCAGTTTTCCACCTTTAATTTACAGATATATACTCAGAGTAGGCCCATTCACTCGGGCCATTCTTGCTTCTCTCACCCATCTTTCAACAAAATGCTGGGAAGAGAGCACTTCCCTTTCTACTCTGATTTTCCTTTTCAAATGAAATTTGAAAAAGTCAATCATGGTATCACCGAAGAGGTAAGTGCTCGTCTTCAGCCCTTTCAAACGTGTCCACCATACTATCTCTTTCGCCATGCCCACCAGACAGATAAAAACTGCCTGCCCTTCCCGGCTAAAGGAGGAGGGCGGGGCAATCCTCACGATGGACTCAGATGATAGCCGGATCCGTCCTACACGCGACAGCAGGTGTTCGACATAAACCCACAAGTCAGCAATTTTCGGACACTGGACGAGTGCGTGCAGGACGGTTCGTCGCCCTGCGCGCATCTCGGACATGCCCGGCTGACGGCACCTCCATGCCTGTAGAGTTTATCCCGAACTGGCAAGGCTCCTCGGTAGCACTGCCAGGTCAGAGATTTCTGGAAGTTGTCCATAGGCCCTGGCCCGAAAGTTCTTCGGAAGAGATTGGCTAGTTGATTTTCGTCGACGCCTAGAGTTTCCCCAAGTACGTCGTCGCTCTTCCCCTCCACTAATACTCTATAGAACGCCGAGGTGGAGTTTCCACCGATCACATTGCCCGATTGGTCGAGGGCTGTGAGCGCCTGAAGACATTCCAGTCTCCAGGCGCTCCCTCTCGGTCTTCGCTTGACCCAGGACTGCAGCTCCGTCAAGGAAACGAGCTGGGGAAATACGTGTCTAGCAAACGGCGACCACACATGGAGACCATCGAGGAAGAGGTGGAGATGTAGTAGCCTGAGCGCGTGCCTGCGCATCATCAGCCACGGCATGCCGAGCCCTCCATGTAGCGGGTGTTGACAACTGATGGACCGCCTGACCATCGGAGCGCGTCCCTTCCACAAAAAGCGAAAGAGCAAACGCTCCAGCGCAGTCAGGCGAGGCTTAGGACAAGGTACGACGGTCAGGCGGTAGCAGATGAAAGACGCGATGTACGCGTTAGCCACCTCCGCTCGACCTTTCAGGGATAGCTTCCTCTCCGCCCATTTCTGGGTGAGAGAAGCCACCCTGCTCGTCACCTCGTCCCAGTTTTTGTCCGTCTGGAGGTCCGGACCGAACCAGACCCCTAGAAATTTAACCTGTCCGTCCGTCCAGCGTCCGACGACGCTCTTGGACGGCATGGACCTGCCTCTCCAGGTGCCGAGCTGCAGGCCCACTGACTTTTCCTGGTTGATCATTGCTCCTGTCACCGCTTCGTATTCTCTTAGTGTAGTGCCGATCGCCTCGATGTGTTTGGCGTTCAACACCACTACAGTGACATCGTCCGCATATGCTGACACGGATCTTCCGCATCCTAGTTCGCGCGGGACGCCCCTCAAAGTCTCCAGTTTGTGCAGTAATGGCTCGAGAGTCAATACGTACAAGAGGGACGAGAGGGGACATCCTTGGCGGACCGAGCGCATGATGTTGAACGGTTCCGACAGGTGACCGTTCACTCTCACCACAGAGCAGATGTCGCTGTGCATGGCAGCTATCGAGCCTCTGAAGACGGGCCCAAAGCCAGCCGCCCTTAGGACTGCCGCTAGGTAACGATGATCGACCCTATCGAAAGCTTTCGACTGATCTAAATTGATCAAGGACCCACCCGTGCGAGGATCCCTAGCTACCCTCTCTACGATGTATCGCATGAGGTGGAGGTTGTCGTGGATGGATCTGTCGGGAATGGCGCATGTCTGCGCCTCTCCCACCAGACCACCAACGACAAGCGCCAACCTCTTTGCTAGCACCTTGGCCAAAATCTTGAACTCTGTGTTTAGCAGAGTTATGGGCCGGAAATTATCTATGTTATCCCCCTTGTTCGGATCCTTTCTCAGCAGTGCCACCGCTCCTCGGCTCACAGAACTCGGAATTCTCCCGTTCTGTTGCCAGTTGCAGTAGACGTCCGCCAAGAGGCCTCCGAACAAGTCTGGCATCTGTACGTAAAGTTCATAGGGCTGACCATCCAAACCAGGCGATTTACCCCTTGTGCAGCCAGTCATTGCTTCCCTTACTTCAGCGGCTGTTATCGGCTTTTCGCAACACTTCGCCTCAGTGGCTGAGAGCCGCGGCAGTCCGTCGAGGTAGACACTAAAGTCCATCCCTCGACCCGGCCCACCGCTGCCCCCGAACAGCTGAGCGAAGTGTCGCTGAAAAGCTTCACGCATTTGCCCGGGATCGAGTAGCATGCGCCCGTCGTGGTCCACCAAAGACCGGATCGAGGCTTTGTTGCCACGACGCGCCTCCGCCACTCGGGCCCATTGAACGGCTTTCGTCCCCTCGTGTCTGAGAGCACGCACCCTTGCTCTGACAACGCAGCCTTCGTGCTTTGCATTGAAGAATTGGTCAAGGGCCAATTTCGCCGCGACGATGCGCTGCTTCTGCGTTTGTGCCTTCTTAAGACCTTTTGCCATCCCTCTCCCACCTCACACTCCATGTCTGATTCTGTGATGTCGGGGAGGGGTACCAGCTCCACTCTTTCACTTGTTGTTGTTGGTGATGTTTGCACTGGAGTCTCTGTTGCAGCTGCATTTGGTATTGCTGTTGTTGTTGTTAATGCTTCCACAGCTGCTGCTGTTTTTGATTTCCGTGGCGTGGGTATGGGTGCCACGGACCTATCGTTCCTGGTTGCCGCTTGTCCTGTTGCTGGTAGCCGTGGAGCCGGTTTCGGAAGGAGGGGGGTTTTCTCCTTTCTCAGGGTCTTCTCGTTGCAGAAGGCCCTGAGGTGATTCTTCGTTCCACACCGAAAGCATTTCGGGCGTTTGCCTTTAACACTTATGGCAGTTGAGTGCCGTTATCGAAGTCTATCACATCCGGGATAGCTTCGATGCACTCCTGGTTGGTTTGGATTAACATCTCAATGGAGGTGCCGACCCAATCTTCTCTTACTTTTTTCTGTACTTGCAGTACAGTTGTTTTGTCCTCGATTCCGACGAGGACAGACGCGGCCAGCGAAGAAGGGGCCATCCCGGGGGGGGGGGGGTCAGTTTGACCCTCACAATTCTTTGACCGCAGTAGGAGGGCACCAACACCATTTCCTCGCTCCTTTAGGGTCACTAAGGATTGAGCCTTTGCCTCCTGGGGTGTGGCAAAAAGTACGTCTACGGTGGCATATTTCTTGCCTCGGGTGATGTGCGTTTTCCGCTGCCACACAGACCCCAAGGCTTTTTGTATTTGAGCCTCCCTGGCTCTTTCAACCCTACGGGATTTTGTACTTACTGTACGGTACGTGACCGTACAGTGCTGTTGGGTTTCGAAAAATTTTTCCGCTGCCTTGCAGATTGCTCGGTGTCCGGTTTTTGTCACCATCTTCTTCGCTTCCTCTAATTCCTCATTTGTTATGAGGATGGTTTCCAGGTTCTTTGCGATACCTGCAAATGAGATTGGTTTTTCTTCTGCTGCTGCTGTTGTTGTTGTTGTTGCTGCTGCTGCTGTTGTTGTTGCTGTTGCTGCTAATGCTGTTGTTGTTTATGCTGCTGCTGATGCTGTTGCAGCTGCTACTGTTGTTTTCCTTGTCACTGTTGCTGGTGCTGCTGTTATTACGGCTGCTACTGCTATTATTCCTGACGTCAGACGAATTAAATGGGTTTTCGTATTTCCCGCACACCTTTTTCGTCGTTGTCGTCGTCGTCGTGGAGAAATCTTGCACGCTCTGCACGTGATTTTTCTTTTCTGGCGTCGCTTGCCTAAAGAGAAGGGAGGGAGAGAGACACATTTAGAGAAGGGACCGAGAGAGACAATCTTCTCTCTGCTGTAGTGACGATTGAGGAAGAAGGCGGAATGAGTGGGAGTGACCTATGAAAATTCTTTTTCGTAGCCATGTTGTTTTTTTGTTTAAAATAAATATTCGGCACAAAACCCCAATAAGCGTTTATTTAACCCCGAAGGGCCAAATAACGGACAGAAAGACCCCTCTCACGAGGAGGAGGGTGTTTTTGTCTACAATTTGGTTAAAGTTTTAAACAATTTACAATTGTTATAGCGGTCAAAATTTACAATACCTTACAGAGCCGAGCCTCCGTCAACCATAGCATTCAATAATAATAATAATAATAATGATAATAATAAATAATTGATTGTGGATGTGGCCTGCCCATTCGACACGAGAGTGCAAGAGAAGGAGAGGGAGAAAATTAACCGATACAAGGACTTAAAGTGGGTGGTAAAAAGGATTTGGAACTGCCATGAAGTCAAACTCGTCACGATTGTCATAGACGCACTAGGTACTATCTCAAAAAGTTTCCAAGGATGGTTAATGAAAATTGGCCCCACCACGCTTTTTGGAACGCTTCAAAAGGCATGCTTGCTGGGACCAGCAAGAACCCTCCGATACGTCCTGAATATCTGAGGCTGCAGGTAGTGGCTTGATATTAATTTCAACAAACTTTCCAGTTAACTAACATCAATGACTGAGACTCAAAGAACAATAATAATAATGCTTTCTTTATTAATCACAAGGGTTTACATAAAGTAGACATTAAGGACAGTACAGCAAAATACAGGACGGTACAAATGGGCATTTCTGCGTGTAAAAAATAAAAACAGAGGATGCAACAAAAAAATAACAATGAAAAATTCCCCAATACAGGGGAGACTTCCGAGGGACATTCGTGGAGAAAGCCCATTAAAAAGCCACAGTGACCCTGACCACCAGGGCAACTGCCCTCTCCCTGTTTTCCACCTTTAATTTACAGATACATACTCA
Organism: Eledone cirrhosa; assembly: GCA_964016885.1. Lineage (NCBI taxonomy): Eukaryota > Metazoa > Mollusca > Cephalopoda > Octopoda > Eledonidae > Eledone > Eledone cirrhosa. The sequence continues at coordinate 350,673,132 of OZ024740.1, forward strand.
TAATAGGCCCATTCACTCGGGCCATTCTTGCCTCTCTCACCCATCTTTCAACAAAATGCTGGGAAGAGAGCACTTCCTTCTCTACCCTGATTTTCCTTTTCAAATGAAATTTGAAAAGGTTAATCAGGGCATCACCGAAGAGGTAAGTGCTCGTCTCCAGCCCTTTCTAACGTGTCCACCATACTATCTCTTTCGCCATGGCCACCAGACAGATAAAAACAGCCTGCCCTTCCCGGCTAAAGGAAGAGGGCGGGGCAATCCTCACGATGGAATCAGCTGATAGCTGGAACCGTCCTACACGTGACAGCAGGTGTTCGATATAAACCCACTAGTCAGCAATGCTCGGACGCTGGACGAGTGCGTGCAGGACGGTTTCGTCGCCCTACGCGCATCTCGGACATGCGCGGCTGACGGCACCTCCATGACTATAAAGTTTATCGCGAACTGGCAAAGCTCCTCCGTAGCACTGCCAGGCCAGGGATTTCAGGAAGTTGTCCATAGGCCCCGGTCCGAAAGTTCTTCCGAAGAGATTGGCTAGTTGATTTTCGTCGACGCCTAGAGTTTCCCCTGAAACATTCCAGTATCCAAGCGCTTCCTCTCGGTCTTCGCTTACCCAGGACTGCATCTCCGTCAAGGAGACGAGCTGGGGAAAGACGCGTCTAGCAAACGGCGACCACACCTGATCATCGTCGAGGAAGAGGTGGACATGTCGTAGCCTGAGCGCGTGTCTGCGCATCATCAGCCACGGCCTGCCCAGACCTCAACGTAGCGGCTGTTGACAGCAGATGGACCGCCTGACCATCGGAGCGCGTCCCTTCCACAAAAAGCGAAAGAGCAAACGCTCTAGCGCAGTCAGGCGAGGCTTAGGAGAAGGTACGACGGTCAGGCGGTAGCAGATGACAGACGCGATGTACGCGTTAGCCACCTCCGCTCGACCTTTCAGGGATAGCTTCCTCTCTGCCCATTTCTGGGTGAGAGAAGCCACCCTGCTCGTCACCTCGTCCCAGTTTTGTCCGTCTGGAGGTCCGGACCGAACCAGACCCCTAGCAATTTAACCGGTCCGTCCGTCCAGCGTCCGACGACGCTGTTGGACGGCATGGACCTGCCTCTCCGAGCTGCAGGCCCACTGACTTTTCCTGGTTGATCATTGCTCCTGTCACCGCTTCGTATTCTCTTAGTGTAGTGCCGATCGCCTCGATGTGTTTGGCGTTCGACACCATTACGGTGACACCGTCCGCATATGCTGACACAGATCTTCCGCATCCTAGTTCGCGCGGAACCCCCCTCAACGTCTCCAGTTTGTGCAGTTATGGCTCGAGAGTCAATACGTACAAGAGCGACGAGAGGGGGCATCCTTGGCGGATCGAGCGCATGATGCTGAACGGTTCCGAAAGGTGACCGTTCACTCTCACCACAGAGCAGATGTCGCTGTGCATGGTCGCGATCCAGCTGCTCAAGACGGGCCCAAACCCAGCCGCCCTCAGGACTGTCGCTAAGTAACGATGGTCGACCCTATCGAAAGCTTTCGACTGATCTAAATTGATCAAGGAGCCACCCAAGCCCGGTTACCTAGCTACCCCCTCCACGATGTATCGCATGAGGTGGAGGTTGTCCATGATGGATCTATCAGGAATGGCGCATGTCTGCGCCTCTCCCACCAGACGATCAGCGACAAGCGCCAACCTCTTTGCTAGAACCTTGGCGAAAATCTTGAACTCTGTGTTTAGCAGAGTTATGGTCCTGAAATTATCCCCCTTGTTATCCCCCTTGTTCGGATCCTTTCTCAGCAGTGCCACCGCTCCTCGGCTCACAGGGCTGAGAATCCTCCCGTTCTGTTGCCAGTTGCAGTAGACGTCCGCCAAGCGGCCTCCGACCAAGTCTGGCATCTGTACGTAAAATTCGTAGGGCAAACCATCCAAACCAGGCGATTTACACCTTGTGCTTCAAGTCATTGCCTCCCGTACTTCAGCGGCTGTTATCGGCTTTTCGCAACACTCCGCCTCAGTGGCAGAGAGCCGCGGCTGTCCGTCGAGGTAGACACTAACGTCCAATCCTCGATACGGCCCACCGCAGCCCCCGAAAAGCTGAGCGAAGTGTCGCTGAAAAGCTTCACACATTTGCCCGGGATCGAGTAGCATGCGCCCGTCGTGGTCCACCAATACCGGATCGTGATTTTGTTGCCTCGACGTGCCTCCGCCACTCGGGCCCATTGAACGGCTTTCGTCCCCTCGTGTCTGAGAGCACGCACCCTAGCTCTGACAACGCAGCCTTCGTGCTTTCCATTGAAGAATTGGTCAAGGGCCAATTTCGACGCAAGTACGTCGGTCGCGATGCCTTTGCTAAGCGCCTTGTCTAATTTTCTAACTAGTTCTCCCTCTGCTCTATTTTTCTCTATAGCTAAAGTCTTACTAAACCTAATGGACTCTATTCTAATCGCTCTTTTCAGAGCAAACCACCACTTGTTGTTGACGATGGCCCCCGTCAACGCCCGCTTAACTAGTTCGCTAATCCGGTCTCTGCAGGCCTTGCGCGCTGGTAAGGACGCGTTTAGCTTCCAGTAGCCGGGTCCTCGTCTATGAAGCCTATCTAAATCAAGCACACAGATCACGAACTTGTGGTCCGTGTAGCTGACTATCTTGAATTGTGGACAGCCTATGCTAGACCTATCTATTTCCCTACAAAATACTCTATCTAGATATGATCTGGATGACCCGATGTGGTTTGTCCAAGTTCACATTGGCACATTCGGGAAATCCAATCGGTACCTGTCAGACAGTTCAAAACGCCTGAGCAGGTTGGTGGGGCTCTTGCACCCTCCATCCCTATCCGATAATCCCACACAGTCCCAGCGTGCATCTAAGATCCCGTTCCAGTCGCCCACTAACACTAAAGAGTAGGACGTTCCAAGAAAGGTCTCCAGGCGCCGGAAGAAATCAGGCCTGTTCGTGCCGGGGCATAGACGGCCACTAGCCTGAAAGCTTGCCCGTCTCCGCTGGTCACGTCCAGCACCACCAACTTACCTTCTGGTCCAGGAAGATGGCCCGTATGGCGAGATCCAAACCTCTCCGAAAAAGCACAGCAACTCCCCCCCCCCCGATCCAGGACGGCTAGGAGATGCGTACACATCGTAGCCGCCGAAGATCGTGCGAAAGTCCGTGCCTCGGAGATCCTGGTCTCGCTGATGGCCACTACACCTATGTTTAGTGACCTGAGGTCGTTGAGCAGGGGGCCCTGCTTCCATGACGACCCCAAACCACGCGCATTTATGCTGCCTATTCTGAGTGAGGTCATGTTGAAATGGAGTGGAAAAGATGGGAAAGACCACTTACCTTACTTCTCGAAGAGGAAGGATGGTTTCTCCATCCCTTTCCACTTGATCGTCTGGAGAAGGGACCGTTGAATCGTCCCTTCGGCTGGTCGTCGGCTCTTCTGTGAGTATATCCGAATATACTCTCCGGTTGAGTGTCCCTCCTAGGTCTCTGAAATCCCCAACTGCGTTTGGGAATTTTATTTTAATGTTTGTGTATTGTTTCTGTGCTATTCTTACCAGTCTTATGTTCGTTGATGTTTTGATTGGTGCTGGTATTATGTAGTCCTGCTGTGAAATGTCTGTGTGTTCAATTATGTAAGTCATTAGTTTCTTGTTGTGTGTATTTATTGTTGTGCATTTCTTTTTCTGGTGGCGGGGTGTGGTTCTGCTATTTTCTTGTCGTTGTTGCTGCGTGTGTGTTAGCGATATTGGTGCTTGTGGTGGTGGGGTTGAAGGTGTTGTTGTTGGTGGTGGTTGGGTTGCCGCCGGTGGTGATGGTGGTGCTAGTCTGGGTGGTAATGGTGTTGGTGGTGTTGTTGCTGTAAGTCTCTTTGCAGTAGCCTTTACCCTTTTTTCATTTCTTCCCTCCCTTTTCGAAGGCGACGATGCGCTGCTTCTGCGTCTGTGCCTTCTTGCAACCTTTTGCCATCCCTCTCCCACCTCACACTCCATGTCCGATTCTGTGAGGTCGGGGATGGGTACCAGCTCCACTCTTTCATTTGTTCGTGTTGGTGATGGTTGCAGTGGAGTCTCTGTTGCAGCTGCAGTTGGTATTACTGTTGTTGTTGTTAATACTTCCACTGCTGCTGCTGTTCTTGATTTCCGTGGCGTGGGTATGGGTGCCACGGACCTATCCTTCCTGCTTGCCGCCTGTCCTGTTGCTGTAGCAGTGGAGCCGGTATCGCAAGGAGGGGGGTTTTCTCCTTTCTCAGGTTCTTCTCATTGCAGAAGGCCCTGAGGTGAGTCTTCGACCCACAGTGAAAGCATTTCGGGCGTTTACCCTCAAAACTTATGGGCAGTTGAGTGCCGTTATCGAAGTCTATCATATCCGGGATAGCTTCGATGCAATCCTGGGTGGTTTGAATTAATATCTCAATGGAGGTGCCTACCCAATCTTCTCGTACTTTTTCTGTACTTGCAGTACAGTTGTTTTGTCCTCGATTCCGACGAGGACAGACGCGGCCAGTCAAGAAGGGGCCATCCTGGGGAGGGGGGGGGGGTCAGTTTGACCCTTACAATTTTTTCCCGCAGTAGGAGGGCACCAACAGCATTTACTCGCTCCTTAGGGTCACTAAGGATTGAGCCTTTGCCTCCTGGGGTGTGGCAAAAAGCACGTCCACGGTGGGATATTTCTTGCCTCGGGTGATATGCGTTTTCCGCTGCCACACAGACGCTAAGGTTTTTTGTATTTGAGCCTCTGTGGCTCTTTCAACCCTATCTGATTTTGTGCTTACTGTACGGTAGGTGACCGTACAGTGCTGTTGGATTTCGAAATATTCTTCGGCTGCCTGGCAGATTGCTCGATGTCCGGTTTTCGTCACCACCTTCTTTGCTTCCTGTAATTCCTCATTTGTTATAAGGATAGTTTCCAGGTTCTTTGCGATAGCTGCAAACGAGATTGGTTTTTCTTCCTTGTTGTTGTTGTTGTCGTCAGAGCTGCTGTTATTTTTGTCGTTGCTGCTGGTACTACGACCGCCGCCGCCGCCGCTGTTGCTGTGGTTGTTGTTGTTGTTGCTGCTGCTTCTGCTGTTGTTGTTGCTGTTGCTGCTGCTGCTGTTGTTGTTGATGCTGCTGCTCATGTTGTTGCGGCTGCTACTATTGTTTTCCTTGTCACTGTTGCTGCTGCTGCTGTTATTACGGCTGCTGCTGCTATTCTTCATGACGTTAGACGAATGAAATGGCTTTCCGTATTTACCGCACACATTTTTCGTCCTTGTCGTCGTCGTGCAGAAATGTTCCACGGAATGCACGTTCTCTTGGTGAAAGCTACCAGAAACTATATATTTTTTTTCTTTAATGGCGTCGCTTGCGAAAGAGGTAACACCCCATTTAGATAAAGGAGTGAGAGAGACAATCTTCTCTCTGATGTAGTGACGATTGAGGAAGAAGAAGACGGAATGTGTGGGAGTGACTTGTGAAAATTCTTTTTTGTAGCCATGTTTTTTTTTGGGGGGGGGGGGGGGGGGGGGGGTTAAAATCAATATTGATCACAAAACCCCAATAAGCAGTTATTCAACCCCGAAGGGCCAAATAACGGGCAGAAAGAACCCTCTCACGAGGAGGAGGGTGTTTTTATCTACAATTTTGTTCAAGTTTTAAATAATTTACAATTGTTATAGCGGTTAAAAATTACTATACCTTACTGAGCCGAGCCTCCGTCAACCATGGCATTCAATAATAATAATAATAATAATAATAATAAAAATAATAATAATAATAATAATAATAATAATAATAAAAATAATAATAATAATAATAATAATAATAATAATGCAATTTGGTATTAGTAAATGTGGTGTCCTTGTGATGAAGAGGGGTAAATTGAGCAGAAGCAACGGAATCCAGGTACCAACAGGTGAGAGGATAAAGGAAATTGACACTAAAGAAGGATACAAATATTTAGGTGTTCTGGAGGCTGATGACATCAAGAACAGAAAAATGAATGAATTAATAAGATCTGAATACATTCGGAGAGTAAGGAGCGTATTAAAATCACATCTGAACAGTAGGAATGCCATAAGTGCAGTAATTTCCCGAGCTGTTTCTATTTTTAGGTACAGTGCGGGAATTCTGAGATGGAATGTTGCTGAACAAAAAGAAATGGATAGGAAGACTAGGAAGCTATTGACTATCTACAACATGTTCCACAAGAGGAATGATGTCGATAGACTCTACTTAAGGAGATCTGAAGGCGGAAGAGGTCTTATCAGCATAGAGGACTGTGTTCAGATGGAGAAAAACAAGCTACACAAATACGTGACTGATAGTAGGGAGCCAATGTTCAAAATTGTACTGAAGGAGAGGACAATAGACCAGGGGATGTCCAAGGAGGAAATAACAACAAGAAGAAAGAAAAATCCCTTCATAGTACCTTCTTTGAGAAAACTGAATCCAGAGACCGAATCGACTACGTTGGGGGCAGAGAGTTACTGCCCTTGCCATTCTGAATTCAAATCCCGTTGAGGTTAACTTTGCCTTTCATCCTTATGGGGGTCGATAAAATAAAGTACCAGTAATGCACTGGGTAATTGTTGGCCTTGTGCCAAAAGTAGAAATAATTATTTTTGATTCAGAAAAAATATGTTAGCCTCGACTGAAATTTAATTGGGGGCACATTGAACCGGAATTCACAGGCATGCATGCTATTCGACGTAACAATGACATTCTAATTAACTGTCTTTATAGTTAATGCAAGTTAACTAGAAATAATTATATGGTGGGAAAAATTTATATTGAATGACTACTATCACTATTTTAATTTTTTCGAAAAGTGTGACAGTCAATTCCGAACATATTTAAAAAAACATGTTGACCTTCCAAATGTATTCTGGCTTCCAAAGTGAATCGTTATTATCAAAATAGTGCTGAATTCATTATTATATAAGGGTGGTGGATTGGCAGTATCGGTAGAGGGTCGGACGCCATGCTTTGATGCATAGAGTTACAGTCCTTTCCAATCTGAGTTCAAATCCCGCCGAGTTTAACTTTGCCTTTCATCCTTACGGGGTCGATAAAATAAAGTATCAGTAATGCACTGGGTAATTTGCTGGCCTTGTGCCAAAAGTAGAAACAATTATTATATAAGATTGAAGGGCGATGGATTGGCAGTATTGGTAGAGCGTCGCATAATCTGCTTCGCGGCAGAGAGTTACGGCCCTTTACGTTCTGAGTTCAAATCCCGCCGAGGTTAGCTTTGCCTTTCATCCTTACTGGGTTGATAAAATAAAGTACCAGTAGCATGCTGGAGTCGAGTTAATCGACTTTCCTCTCCCTCAAAATTGCTTGCTTTGTGCCTATAGTAGAACTCATTATTATATAATACTGAAATTTGATTGGTGCGGGAAAGTAGAATTGGGAAAAGATGTATATCTTAAAGTAGATCGCCCTGAAAAACATATGGTTCAGCATGATAAAGTGTATTTCAACAAAATTAAGAAGAAAAATCATTATATATATATATATATATATATATATATATATATATATATATATATATATATATATATATAATTGTTTCTACTTTAGGCACAAGGCCAGCAATTACCCAGTGCATTACTGGTACTTTATTTTACCTTACGTGGTCGATAAAATAAGGTACCAGTAATGCACTGGGTAATTGCTGGCCTAAAGTAGAAACAATTATATATATATATATATATATATATATATATATATATATATATATATATATATATATATATATATATATATTCTATCGACAGCGAAGGGATGAAAGGCAAAATTGATCTTAGGGAGCTGAACAAAGTAATGACTCTACCCATTCACCAACTTGATAGACTGATAAGGTTCGCCTCCGTAACTAATGACAGCAATGTAAGAGTAACGCAACAACCATAATGCTAAAATAGATAAAAGGTAAACTTACTGTAATTTTTGACTGATGACGAACATTTTTATTTCCTTGCCGCGTTTAACATCAAAGAATTTTCAACATTTTTTCAGTATTCTAAATGACTAGGATTTAAGAATGTATAGATTTTCGTAGGATGTCACGCTAGAAATCGTTCTTTAGTGTAAACTATTCGAATGGAAAGGTTAAGACGAACAAAATGCTATTGATGCCTGCGGCAGTTGTGTATATATAAGAAATACTGAGTACACTTCATTAAAGTCTTCTGAGAACCGGAAATACACCGAGTAAGAGAAGGGAAGCGTAAAGAAAGGTTAATAAAGCGCACTTTGCTGATTTGAATTAATATATTTAAATATATTTGCATGGATGTATTTGTGATAATTTGTGTTAAGCTCTGTCAAGGTTACATTGCTTGATAAAAACTGTGTTTATTCGTCAGTTTCACAATATCAAAGAAACACTTTTCATGCTTATAAACGAATATATGACAAATATAATTGAGTCATTTCATAGTGGTGACAACATCGATGGTTTAAAGGGTATTAAAAATAGACCTTTTGAAAGGATACCCGATTTTTACCGATCTGTTATTGATAAACGTTCTCAGGACGATGATTTCTAAGGTAACCTATTGAATTAAACACTAGCTGCCTGAAGGTGATATGTGCGCCAGGAAGAAAATTCTAAGATTTAGGTTTGAACAGACTTTTTTCATGAGACGTTTTGCTTGAAATATTAAAGATGTTAAAATAATTTTCTGCTCGCCAAAATCTAACATTTCCCACTAAAACACCCTCACATTTTATAATACATCGTTAATGAATTTTTTTTTTTTGTGTGTGGTGGTGGGGGCTGCAGCGAGTAAACACTCACGGCAGTTGAATTTCACTGCACTAATTCATTCATAGGTTAATTTAGTAACGAGGTGGTTAATTGCATATTTATTCTTAATTATCAAAGTTCTTTCATCACCCATCCTGCCACCACATCAATGACTATTCTTGCTCCTCTGTGTCTTCTTTTTGTTCTGATTTTAATCTATTTATACACCCCACACATACACATATACACACAGAAACACACACACACACACGCACACACGCACACACGCACACACATATATATATACAGGTGCTAAGACGTCGGATAGAATACGTTACGGTATTCGTCCCACCTCACTGCGCGCTCTGAGTTCAAATCCCGCCGTGGCCAACTTTCATCCTTTCAAGGTCGATTAAAAAAAGTACCAGTCCAGTATTGGGGTCGATTCTTCCTCTATAGAAAAAATCTTCTGTGTTCAGATCTGGAGAGGGTTGGGCTCCGCCCTGTTTAAATATGCCCAAGACATGCCGTATGACGGTGCCACTACAACTCCACAAGGAGTTATGGTATCTTTATACTTTATTATTATTATTATTATTGAATGCTATGGTTGACAGAGGCTCGGCTCTGTAAGGTATTGTAAATTTTGACCACTATAACAATTGTAAATTGTTTAAAACTTTAACCAACTTGTAGACAAAAACACCCTCCTCCTCGTGAGAGGGGTCTTTCTGCCCGTTATTTGGCCCTTCGGGGTTAAATAATCGCTTATTGGGGTTTTGTGCCCAATATTTATTTTAAACAAAAAAAACAACATGGCTACGAAAAAGAATTTTCATAGGTCACTCCCACTCATTCCGTCTTCCTCTTCCTCAATCGTCACTACAGCAGAGAGAAGATTGTCTCTCTCGGTCCCTTCTTTAAATGTGTCTCTCTCCCTCCCTTCTCTTTCGCAAGCGACGACAGAAAAGAAAAATCTCGTGCAAAGCGTGCAAGATTTCTCCACGACGACGACGACAACGACGAAAAAGGTGTGCGGGAAATACGAAAACCCATTTCATTCGTCTGACGTCAGGAATAATAGCAGTAGCAGCCGTAATAACAACAACAACAGTTACAATGAAAACAACAGTAGCAGCCGCAACAGCATCAGCAGCAGCATAAACAACAACAGCATTAGCAGCAGCAACAACAACCACAGCAACAGCGGTGGCGGCAGTAGTCGTAGTACCTGCAGCAACAACAAAAGTAACAGCAGCTCTGACAACAACAACAACAAAAACAACAGCAGCAAAGAAAAACCAATCTCGTTTGCAGGTATCGCAAAGAACCTGGAAACCATCCTCATAACAAATGAGGAATTAGAGGAAGCGAAGAAGATGGTGACAAAAACTGGATACCGAGCAATCTGTAAGGCAGCCGAAAAATTTGTCGAAACCCAACAGCACTGTACGGTCACGTACTGTACAGTAAGTACAAAATCCCGTAGGGTTGAAAGAGCCACAGAGGCTCAAATACAGAAAGCTTTGGGGTCTGTGTGGCAGCGAAAAACGCACATCACCCGAGGCAAGAAATATGCCACCGTAGACGTACTTTTTGTCACACCCCAGGAGGCAAAGGCTCAATCCTTAGTGACCCTAAGGAGCGAGGAAATGGTGTTGGTAGCCTCCTATTGCGGGCAAAAAATTGTGAGGGTCAAACTGAACCACGTCCCCCCCCCCCCGGGATGGCCCCTTCTTAGCTGGTCGCGCCTGTCCTCGTCGGAATCGAGGACAAAACAACTGTACTGCAAGTACAGAAAAAAGTAAGAGAAGATTGGGTCGGTACCACCATTGAGATGTTAATTCAAACCAACCAGGAGTGCATCGAAGCTATCCCGGATGTGATAGACTTCGATAACGGCACTCAACTGCCCATAATTGTTGAGGGCAAACGCCCGAAATGCTTTCGCTGTGGATCGAAGACTCACCTCAGGGCCTTCTGCAACGAGAAGACCCTGAGAAAGGAGAACCCCCCCCTCCTTCCGAAACCGGCTCCACGGCTACCAGCAACAGGACAAGCGCAAACAGGAACGATAGGTCCGTCGCACCCATACCCACGCCACGGAAATCAAAAACAGCAGCAGCAGTGGAAGTATTAACAACAACAACAGCAATACCAAATGCAGCTGCAACAGAGACTCCAGTGCAAACATCACCAACAACAATAAGTGAAAGAGTGGAGCTGGTACCCCTCCCCGACCTCACAGAATCAGACATGGAGTGTGAGGTGGGAGAGGAATGGCAAAAGCTCGTAAAAAGGCACAAACGCAGAAGCAGCGCATCGTCGCCTTCGAAAAGGGAGGAAAGAAATGAAAAAAGGGCTACTGCAAAGAGACTCACAGCAGCAACACCAACACCATCACCACCCACACTAGCACCACCATCATCACCGGCGACAACCCCACCGCCAACAACACCTTCAACACTACCACCACAAGCACCAACATCGCAAGCACAACAACAAAACACACACACCCAGCAACAACGACAAGAAAATAGCAGAACCACACCCCACCCCCAGAAAAACAAATGCACGGCAATAAATACACACAACAAGAAACTAATGACTTACATAAGTGAACACACAGACATTTCACAGCACAACTACATAATACCAGCACCAATCAAAACGCCAACTAACATAAGACTGCTAAAAATAGCACAGAAACATTAAAACGAAATTCCCCAACGCAGTTGGTGATTTCAGAGACCTAGGAGGAACACTCAACCACAATTCAAGATAGTCAGCTACACGGACCACAAATTCGTGATCTGTGTGCTTGACTTAGATAGGCTTCATAGACGAGGACCCGGCTACTGGAAGCTAAACGCGTCCTTACCAGCGCGCAAAACCTACAGAGACCGGATTAGCGAACTAGTTAAGCGGGCGTTGACGGGGGCCATCGTCAACAACAAGTGGAGGTTTGCTCTGAAAACAGAGATTAGAATAGAATCGATTAGGTTTAGTAAGGCTTTAGCAATAGAGAAAAATAGAGCAGAGGGAGAACTAGTTAGAAAATTAGACGAGGCGCTTAGGAAAGGCATTGCGACCGACGTGCTTGCGGCGAAATTGGCCCTTGACCAATTCTTCAATGCAAAGCACGAAGGCTGCGTTGTCAGAGCAAGGGTGCGTGCTCTCAGACACGAGGGGACGAAAGCCGTTCATTGGACCCGAGTGGTGGAGGCGCGTCGTGGCAACAAAGCCACGATCCGGTCTTTGGTGGACCACGACGAGCGCATGCTACTCGATCCCGGGCAAATGTGTGAAGCTTTTCAGCGACACTTCGCTCAGCTGTTCGGGGGCAGCGGTGGGCCGGGTCGAGGGATGGACTTTAGTGTCTATCACGACGGACTGCTGCGGCTCTCGGCCACTGAGGCGAAGTGTTGCGAAAAGCCGATAACAGCCGCTGAAGTAAGGGAGGCAATGACTGGCTGCACAAGGGGTAAATCGCCTGGTTTGTATGGTCTGCCCTATGAACTTTACGTACAGATACCAGACTTGTTCGGAGGCCTCTTGGCGGACGTCTACTGCAACTGGCAACAGAACGGGAGAATTCCGAGTTCTGTGAGCCGAGGAGCGGTGGCACTGCTGAGACAGGATCCGAACAAGGGGGATAACATAGATAATTTCCGGCCCATAACTCTGCTAAACACAGAGTTCAAGATTTTGGCGAAGGTGCTAGCAAAGAGGTTGGCGCTTGTCGTTGGTGGTCTGGTGGGAGAGGCGCAGACATGCGCCATTCCCGACAGATCCATCCACGACAACCTCCACCTCATGCGATACATCGTAGAGAGGGTAGCTAGGGAACCGGGCACGGGTGGGTCCTTGATCAATTTAGATCAGTCGAAAGTTTTCGATAGGGTCGACCATCGTTACCTAGCGGCTGTCCTGAGGGCGGCTGGCTTTGGGCCCGTCTTCAGAGGCTGGATCGCTGCCATGCACAGCGACATCTGCTCTGTGGTGAGAGTGAACGGTCACCTGTCGGAACCGTTCAGCATCATGCGCTCGATCCGCCAAGGATGCCACCTCTCGTCCCTCTTGTACGTATTGACTCTCGAGCCATTACTGCACAAACTGGAGACGTTGAGGGGGGTTCCGCGCGAACTAGGATGCGGAAGATCCGTGTCAGCATATGCAGACGATCTCACCGTAGTGGTGTCGAACGCCAAACACATCGAGGCGATCGGCACTACACTAAGAGAATACGAAGCGGTGACAGGAGCAATGATCAACCAGGAAAAGTCAGTGGGCCTGCAGCTCGGCACCTGGAGAGGCAGGTCCATGCCGTCCAACAGCATCGTCGGACGCTGGACGGACGGACCGGTTAGACAAAAACTGGGACGAGGTGACGAGCAGGGTGGCTTCTCTCACCCAGAAATGGGCGGAGAGGAAGCTATCCCTGAAAGGTCGAGCAGAGGTGGCTAACGCGTACATCGCGTCTGTCATCTGCTACCGCCTGACCATCGTACCTTGTCCTAAGCCTCGCCTGACTGCGCTGGCGCTTTTTGTGGAAGGGACGCGCTCCGATGGTCAGGCGGTCCATCTGTTGTCAACACCCACTACGTGGAGGGCTGGGAATGCCGTGGCTGATGATGCGCAGGCACGCGCTCAGGCTACTACATCTCCACCTCTTCCTCGACGGTCTCCAGGTGTGGTCGCCGTTTGCTAGACACGTATTTCCCCAGCTCGTTTCCTTGACGGAGCTGCAGTCCTAGGTCAAGCGAAGACCGAGAGGGAGCGCCTGGAGACTGGAATGTCTTCAGACGCTCACAGCCCTCGACCAATCAGGCAATGTGATCGGTGGAAACTCCACCTCGGCGTTCTATAGAGGATTAGTGGAGGGGAAGAGCGACGACGTACTTGGGGAAACTCTAGGCGTCGACGAAAATCAACTAGCCAATCTCTTCCGAAGAACTTTCGGGCCAGGGCCTATGGACAACTTCCAGAAATCTCTGGCCTGGCAGTGCTACCGAGGAGCCTTGCCAGTTCGGGATAAACTCTACAGGCATGGAGGTGCCGTCAGCCGGGCATGTCCGAGATGCGCACAGGGCGACGAAACCGTCCTGCACGCACTCGTCCAGTGTCCGAAAATTGCTGACTTGTGGGTTTATGTCGAACACCTGCTGTCGTGTGTAGGACGGATCCGGCTATCATCTGAGTCCATCGTGAGGATTGCCCCGCCCTCTTCCTTTACCTGGGAAGGGCAGGCAGTTTTTATCTGTCTGATGGCCATGGCGAAAGAGATAGTATGGTGGACACGTTTGAAAGGGCTGAAGACGAGCACTTACCTCTTCGGTGATACCATGATTGACTTTTTCAAATTTCATTTGAAAAGGAAAATCAGAGTAGAAAGGGAAGTGCTCTCTTCCCAGCATTTTGTTGAAATATGGGTGAGAGAAGCAAGAATGGCCCGAGTGAATGGGCCTACTCTGAGTATATATCTGTAAATTAAAGGTGGAAAACTGGGAGAGGACACTTGCCTTGGTGGTCAGGGTCACTGTGGCCTTTTTACTGGGCTTTCTCCACAAATGTCCCTCCGAAGTCTCCCCCCTATTGGGGAATTTTTCATTGTTATTTTTTTGTTACATCCTCTGTTTTTGTTTTTTACACGCAGAAATGCCCATTTGTACCGTACTGTATTGTCCTGCACTGTCCTTAATGTCTACTTTATGTAAACCCTTGTGGTTAATAAAGAAATCATTATTATTATTATTATTATTATTATTATTATTATTATTATTATTATTATTATATTCTAGCAGTCGTACCCGTCGTTGCACGGGATAAGGTATTTTGGAACGCGGGCCACCAACAGACCTAATCCTGGAAAAACTGCAAGCCTGGACAATATGTAAAGAAAATAAACCGAATACTCTGATGGCTGGATAACCTTTAAGATTTTCCTCGATGAAGCAGGAAAAATGCAGGTTTTCACCTAATGCTGGCCCTAGGGGATCAAGAAAATGAATTTGTTTTTATGTGCACAATATGCCCTGAAATTTCAGGAAAATCGGCTAGACGTAACGCCTCAAAAAAGCCATAAAAAGCTGAAAAAATGAAGTTTTTCACCTAATGCGGGCCCTAGGCCATAAAAAAGTTGGATTTTCTTTGCTCACGGTATGAAGAAGAGACTGACTAATACATAGTTACAATTTCAAGGAAATCGGTCTGATGTAATGCCTCAAAAAAACCCTAAAAATATTTAAAACGCAGTTTTTGACCTAGGGGATCAAAAAGTTGAATTTTATTTGCATAACACTTCCTGAAACATAAGTAATACACATGTAAAGTTTGAAAAAAAAATCGTTTGGGTACTTCTCTAGTTTTGGGGATTCACACACACACACACACACACACACACACACACACACACACACACACACACACACACACACACACACACACACACACACACACCCACACCCACACAGACATTCTCAGTTTTATATATATAGATAACTGTGGTGGATTGGCAGTATCGGTAGAGGGTCGAACACCATGCTTTTGATGCATAGAGTTACGGCCCTTGCCATTCTGAGTTCAAATCCCAACGAGGTTAACTTTGCCTTTCATCCTTACGGGGTCGATAAAATAAAGCACCAGTAATGCACTGGATAATTGCTGGCCTTGTGCCAAAAGTATAAACAATTATTATATATAACTGTGGACACATCTAAGAAGATAAGAGGAAAAAACACTGAAAACACTTAAATGTCGGTTTAAAGCATTTGTTTGTTTTTTTTTTCTAAGTCAAAAGTGAGATTAGGTTGTAACTTTTTTCTTAGTCAAAAGTGTGAGTTTTTTCTGTGAGTTATTTTTCCACCTGTGATTATGTTTCAATTCACCTTGGTAATATATCATGGTTTACAAAAGACAAAGGTTGGCGAGTCGTCAGACGAGAATTTTAAAGTTTCAGGAATAGTCCTTTGTCTCATTCATTATTTTTTCTTTTTATCGATTTTTGGCTTTTTTTCAATTTTTGTATTTTATGTATTTCTTCATCTTAGCATATCTTTTTTCTCATTACTGCCTCTTGCTCAGTTATTTCCTCCTTTCGTCTCTATATTTCCCCCTCCTATATATTATTTCATTTCTCACTATATACTTACTTTACCTCTATATCACTCCGTATATATCTATTTCTCTACTTCTCTTTTGAAACTACTATTCGATTTGTTGCTTTTTTACTAACCCACTTCTATTTTCTTTCTCACCTTACCCTGCTTTACATCATGATTTCTTCATTTCCTTCACTCTGATTCTGTCCTTCTTTCCTGTTTTTAATCTATTTTGTTTCAAATTATATTTTCTTTATTGGCTTCTCCTTTGCATCTCCCTCATCGTTATCAAGACTATAGAGGATCGGGCGCCATGCTTTGACGCATTGAGTTACGGCCCTTGCCATTCTGAGTTCAAATCCCGCCGATGTTAACTTTGCCTTTCATCCTTACGGGATCGATAAAATAAAGTACCAGTAATGCACTGGGTGATTGCTGGCCTTGTGCCAAAAGTAGAAACAATTATTATCATCATCGTCATCTCAATAACAGAGCAAACTCTGCCTCAAATTACACGCTAGAGTCTAATTTATATATTTTTATACCTCATTTATCAATTCAATAAATTTCAATTAAATTATATAATGTTTGCAATGAAAAAGAAAAACAATTATGACAAAGAAAAGTTAAATAACCAAAGGGAGAGCAGCGAAGGAGCGGCAGACTCTACAACACAGTGTAAGCTCTATATCTCAGCAGCGCTCCGTGGACAAAATGGTGACGGCATTGTGACGCGGTGAACAGACAGTGACACACACAGCATCAGGTATTCTACGTAAAGGAGCCCTTTCTTCAGACGGGATGCCCTCCTCCGAATTTTTGCGGACGTAAACGGCAGTTCGTGAGCCAAGAACACCAGAGCTCTCAAAGAAGACCGGCACGAAAAAGAAGCGATCAGTCTGTGCCCGAAGCGTCATGGCTAGAGGCGTAGACCGAATTGCAGCACGTGATGCTCCATATTAGAGTAAATGTGTGTGTGGAGGGGGGGGGGAGCTTAATGGATAATATGATTCTAGAAAAAGTATTTGAAAAGAAAAACAGGAAGCTCATGACTGGAACGCTGTTAATCATAGTTTTGCTTGGTCAATGTATTATCACCGTCACCGTCGCCATCATCAACACATCATCTATGTTACCATTTTCCTTTCTCCAACGTTCCTTCCCACTCCACCTTATACTCTACTCCTTTTTCTTCGACACTTTCCTCTCGCTTCATCATCGTTTTATTCCTCTCCCTTTCCTTTCCTCCCTCCCTCTATTCTACCTTCTACTTCCCCACCCCTCCTCTATATCGTCATTTCCCGTTCGGCTTCGTCACCATTTTCTCTCTGTTCTAATTTACCATATTCTTCACATTCCCCCCCCCCCCCATCTTGACCTTCTATGTTTGATCTGAATTTATTAAGGACAAATGTCCTTGCTTCCATCTGTCCTCTTCTGTTCTATCATTTTCTCTTTCTTAACTTCTTTCATATAAATTTATTTGTTGCGTTATTTGTGGTTGTTTATATATTTTACTCTTTTCTTTTTACATTATTTCATCTGTAATTATGATGACGATGATGATGACCATAATCATCATTATCATCATCATTAGTATTGTCCCCTTTCTTTTCTTCTTTGTCTTCATCGTTTTCTTTTTTTTACATTTTCAGTTTTCTCCTCCCCACCTCTTGTGCCTTTTTTTATATTCGTTATTTATTTCTTTAGTCGGCTTCTAGCAAAGCAACTCACTTGCTCACCTCCTACTTCGCTGTAAACGATTAACCACCACCCACTAACTTACTTCCGTTTGACATGCACCCGTTCACTTTCCTACGAATTATGGTCATTGAGTGAAAAGCTGACCTCCTTGTCACTTGAAGAGTGTAGTCGACGGGTGCGCCGTTGTTTTAGTAACGATGAGAAGGTGGGATTATGAACGAGGGAAATGGAGGTGGTGTGATACTATTCCTAGTTAGCAGTTTGGTGCTCCTCGCATACATTTGTTAAAATTTTTAGTTTGCTTTATTTTTGATTCCTTTCGTTTCGTCAGGTTTTGTGGAGTTGGGTGAGGCAGAGGTTGGATTTGGTGATAGCTAAAGGGAATGAGTTTAAGAAAACAGAACGGAGTTGTGTGTATGCGTTAGGGATGTGAGAAATGTGTCCGTTTGGTGTCGAACATTAAATTTCACTAGAGCAAGAGAAAAAGGAACGACGTTAAGGGCGATTATGATGATAACGTTGATAAGCGGTAGATCTTAATGATGAAGGCAGTTAAAACAAAAAAAAACACAACTGAAAAGGCGCGAGTGTAATACTAAGAGGGGAAAAGAACTAGTGTATTCTGCTCAGTTTTATTTTGTTCTATACATTTTTATTTTCCCTATGGTAAGCAAACTCCACCCCAGTCTTCGTTCAAAATCTCCACCTCCTCTTTCTATGTACGTATGTATGTATGGTTGGTGGTTATTCAGTATAGTGAAGTATATCTATATTTGTAATATAATCTACCGCTGTTCTCCTTGAGTTTAATATAGGTTGCAATACGATTGGTTTTTGCACTCAAGTAGCCCCAGCTGAAGACCAACCCAGTAGGTCAAAAAGGTCAGCTGTACCACAATTTACCAGCTTTCTAAAACTTAAATGTCGCTTTATATTTATATATATATATATATATATATATATATATATATATATATATATATAAAGAGAGAGAGAGAGAGAGAGAGAGAGAGAGAGAGAGAGAGAGAGGGGATTGAAGTTAGAATTATATAGGCATGTAAACATGCCAAATATATTTCACTGTAAATTGAAAACAATGATAAACAATGTTCGAATCTAATTGGGTTTCCATCAGAAGTTATATATAACATATAAACAACCACAATGAAACACGTAACCGAGGGGCTTATGAGCCCCCTCCCCCTATTGTAGTTACGATATATATCATGATACAAAAATACCATCTGATGAGAACGAAAATAGGTTCGAAAATCGCCTAAGGAATTCACAATGACTTGATGATACTGTGGTGAAGCTAACTCTGACCAATACATAGTGGCCTTATATGTCCCTTTTGGTGATGCTGGGAGGCTATCTATTCTACGTCATATGTCACCGGTGCTTTGAGAAAGCAACACCAAATATCAGACCGGGTCAAATCAATGGATCGAAACAACAGGAGTAAATTTTATTTCTTCTTCATGTATTTATTTCTGTTCAAATTCTAGCCGTTTGATGCGGACCTTCACAATCGTCTCATATATATATATATATATATATATATATATATATATATATATATATATATATATATATATATATATATATATATATATATATATATATATATATATATATATATATATATATATATATATATATTGGTAAACGGAATAGAAAATGCTGACAAATTGTTCACAGTGAAAAATAGTTTAATTACGAATAAGTGAGAATTAGTAATTGTATTGGTTAGTATTCAGTTTTGGTTTTAAGTTTTACCGGTTGCGCATTTCTAATGGTTTTCAAAAATAATTTTGAGATAGAGCGTCCGTGATGTTTGCTCTGATCTGTATATATATATATAGTAGTGAAAGTAACGTAATTTCGAATGATTAGCGGCCTTTAGACTCACCTGATCAATGAAACAATTGTTAATACTATAAATAAAACCCTTTTTATACAGCCTACCATGTTATTCTACACTCTTTCACTACTATTAGTGCAAGAATAACCTGCATGGGACTTCTCGCGAACTCGATACCTAACTATAGAAACCTATTGTTGAGTCAAACAACGCTGTACGTTAAAATTATTCCACAGTACAGAGTACTCACAACCTCTAACTGGATTACCTAAAACGATAACTTATCCCATATATATATATATATATATATATATATATATATATATATATATATATATATATATATATATATATATATATATATATATATTATGGAATACTGTTGGGTTTTTGCTACAATATTTTCTATACCTTT
>OZ024740.1:350710440-350717940 GCA_964016885.1 Eledone cirrhosa
AACCACCAGAGTTAGCATTTGAATAATACATCTAGGAGCTTTATAAGATATAACAGGATCACATAGTTTTTTTAACTATTGCTTATAGAAAACGAATGAGATTTTATCTTTCATTGTGGAAGTTGTTGCATGTTATATGTTAAATATATGAGGTTTAGCACAGGTTGAATGTACAAACCTTAATGCACATATCCATTATCTGTTTAGATCGACATTAATCATCCCTGTAGTACACTTCATTTTTCTCACAAGCCAGAGAGGGATGAGAGTAGGGGGGAGAGAGTGAGAGAGGGGGGGGGGGAGTATCAACGACGTCATTCGACATGCTAAAAATAAATATCACTTTGGATATTGTCCCAAGTATATTATGCATTCTTCTTAATTGATCACTTAGAGGAGGTTTTTCAGACTAAGTAGGATGATAATTTCGTCAGACCAGAGATCGGTATCGAATACTTGCATCAAAGTAGAATCTGTTTTAAACAAGATGTTAGAATCGATATTGGAATTCCTTTGATCATAGATCTGCTCTGGAGTCATAAAACAGCTTTATATCCTTGGAAAACAGTTAGTGATACTAATAATTCTATTCGGGATATTCGTAATTATGAAATGAATCAATGCGCAGAGGAGCCTCTACCCGAGCCAATGAGGCAACCTCTACGATTGCACGGTCAGCAAGAAATATCAATTAAATCTGCCTCGATTGACATTATACCGTCTTAAATATGGATTGGAAACAGTTCTACAGAGCTTTAGAAACATGTGAGCGTTACGTCAAACGCTTTTGAAAATTAGCCTACTTGATCAAGATTGACCTAGGAATAAACTTAAACAATTACAATCAACCATTTTATTAAATAATTGTTTCTGCTTTTGGCACAAGGCCAGCAATTATCCCAGTGTATTACTGATGCTTTATTTTATCGACCCCGTAACGATGAAAGGCAAAGTTAACTTCGGCGGGATTTGAACTCAGATCATAAAGGGCCGTAACTCTGTGCTGCAAAGCATGGTGTCTGACTCTCTACCGATACTGCCAATTGGACTTATGCAGTCGAGCTAGAAAGTAAGCGAGTTTGACAAGTGTGATATTGGGATTATCACGCACGTTTGTACCACATTACCTACTAAGTATATGTGTATGGTCCCGTAACTTCTGATAGAGTTGTACGCGCGCCGTATTGACATATGGCGTTTCTTGAGCATTTTAAGTCTGGTGGAACCCATCCCTCTCCAGGCCTGAGTACAGCAGATTTCTTCCAGAGAAAGATAGAGTGAGAG
Source organism: Eledone cirrhosa (assembly GCA_964016885.1). NCBI lineage: Eukaryota > Metazoa > Mollusca > Cephalopoda > Octopoda > Eledonidae > Eledone > Eledone cirrhosa. The sequence continues at coordinate 350,711,725 of OZ024740.1, forward strand.
AGAGGAAATAAAAAAGAGATATGGAAGAAAAATCCACCCCAGTACTAGACTGATACTTTTTTATCGCCCTCGAAAAAATGAAAGGCAAATTTGACCTCCACGGTGTTTGAACTCAGAGAGCAGAGAGCCGAAACGAATGCCATAAAGCATTCTATCCGACGTTCTAACGACAATTCACCGCCTATATTTCCTACAATAACATCATTTAATCCATCTTCACACCATCGTTTAGCGACTGATAGCTTTTCTGCGTTAAAAGTAAACACGTATTGCCTATTGATCAACTGATTTTGTTTTTCTTTCTTTTAATACATTGCAAGGGAGATATATCAACCATCTCCATCAAACTATTAAGAGCAATACTGCATTAAAGTGTTTGATTACAAGAATAATATTTTCGAAAGTGTTCATTCATTATAAGATTTCTTCTTTGAACATCATTTTATTAGGATCAGGACTGTTTCAGGGTGGATAAGCATTTGACTGCCTTCCGTATTTCACGACATCTAAATGGTTTCATGCATAACCTTTCCAATAGTTATGTTATACCAAATTACATATCTCTACAATTATCATTTAATGCTGCAAAAACTGAGACACTCGTCCTCTCAATGAAGCCTGTGCAATGCACGCTACATGTGAATGGAGTTTCACTGAAGCAGGTAGAGAAGTTCAAGTAACTCGTGTCCGTGTTTACGAGTGATGAAGGGGTGAGGCTGAATTAAGTGCAAAAATTGCAAAAGCTGGTTTAATAATTGTTTCTACTTTAGGCACAAGGCCAGCAATCACCCAGTGCATTACTGGTACTTTATTTTATCGACCCCGTAAGGATGAAAGGCAAAGTCAACCTCGGCGAGATAATGCGCCTGCTTCAGCATTCAGTAATCAGAAGAAGGGAAGTAGGCGTAAAAGCCAAACTCACTATCTTCAGGTCGGTTTTCGTGCCAACCCTTACCTATGGTCATGAATCAATATGAATGAAACAATACGATCGCGGATACAAGCGGCCGAAATGGGATTCTTCTGAAGGGTCTTTGGAGTAACGTTACTCGATAAAGTGCGTAGCTCGGATATCAGAGAGTCACTCCAGGTAGAGCCGCTACTTCTTCGAATTGAGAGATCACAGCTAAGAAGAAGAAGAAGAATTTGCGTTTTTTTTTATTTTAGTTTGTAAACCATGACATTCTGTGTATTCAACCCAAATTCCCGGGGGGCTTGTCACGCTGTGTCTCCAAAATATGCATAAATAAATACAATAAATGAAATAAAGAGTAAATGTCCGAAATCGAACTGTCTATGTCTGCCACAAAATACGATAGATTTCACAGTTTGGAACTTCCTTGTTTGTAAAATAATCCATATTTTCAGGTACTCTTAAGACAACTATTAATTTGGTAGTTTAAGAAACATTGAAAGCCCGAGGTAGTAAAAAATACACCCACTCTCTTTGACAGTCAAAAATAGTTTCTAATTAAGGCACAAGGCCATAATTTGTATCTCAATGTGAATTGAACTCAGGATAAAGAGTCGGAACAATTCCGATGCTCTGTGTATTCTACTAATCTGTCAACATTCAATAATATAATTCTTTTTTACATTGACACAAGGCCAGCAATTATTGTTTTATTGTTGTTTGGGGGGCGGTAATGTCAATCATACCGAACAAGTACTTAACTATTACTTTTTTTATAGACCCTGGAAGAACGAAAGTCAAAGTTAGCATCGGCAGGATTTGAATGTAGAAAGAAGTAATTGAATACAGCAAAGCTTTTTGTCAGAAGAATAAAGAGGAGGAGAAGGAGGATGAGGAAAAGAAGAAAGTGCAAAAATTATAATTTTGAGAAAGACATTTCTGCAACAAGATGAATCTGCGATAATAGAATAAATATATATAATTTAACTGACATAAAAAGACATATAAAATGTAAAAGTAATCACTTTAGACCTGAAATTACTTCAAGCCTCATAAACTGTTCCTTTCACAAAATATAAGTATTACACTCATTTCTTCGCTCGTAGACACATATAACTTGTTATTTTAGTTTCTTATATATTTTTCCTTTTTTTTTTTATTCCATCAATTTTCGCAATTATGGTTATGGTAATGAAAAGATAAAGAAGTTAGATATTAAATATTATTCTATACAAATTGATTCTTTCGATGAATACCTCAAGATGGTTGTGGTGGTGGGTTGGGAGAAGAGAGGCGCATGCTTTGCTTTGCAGATTGGTTTTTCAATATTTGAAATAACAATGTCAGAAATCAATATTAAAATGTTAGTGATCAATATTTGAAATTACAATTTCTTTCTTTCGATTTCTGCAATGTAATAAATAACTTTTTCTTTTATCCATTTTTATTTATCCACTGCAGCACCACACCATCGTACTTTTATATATTTCCTTCGTCAATGTTTCTCAATTTATGTATTTATGCATTTTGCGTATTAATTTGCCAACGTATTTTGTCTATTCATATATCTTATTGTCTATTTAAGCATTTTGTATTATTTATCTACATATTTTGTGGGCGTTTTATGTGTATTAGTATATTTTCGCATTTCTATGTTTGTTTTGCATGTATTTATGTGTCTTCGCTATTTTGTATCAATGTATGTTCTGTATTAATATATTTCTGTTTTATTCTTATGCTTAATTATATATATATTGTGTTTCACGTATGTTATTTATGTTATTCTGTATTTATATATCAGTATATTTTGTGTATTTAATATTTTGTGTATTGATATATAAATTCTGTGTATTTATGTATTTAGAATACATAGCGAGTATTTACTATCTATGTAAAGTGTGCATTTATGTGTCTACGTATTTTGTGTATGAAGGTATCGATGCAATGTATGTATTTATATATCTCTGTATCTTCTATTCATGTATGCATGTATTTATGTATTTCAATTATTTATATGTATGTTGTGACTATATGTATTATATATGACAATAGTTTAAGATGCTTCACAACAATAAAAGGAGGCATTAATCTACTGGCAGATATACTTCTCGCGTTGTAGAGTTATAATACTTTGATTATCAGTAGCTAAATTTACTGAGGTGGGGGAGAGTAAAATGCTTTCTGATAAATTTACCGGTGATTAGTATTCAATTGAGATTAATTTCTCCGGTGATAGGTATTACGTCTAAGACTAAGAAGTATTCAATAAAAATAATAATTTTAGTTAAATATACCTAGTGATACAATCGTGGTAAATGAAATGTATGGCTGGACTGGCATTATTTATTGCGAGCGATGCATCACGGAAAGATATGAATATCACAAATTTTCCTTAAATCATAGGAAAATTAGAAGAAGATAGTGGTCTTATGTTTCCTTGTAAATCAGATAGGATTAGTGGAAATTAATAATATAGTACACGAGTTTTTCAATCTGGATCACTAGATAGAACCGATTGATATCTCATTCAGTAGAGTTAAGCGTCGCATCTTTGTTATGCAAAATTATCCAAACTTCATATTTCTGGAAACGTATAGCTACTACACAGAGGCAGTTAGAACCACCAAACTTACTATAATTGCTAGGCTTCGCCATCAGTAATAATCTCTCCAGCTGATCTAACATTTACAACATAAATACTGCGCCACAAAGAATAGCCTCCCTCTCCAGCAAATTGGCCTTGTGCAACATACAGGGTGTATACACACTTCAACAGTATTCTAATAAATATGTGTATACATTTTTGGGGACTCTCACTCTCTCTCTCTCTCTCAATATATATATATATATATATATATATATATATATATATATATATATATATATATATATATATATATATGTGTGTGTGTGTGTTGATTGCTACTTCTTGTCAGAAGAGTGTCCTCCCTTCGTTGGACATTACACGGTCATGTGCACGCAGGTGACTTTTCACACCCGCTTTGGTTTTGCAGACCCGTTCACAGATGTGACACTTGAACTGACTGTCTTCTGTCAATACTGGATGTTATACACCCTCGTAAACCTTGGTAAAGGCCATGATTTATTCTTGGCTACTCTGCAGGGTAGAGGCATACGCTGAGATGACAGTGATGAAACGTCCTCTAGAAAAAGGACACCTTTGGTGCATGATAGGATCACTAATGCCTATCTGATAAATGATATTAAGGATAAAACTTAATGTGAACTGTTCATAATCATGAATAGGATTGATATGCACAGCCGAGGTCGAACTGGTATCAAAATTGGTGTTTATAGGATTGTCTGCAGACGCCATAATGCTACTTAACACATCGGAAGATGATCACCGACATGTAATGTTTAGGTTAGCTGCCAAGTCCTGCAAAACAGGTATGTAAGTCAGCCAACCGAAATGAGGTTCCTCCGAATAGTCTCTGGAGTGACGTTGCGCGGAGGTAAGGAAGTCGGTCCAGATAAAGCCGCTACATCTCTGCATCAATGATCACATATGGTTAGAATAAGCAAAGCCAACCGGCAGGAGATCCGAAGGTTGGTCTCACTTGGGAATCATAAGGAGTATTTGGTGACTGTTGCTCCCAATAAGAACCCCTAGAATACGTGTCTGAGGAGTATGGTCCACGGCGCTCACAACAATAAATTGGGCACAAAATCTGTATACATATATGAATAGGCAGACAGACAGACACAGATAGACGGACACATATAGACTGTGAGAGAGAGACAGACAATCACAGACAGATAGATAGGTAGATAGAAACAGCATGTTTTCAGTTATACAAGATATTTTTAAATTGTGAGACATATTTTTAGTAGGGAAGTGGTTGAGATATTTTAGTAGGGAAGTGGTTGAGATATTTTAAAAGGTACTGTAACTGGCTAAACCTCTTCGTGTGATTGAATCGCAATGAAAGAGGTAAGATAGAATCGTTAAAATGTAGTATGACATAGGATTCCAATTTAGTCTAGATAATTAAGAATATACGATTCTCCATTGTAGGTTTGAGAAGGGGATGGAGGTACGTCCGTTTACAAACATCTGTGACCTCTGTGTAGTAGCTGCGAATAACATAATTAAAATGGAAGCCTTCAAGTTATTCCAATTAGTGTGTATTTACTAAGAATATTCTTCGTATTTCTCTAAGATATGATTTAATTTTTCTTAACGTTGTTCCGTCCTAACATCACGTACTTTAATCTTTTACACCGTGTCTTCGTATTATATTTATATCAAATAAAAAGATAATTCGAGTACTTTATATAAATTTCCACATTTTTAACAATGTCAACTTCTTTGGAAAACGTAAATAAAATATTTACGCTCTTGAGGCATAGTTTTAAGGACATGGATTAAATGTTTTGCGGTATTTTATCTGGCGCTTTGCATCTTGAATTCAAATACCGGAAAGGTAATCTTCGCATGACATTAGTTTAATGACGATAAATGGCTAGGGTGGCGGATTGACAGATTATTTTTGGCATAGCATATTTAATGGCTCTGTTCATATACTGTAAATAGACGAGTAAGATTATATCATGTATACTGACTTCAGTAAATTCAACTACTTTCAGTAGAATTCGATTCTATTTTCCCCCAATATATTTCTCATAGGAACAGAATTATCATTGGTGACCCAACAAGCCAAACAATCCATAGATGAACAGACTAATCACTAAATATGTTTGATCGCGGGAAGATTTGACTAGATGGAGGAATATGTTTAAATGTGTTTAAGCATAACGTGTTAGAATATATGTGCGGGATGTGTACAATCATGTGGTATTTTGCATATATGTATCCATGAAAGAAACGCCCTCTTTCTCCCCCCCCCCCCTTCTCTCTCTCTTTTCCATAAAAAAGCATACGAAGAAGAAAAATTGCAGTGTCCATGGTAGCTGATGAGAAAGTAAGATGCATGTGTCTGTTCATTCAACGTTTATACTTTTCTTTTAATTCCTTGTGATAATCCAAATTTTCAAAAAGAGAGACTAGAAAGATTATTTCAATTATAGAAGGATCTCCTTGTTAAGCGACCTCGTTTAAGTCAAGACAGCTGATGAACGGTGCGATTTTCGCCCCTGACGCAACACAGTCGATTAGATATTCACACTGTGGCAGGTCTTCGAGAAATCGAGGGAGTATTGCCAAGAGGTGTATACTTGTTTCGTAGACCTCGAAGAAGCATATGCCCGCCTTCCACGTGACGTGTTGTGGAAGATTCTGCTCGAGTATTCTTATTGATCTGATGTCTCTATATGAATGC
>OZ024740.1:350720440-350782940 GCA_964016885.1 Eledone cirrhosa
TGGTTTCAGCTATTTGATTGCGGACAAGTGGATGCACAGCATTGGAAGGTGTTTAGTCGATATTGGCATCAGTACTTACATTTTCAAGCCTGCTACTTATTTTATCGATCTCTATTTGTTGAATCGCTAAGACATAAACATATACACAGGCCCAAGCTTAAACATAGATGTGTACACAACCACATATTCACATGAGGCTGTAGCAGAAGACACATGCGCAAAGTGCTATGCAGTGTGACGTAAAAATAGACAGACATATTCTGTATATAATCCTGTATTTAATCTACATTTTCACAGATATATTATCACAGATTTGTTAAATTAAATTATTTCCATTTCTTCATCAATTATAATATTCTAAAAGAGAAATATAGTCTATGTTTGGTAATGTGTGTGTCGCAATAATATTCACGTGAACTCGACAATATATATCTCTTATTTAAATCAAAGTATAACATACTGAAAAAGATCAACGAATAATCAGCAGCAATTATAAATAATATGGGGCTACGGCATACTCCTTGTAAAAGAATAAAACAGAAAAAATATAGATCTGATATGCCATATTAAAGGAAATATGCTTAGTACAGCTTCACAGCTTTGTAATTCATCTCTACGGCAATTATTTGTTTCTGTGAATTGCACTTCATTAACTGTTTATATACTAGGATTTTCGCACAGTTTTGGTAATCCAAATCCAACTCAGGAAATGTTAGGCTGTTATAGAAAAACTTGCCCAATATTCCACACAATTAAATATAATCCGGAGCCACGCGATTGAGAAGCAAACGTCTGAACTATAGAACCATGTCGACACTAGATTTCATTGTATCAAAAATACATGCATGCCTTTATCCTTGAATTCTTCTAATTTCTTCTGAAATAAAAATTGACCAAACATCATGCAAGACTTTTACAACATTACTTTATAAGTGTGAACGCAGGATGGCCGAATGGTTAAGAAGTGTGTTTCACAATTATAAGGCTCCATGTTCAATCACATTACGTGGTATCTTAAATATACGCCATGCACCATCGCCTCGGTTCAACCCAAGCTATGGAAATGGAATTGGAGAGATAAAATCTCTTTCGAAGCCTGTCGGATTAATTGTAGCTGTAATTCATCACGCTGATTTTCCCAGATAATTTCGGCGAGCACGCATGTATTGAGTACCCAGTCACTTCTATGTTCATTTTATGAGCTGACTGTTCTGCAGACTGTTCTGTTTAGTGAAAGCCTGGAACAATCATCGTCGAAACTGACAGAAGTCCAACCCATTTAAAAATGTGAAATATATCTAGGAAAAACAAACACATATATGATATCTCTACCATCAAGGAGAAAGTAAATCTATACCAAAGAAAATGTCAAAATATTATTCATATTATACATGTGGTGAATATGAGACAAGTAGCAAACCGATAATGACGGTAGGGGTTTTGGTGCCCTATGACATATACTGGTGATATTGTTAGTGTTGTGTAGGAGGTAATGAAAGTAATAAAGTGCAGATGGATGTGGTGATGAAATCTATAAGTTAATTAGAATCCCATCTACCTACTACAGTTTCAATTACTACATAAACAACAAGTTGCGTCTGAGCGATATATATTAATGTTACACGTGTCAAGCCTGTGATCGCATGTACGTGTATGTATATCACGATTAACATATATATATATACATATGTATGTATATATAAATACACACACCCACCCACACACCCACACACACACACACACACACACACAGATATATACATATATATATAAACAAAATTAGAATATGGTTTTTTGCTCTAACATAGCGGATACAATAATTTGTTCGTGAGATTTATGTTGAATAATAATTGTTTCTACTTTTGGCACAAGGCCATCAATTACCGAGTGCATTACTGGTACTTTATTTTATCGACCCCGTAAGGATGAAAGGCAAAGTTAACCTCGGCGGGATTTGAACTCAGAATGGCAAGGGCCGTAACTATGCGTCAAAGCATGGTGTCCGACTCTCTACCGATACTGCCAATCACACCTTTATTTATGTTGAATAATAATATGTTGAATGATAATAATATTCGATTCGTTATAATAATATTTGATATAAAACTCACGAATTCATACACACACACTCACACTCAGACACACACACACACTTACACACACACACATAGACACACACTCACACACTCATACACCCATGCACTCACACACACATGCACTCACACACACACGCGCACAAAAACACTCATACCCACACACATATATGAGCAAGGAAGATGGAAAAAAACTTACCTCAACACTTAATTTTAAACCTTTAATTTCTAGTTTTTAATTCCCATTAACTCTTTTTAATTGTAATACTCAACATTTGATAAGATGAATTTTAATAATACATCGAAACCAGAATATATTATATACTTTATATACTTTATATACATTATAAAACTGTTTTTTAAAAGAATTGTCCCGCTCATTTTTTCAATAATGTCATCTTTTCAATAATATCACTTTGACGAAGGAAAAAAAAGAAAAACAGACCCTAAAATATATTTTCCGTGCTATTTCCAACTTCACCTTTTCTCTATATCCACTGCTTTGTATAGAACCTTACTTCCCTTTTCTAATATATATATATATATATATATATATATGTAGATAAATCTACCAAAAGTTTACGGTAGTGTCCAATCCGTATGAAGAACTCAATGTAATCCGGATATCATGAAAAGAGAAGATGCATTCAAAAACTACTTTCGGTGAAAAATAAACGGAAAAAAGAGTCAACATAAATTAATAAAATAATGAATAAACAAAGAAACAGTTCCTTATATTAAAAAAACTTCATCATTTTACGATCGTTTCTAGGATATATATGTGTTAGAGTTGGTATGCATATTCTATAGATCTATGTACAATATACAATATTTATACAAACTATCAGAGGGAATATACATACCTACACATATATATGCGTAGTAGGTATGTATATTCCCTCTGATAGTTTGTATAAATATTGTATATTGTACATAAATCTATAGAATATGCATACCAACTCTAACACATATATATCCTAGAAACGATCGTAAAATGATGAAGTTTTTTTAATATAAGGAACTGTTTCTTTGTTTATTCATTATTTTATTAATTTATATATATATATATATATGTATATGTATATATATATATATATATATATATATATGTATATGTATATATATATGTATATGTATATATATATATATATATATATATATATATATATATATATATATACATATACATATATATCTACATATACATATATATATATACATATACATATATATATACATATATATATACATATAAATATATATATATATTAATAAATGGAAACTATATTTATAAAACCATAATTATTTTATTATATATATTTCTTTCAAGGGCAACCAAGGCAAATTTTGGTGCGCTTTCATTTTAATTGTAACCTCTGCATATATATATATATATATATATATATATATATATATATATATATATATATATATATATTTAATACATTAACAGAGAAAGCTTTAAGCGATACTCTGACCAACTCCATCTCACTCAACAAACATTAGGATATACCTAAGTATAATCCCAATTTAGTGTTTGGGGTGCTAACTAATCAGTATTTCGTGGATAGCTGGTTGTATTATTTTATATGAGACATAATTAAATAAATCTCTCTTTCCTTCCATACGATCGTTTCGTTATAAGATTTCTACAAGTTGGGATAAATAATGTCCAAGTTATGTAGAAACTTGTATATAATCCATAGATATACACACAAGCGGGGCCTTATAACTCATCAGTGGATGCCCATGCAATATCGATATAAAAAAAACTACATCGATATTAATAATTAGTGATGGTCTCCGTCAGTGCTAAAAGAACAGCTAAATTTGAAAAGCCAGTAGTCCTTCAAAAAGAAAATTCATACTGTGCCCAAAAGGGAAAGGGGAGGTCATCGTAAAATATAAAATAATATACACGCTGGTCATTGAAGCCTGTAAGGTATTTTAACCACGTGTTTAAGAACTCATTTGTATATATATATATATATATATATATATGAGAACAAACGTGCTGCGGGGTTGCCAATGGATTACATATGAATAAAGTTAGTCCTTCATCAGTGATCTTCCAACCATCATTGGTATTTCATCGCTTTATAGACCATATACCTCCGTTTGGTGCGAGCAACAGCTAAAAAAAGTCGTTGGGAGACGTAAATAAAGGGGACACGAGTGTAAACAAACAAAAATGGTGAAGCAACGAAAAGTGAGGAAGAAGGAGTCAAGTCCCAAATTTCTATGAATTTAAATTCGGTGAAATCGTGAACGAGAGAGAATAAAGACCATCAAACCTGGTTGAAATGAGAGCAAGGAAGGAATTTCGCACAGGTCTAACGGGAGGAAGAAGGGGTCTAGTCTGTGAATTCGGTAAACATAAGTTCTGTGAAATCGTAGACGAGAGAGAGAAAAAATGCCGACCGGCCTGGCCAAGCGTGCGAAAGAAAAGAATTACGCACAGGTCAAACGGGAAGAAGGAGGAGGAGGAGAGGTAGTAACAGAGAATGAGTGAGCGAGTGAAGGGTGAGGAAGAGGCTAACAGAGAGAGTGACTGTTAGAGAGGGTAAAGATACAGAAAAAGAGGAAGGATATATTTATATATATATATTGAAAATAGAATTAGAAGTTTTCACCGTAAATTGACTACAGAAAATAATTTAATATTGGGGCATAGGAACCAGCATAATGTAAATAAATGACCACTAGTGTGCTTGGGTATCGACCTCACACTCTTATTTTCGCGATATGTATGTTAAATCGATTACACACAAACAGTCACGCACACTAATGCCCATTTTTCCCCATTATGGGGGTTCGTATGATTTGATTTTCACTTGTCAAGAAAACACGATGAAGTTTTATTTACATGTATTTTTTTTTTTATTGTGTATCGACCTATTGCGCGCATTTCACAGATGATTTCTGGACCCGAATCCACTATCGATCTGCTTCTCAGAGTAGCGATTCAACAAAAAATATAGTGATTTGTGAGATGATGGGTATATTTTTCGTGTATGTAGGCGTACGTAAGTGTTTGAATGCATAGACACGGTTACTCTGGTACACACACACACACACACACACACACACACACACACACACACACACACACATATATATATATATATATATATATATATATATATATATATATATATATATATATATATATATATATATATATATATATATATATATATATATATATATATATATATATATATATATATATATATATATATATATATTATATATTTAATATAGAAAGGCTTCTACAGGTCTAGAGCTGTTTCATTTGGGTGAAATCATCAGGAACCCAACTTTCCAAGTAATATGGTGGTATTTATATCTTTTCTAGTGGTAGGAGAGGGTGGTGATTGGGATGGGGGGAAGTCATTAGTTGATGGGTTTAAAGAAAAGGGAATTCTTTAAAAACTATATTTAGAATAACAAAGGCAGAAAGAATTCTATAGACAGGTTCACTTAGGCTAACAATGCCTAAGGTCAGGTGTCTACGAGCACATTTACACACGTACACATATAAAGCCCTCACTCCCACACATTGGCAAAACACACACACTCTTATACCCATAAATATATATATATATATACATACACACATACATGTATTTGCACCATAGATGTAACCTTTTCCAAGGAAGAAAGTGAGGAGAACATTACTGGTACTTTATTATATATAATATATATAATACGACATTCCTCTTTCTTTCTTACTCTATCTTTTTAGATAGATACATAGCTATAACGTCGCGCGCTTATAATATCTCTCTGTATGTCTGCCTGCATTGACTTCGCTGCTAACCAACTTTTAATTGATTATATATATATAATTATATATTCTTGTACAGATATGTTTGCATACACAAACACACAATACATCGGAAAACAGAACTACAAAACAAAATATAAACAAACATTGTATTTATTTCGTTAACTACGCAGCGAGTTGTTTACATTTAGTTTGAATGTACGAAAGCACAGGCGGCTTGTCGTCTGTTTATCCAAGCGAAGCTAGGTACGCCAGCTATATATATATATATATATATATATATGGATGCCGTTGAACACGCCAATGATGGATTTATTGAATGAAATCGATGGAGCTGGCCTTTCTCATCTTTCCATGTAGGCGGCATACAGATTAGCACCACCAATCTCACTAAACAACACAATGCCCCCTTTGACCCTTTGACTCACGTGCGTGCTATCACATTTTAACTGAAGCCAATCACTATCATTCATGATTGACCCCTCATAACTTGATTGGTTATTTGATTTCTATGCGTCACCCGCCCCTGAATAACACCTATATAAAGAGCAAACATGACCCTGTTCGAACAATCATTGTTGCTGCCGATATGCCACCCAAAATGTCCCGGCCTGGCCGCAAGATCCGATTTTCCAGAAGAAAAAATGTTACTAGAGCAGCAGAGTCTGAAGATGATCATGAACGTCGCCTTCAGCAGATGAGGACTCATACAAGAGCTAGTCGAGCAGGCCTATCTCAAGAGCAGCGCCAGTCTCGCATTCAGCAACTGAGGACTCATGCAGAAGGCAAGGCAAGAGAGCATCACAGACAGAACAAGCCAGATTTCAGCAGGTGAGTTCACAAGCTGATTGCATCCACATTGCATTACAGCATCAATGTGCCATACAGGTCCTTGCAAAACTGAGTCCGATTTTTAAGAGGGCATAAGTAGAACAATTCTGAGCAAATTTATTACAGGGCTGTCATTAATATTTGTTTGCCTACAGTAATCAATAAGAATTTTGGTATCAGTGACTGAAAAATCAAAATATTCTGGGAACAAATGATTTTTTATGTCCTCGAAAACGAGCGTTATTACGACGACGATCTTCTTAGATTTTAAAGTTACTTTCGACTTTCTTTTCTTAAAATTAAAGTGGTATTTACTTCATCTTAATAACGGAAATGCTTTACGTGTGCTAGCAGAAAAACCACCCTTCGGGTGGTTTTCTGCTAGCGTGTGTAGTGTGTATATTGATATTATACGCAAGTACATATACATGTAGATATGATACATCAAATAAAATCGTAATTGACAATATACACAGACATTGAACGAAGACTGTGTTACACTCTCTTATGTAATTAGTAACGTAATCCATGATACATTAAAAAAAGACGATATTATATATAAACTGCATTAGGAGAAAATTAGTGACAGAAAATAAATATGTTTATTTAAGCGATCGCCACCGGAAGTGTTGACATTTGAAAATTTTAAAGAAGTGAATCTTTAAATAAATAATAAAATATATTTAAGGAACAGCCACGAAATTTAGTAGATAAATTAGGTTAACTTTGCCTTTCATCCTTACGGGGGTCGATAAAATAAAGTACCAGTAATACACTGGGTAATTGCTGGCCTTGTGCCTAACGTAGAAACAATTATTTATTCAAACTAATCCAACTTATTTTATTAATGGGATAAAAAATTATAAACCATACGCAGTCCCGCGCTTCTCCCTTTATTATAGTTTAGATTCGCGCGCTTATGCGTGATAACTGAAGAAAAATTAAAGAAATTTCAAAACTTAATTACCTTTTCAAAAATTTTTTTTTATTTCCACATAGATAGGAACTTTAAGTTCAGATATGTATCCTCACATAACCTTACTGAAAAGCATTATCCCGCCGAGGTTAACTTTGCCTTTCCTCCTTACGGAGTCGATAAAATAAAGTACCAGTAATATACTGACTGGTGAATTGCTGGCCTTATGCCAAAAGTAGAAACAATTATGAAAGGTTTATATGATTAATTTTGCAAGGGTACGACAATAGCAGGATTGTGGCAAAACTAATGGTCCAGTGGTGGTGATATTTTTCACGCGTCAGAAATGAGTCACAACAATAGCCCCCCCCCCCCCCCCTGATACGTACTCGAAACGACAATGTGACTTAAGAGGGCGTGCAGTATCTTTGCACTGGAGTGGAGAGGGGCTTCCTGAAAAGATAAAATGCCGGTATACCTAGCCGGACGGGCCAGCTAATATATATATATATATATATATATAATTATTATAAAATAACAGGAGGCTGGACTGGTGTAAATCCTTGACAGGTTTATTATACTATGATCATTTCAATGACCGGGTTCAGTATGAATCCGGTGACATCATCATGTATTAAAAATATAACACAGGAATATAACAGATAAAATCCATGGGGCTGAATATCAGAGACAAGGGGACGACCGACTATTTAGCAGCTTCTCCCTCAAGTGTTGATTATTAAGTCTAGTTATGACCATCTGGCGAGGGGCCGTAAGCATATAATGTGCTACTACTTTCTTGTCAAAGAGAAATGTCAGCGTTGAGGACATGCCACAATCAGGCCGATCATGTGTGCTAGAAATTGCCGCGAAAAATGCTTTTTCCAGGTTGACCATACGGAATGACTAGTTCTACCCAGTGGTGAACCAACAAACCTGAATATATATATATATATATATATATATATATATATATATATATATATATATATAAAATCGGCCGCCCCATCGTCTCCGCTTGCAACTGCCCCACCGAACTCATCTCCGCCTTTCTCGACGCCCTCCTCGCCCCCCTTGTCACCACCTTCCCCTCCACATCTCCGACACCAACCACGCCCTGCGCCTTTTCGACTCCTTCACCTACCCACGCGGCCCACAGCCCTTCCTCTTCACCCTAGACATCAAGTCCCTCTATACAGTCATCCCCCACGCCGACGGCCTTCGCGCCCTCAAACACTACCTCGACCTTCGCCCCTCACCCATTCCCTCCACCCCCACCCTCCTTCGCCTCGCCGAGCTGGTCCTCACCCTGAATTGTTTCTCCTTCTCGGGTGAGTTTTACCAACAGGTCACGGGGGTAGCCATGGGTACAAGAATGGGCCCGAACTATGCCAACCTTTTTGTTGGCCATGTTGAGGCCCAAATCTTTGCCCAGTACACCGGCCCCACGCCCGAACTGTACGGTCGTTACATTGACGATTGTATCGGAGCCACGACCCTCACCCGAGAACAGCTCGACTCCTCTCTCTCCTTCTTCTGCTCCTTCCACCCCTCCCTCCACTTCACCACCTCTATCTCCACCACCCACGTCCACTTCTTAGACATCTCCGTCGCCTTCGACCCCTCCCACCACTCCCACCACTCCCTCGTCACCTCCGCCTTCTTCAAACCCACCGACTCCCACTCTTACCTCGACTTCACCTCTTCCCACCCCACCCACACTAAACACTCCATTCCCTACTCCCAACTTCTCAGGATCCGCCGCCTCTGTAGCCGTGATGCTGACTTTGAGTCCCAGGCCCTTTCCCTAGTCAGCCATTTCATCCGCAGAGGTTACCCCCCTCTCTCGTCCACACCGCTCTCACCCGCGCCCGTGCTGTCCCCCGCTCCACCACCCTCACCCCACGCCACCGCACACCCACCCACCGTCTCCCCTTCCCCATCACCTACCACCCCTCCACCTTACCCCTCCACCGCACCATCCGCCGCCTCTTCCGACGCCTCCAGTCCGACCCCTCCACCTCCCACATCTTCCCAACCCCACCACTCCCCTCCTTCAAACGCGCACGCAATCTCCGCACCTTCCTCGTCCACAGCTCCCTACCCCCCAACCCACGCTCTGTTTACCCCCCCCCGGTTCCTTTCCCTGTTCTAGGCCCCGCTGCAACACCTGTCCCCACATCACCAACACCACCACCTTCCAGGGTCACAACGGCCACTCTCTCTCTGTCCGGCATGCCTTCCGCTGCACCTCCTCCAACTTATGTCGGACAGACGGGACGTCGCCTGGCGGACCGAGTCACGGAGCACCTCCGGGATATTCGTCTCGGGGGCAGTTCCCCCATCGCCCGCCACTTTGGTGGCCCTGGACATTCCGCACGCCATCTCACAGTCTGTGGCCTACTCCAGTGCCACGGAACCCCCGCCAATCGCCTTACGGTCGAACAACGAACTATCTTCATCTTACAGACCCACACTCCCCCCGGCCTGAACTCCCCACCCTTATTCCTTTAGCCTTCGACCGCCCCCCTCCCCCCACACTTATCTCCCACTAACACCACTAACACACCCCTCCTTTTCACCGCCCACCACACAACTAACAATACTAACACCTCCACTCCACCCCTCATCTGACCACCCTTCCCCAACTAACATACTAACATCCCTTCCCTCCCCTCTTCCCCCCTCCTTATCACACGCACACACCCACCGGCACATATATACACGCGCTCACACTAAACACACACCCTACTACTACCACTAACCCTCACCCCCACACCTCTCACCTCCACACCTCCATCCCACCACCCCGCAACTAACCTCACTAACACCCCCTAACCCCAAGCACACGAACACACGCACCCACTTACACCACCCACCCCACACGCAACTAACATCACTAACACCCCCCAACCCAACGCACACGTACCCACACACCCTCGTACACCACCAACTCTACACACCCTACCACCACTAACCCCCACTCACACCTGCATTCAACCCCTCCCCACCTCCCGTATACTAACACCCACTAACACCTCTTCATCAAACTACACACACACCAGTACTCCACACTCCCTCCATAGAACCACGCACACCCTTCTCTCCCCCCTCCACCCACACCCTCGCTCCACACTCACTCATCCCACTAACACCCCTACTAATACACACACACACACCCTCCTCACTCCAAATTTCACACCTACCCATCCTCGCCCCTTTACCATTCCACCGACTGCTGCTATGCCCTCTGACCACCTCCCAGCACAAACAGACCACAGCACTCCCACTGCTGACCACTTCCTGTTGCGCGCGCACCCCACATCTCTCCTCTTCCGACCATCGCTTCATGGAATACCCACACGCAGAAATTGACCAACAACCAATCCACTAAACATCTTCGGAATTTACCAACTTTTCAACCATACTCTTACGTAATCACCTATATAACTCACCCACACACACACCCCAAAAATTTTTTTTCTCCACACGCCACCTACACCCACAACACGCTTAAACCCCACACACACGTGCTTTCCACCACATATCTACACCCTCAGCCTCCTGATTCCTCTCTCCCCACCCCTCTATCCACACACGCACAGACACTCCGACCCCCCCTCACACACACCTCTTCCTGAACATGCAACCCTGTTCTTCCCCAACCCTTACTTTCTCATACACACACACACACACACACACACACGCACACCTACACACACACACCACCTTCAGCCCTCCCCGCTCGGACACCCCGTCTCCCTCTCCCCACTCCACCGCCACCACCCCTACACACCCCACACCCTTGCACCACCTGT
This sequence comes from Eledone cirrhosa, assembly GCA_964016885.1. Classification (NCBI taxonomy): domain Eukaryota; kingdom Metazoa; phylum Mollusca; class Cephalopoda; order Octopoda; family Eledonidae; genus Eledone; species Eledone cirrhosa. The sequence continues at coordinate 350,731,889 of OZ024740.1, forward strand.
TTAACCCCCTTTTAATTTCAGTTTATTTTGATCATGCCTTTATTTTAAAATTTATCTCATTCCTTGTATTTTGATCATGCTTTATTTTTATTTTTATCTTTATTTTTTATTTTTTCATTCGCACCGTTTCCTTTCGCTATATGTCTCTCCACCACTCCCCTACACACCCTTTGAACTCTGTTCCCACACACTTCCCACCCGAGGAAGGGCTTATGCCCGAAACGTCGTCCCCCACCAACACCCCACTCTCCAGAGCGTGAAATTAATAAACAATTGTTGTACTGCCTCTCTGTTTTGTCCCTGTTCAAATTTTTCCATTATATATATATATTTATATATATATATATGTGTGTGTGTGTGTGTGTGTGTACAGACGTACAGTAGTATGTATATATATACATACATGCACACATATATATATATACGTATGGGTTTACTGCACATTTATTATAATGTTCGGTTTGTTTGTAAACAAACAGCCCGAATTACGCCGTACAGTACTCGGTAACCATCGTCGCCCTTTTGTTCAACACTGACAAAGGAACAATGTACTAGTTTCAAGCTTATTAGCTATCGTCAGCATCGTATACCTTTCTGTCAGATGATTGAACGTTTGAAAGTATATACTTTCCTTATGCATATTAACGGCTGAGCAACCTAATTTGCATATCGAGTGAGTTAGTCGGCCGGGCGTACCGAAAACGATAAATGGAAAAGAATGAAGCGAAAATTCATTTCTCACTCTTAGTACGGCTGATACCTAAATATAAGTATGTATACGTACATACATATATGTGTACAGACGTACAGTAGTATGTATATATATACATACATGCACACATATATATATATATATGTACGTATGGGTTTACCGAACATTTATTATAATGTTCGGTTTGTTTGTATATATGCGAGTGTGTGGGAGTGAGGGCTTTTTAAGTGTGCTTGTAGACACCTGACCAAAGGCATTGTTAGCTTAAATGAACCTTAAAAATCAGGATTGGCACCCCCAGGGTGAACCTGTCTATAAAATTCTTTCTGCCTTTGTTATTCTAAATATAGTTTTTAAACCCTTTTCTGTAAACCCATCCCAATCACCACACTCTCCTACCACTAGAAAAGATATAAATACCACCACATTACTTGTACAGTCGGCTTCCTGATGATTTCTCCCGAATGAAACAGTTCTAGTCCTGTAGACTAAATATATTAAATATTTATACTCTGCTTTGTATTGAGTACCTTACTTACTGTGGTTACCCCCGACTGAACCCGGGATAATCTTATATATATATATATATATATATATGAAAAAATGGGGAGAAGAATACTGCTGGTTGCACATGGATAACATGTAATAAAATAAGTCCCTCATCAGTGATTTGCCGACGATCATAGATATTTCATTGCATTAAAAATCATATACCTCACGTCGGTGCAATAATAACTAAATTAAGTTATTAGGACAATTAAAACGCGTAAAGCGAGTGAAACAAGATAACAACAAAGAGGATAGCTAACCGTAGAAGGAAGGGAACAAGCTTCATAGTTATTCTGTTAGCATAAGCTAGGTGAATATATGAGCGCTTAGAAAAAAGACCTTTCAGGAGCGAATTCAAATGTGAGAAAGAGAGAAAATGATTTCGTCGCGAACGGGGTGAAGTGAGAAGAGGAGAAACAGTGAGTGAGTGGGTGGAAGTGTGAGGAAGAGTTAACTGACATGACAGAGGGGGCGAAAGAAAGTAGGAGAAACAGAGAGAGCGAGGGAGCAGTAAGAGAGAGAGAGAGATAGAGAAAAAAAACAGAATCGCAGTAGGTAAATATATGTGAAAAAATGGGGAGAAGAATACTGCTGGTTGCACATGGATAACATGTAATAAAATAAGTCCCTCATCAGTGATTTGCCGACGATCATAGATATTTCATTGCATTAAAAATCATATACCTCACGTCGGTGCAATAATATATATATATATATTAGCACAGCATTAACGAAGCTTTTGGTTGCGGCCAAGCTACCGAATGCAGATTCGGAATGCAACTTAGCACTCGATGGAGAATAATACCCCAGAGTTATAACAATACGTTTAGACAGCTTTGCAAATCAAATATAGCGACCGACAGTCTAGCCGCATTGCCATAGCAACGAAAAAAACTGAACTCAGGAAAAGATTTTGACTGACCTGGACCATAACGTGGACATCGAATGCAACACATAACGCATAACGTATAGCATACAATATACATGACATATAACATGCAACATCCACGCTGGGTTTCTGTAAATCCGAGATATATATATACATGTGTGTGTGCGTCTGTGTGTGCGTCTATCCATTCATATACGAAAAAAAATGGAGCTGATATTTACATCTCACAAATCACACCAGACATTGTAATTTTTGTAGAATCTCCAGTCTAAGGAGCATGTCGATAATGGAGTTGGGTCCAGAACTTCTATGGGTCGCCCTCAGCCAATCCTCTCAGAAACGCGCGTAACAAGTCGATACAATAAATAACTGAATACATGTAAACGAAACTTAATATATACACTCTGCCTCTTCATCGAGTGTTCGTTTCGGTGTCACTACCAGTAATTCACTGAATAATATACACTATATATATATATATATATATATATATATATATATATATATATATATATATATATATATATATATATATATATATATATATACAAACAATACTGACATAAGGGAAATATAAATAAATAAATAAAATAAAAATGGCGTAGACATTACAATACAATACAATACAATAGGAGGGAACATAATAATAGTACCACTGATGATGTTGCAGATGTGCAACGAAAGAACTTTGATAGACTGTATATATATATATATATTCATATCTGTATTTTTAACCGTTGGTCAATCAATGATAAACGTTGATTGCCAAATAAATTCACTATGGAGATAAGCGAAAACCAACCAAACAGTGAGTGTGTTATGTTATTATTTCTGGCAATATTATTACAACAATATGACCCTCCTCAAGTATAACAATATATATATATATATATATATATATATATATATATAAAATATATGGAGAATAGGATTGGCTGTGTAGTTGCTAGTAAGGTAGCTTAAAATGGATTGAGAATAAGAAGAAAGCAAGAACGGGGGGTGGGGGGTCCTCATCAGTTGTCTACTGGGGGTCTCGGATATTTCCACGCTTTAAAGACAAGATATCTACCACCCAGAGCGTTCAATAACTGGGTAAGTTATTGGAAAAACGGTGGAGGGAGGAGGGGAAAATAGAAGGGAAAAGGGAAGAAAAGAGAAAACAGCCAAAAAAACAACAAACTGAGCAAACCTTAAGGTAAGAAAATCTTTCGCCCACACGCTCTTGAACTTAAGTTCTGTTATCGGTATATATATATATATATATATATATAGGAAAAAGTATGACCCCGAAGGCAGAGCTCTGAACTAAATTAGAATTTTTAGCCTGGCTAAAAATTCTAATTTAGTCCAGAAATAGCCATCGAAACGGCTTGAGCTCTGCCACCGGGGTCATACTTTTTCCTATTTCCCACTCTACTACCCTAAGTATTGAGTATTTTGGTGCGTTATGATCCATCTGGTTCCTTACCAAAATTCCTTTGTTATATATATATATATATATATATATATATATATATACGTGGGGTGAAATGTAGATGACTATGATTATAATCGGTGATTATAAATAACACTTGAAAAAATCGGGCGAAATATCCTTTGAGACGCAAAATGTGGACAGTTTCCTGCAAGGAATAGAACCCCGCATCTCTGGACTGCCGTACTATTGTGTTATCCATCACGTTAAAGAATCTCTGATCATTGATGGTAGCATGAAATGTAAACATCCTGGGTATTTTGTTTTTCAAACATTATTTATAGTGACCGACTAATATTATAATCACTTGTATTGGGACGCCTGTATTTCAAATTTCTCTAATTCTCTAAAGACAAAATGGGAATGGATATATTCTTAAGATTAGTCTGGCAGCCTTTGAATGTCACAAACAGCACTTGCTAAACAACAGTAGCAAAACTAAATATATCATCCATGTGCTAAACATTTAAAAGATCGTGAGCATGTGAGCTGTGAGAGAACCCCTCAAAAGGCACTCTGTTTCCCGAAGATGTCCCAGGCGACACTACAACTGCTGGATTCTGTAGTCTGGAAAAAATCATGATGGAATGTTCACCTCTGGAACGCATTTGATCGTAGGTCTGTACGCTGAGAATTAACCTGAAGTTAAATAACATCAACAGCACAAAGACATTTTTATAGACATTAATTCTTGCAAGAAGTAAAAGATAACAGAAAAAATTCTTCATACCAATACGAAGTTAGAACGTCGAACATATTACGGTATTTTGTTATAAAACTTTATATTCTTAGTTCAAATCTCAGCTAGGTCAATTCGTCGTTCAATCTTCTAAGGTCGAAAAAATAAAACATCAGTCAAGTCATGAGATCAATTAAATACAAAGCACCTTGCAATTATAATAGAAGCAATAGCCCCCTACGAATTAAATGCTTTAATCATTTGTCAGTTTTCATCATGATCACCACCACAACTTTCACCATGAACACCCACCCACCCATTTCTAATCAACGTCATCTTCGTAATCATCATCATCATTATCATCATCCTCAGTATTAAACTACGGGTTTTTTTGTAGTGGTTCTTGGATATTTGTTGATATTACTGATATAATCACCAGCGTAATCACCATTATCATCATCACCAGCGTATTCACCATTATCGTCATCACCAGGTTCATCACCATCATAAGAATTATCGCCATTATAATAAATAATGCATTTGATATTTTTATTTATTTGGTGGTTCTATGATGTTATTGTTGCTTGTATCTTAATAATCATCAATGTTCCTTCTTTTTATTATCTCGATTCTCATCGTTAACATTATTATCATCATCGTCATCATCATCATCATCATCATCATCCCCACAACCGCAGCACCACCCTCATTAATATCAATAGCATTATTATCATCATAACATCTAAGATCTTATTAACTGTAGGGTATCCAAGAGATTTACATTAACGTAGAAATTAAAATTCACTGAAAGTAAGATAATACTTGAATTACTTAATAAATATCAATATTCATATAACCAAGCTGGAGTGGTAAGAGTACATTTAGATATGTAAGTAAGTGTAATACTTGATATGAAAGTGGGGAAAACAGGTATGAAGAGAGGGAGAGGAAGGGGTATAATGGAATATTTTGGGGGTGGGGTAGCATACACGTTTGGCCCACTTCATTATGTTAGACTCTCCTCACCTACGTACATGCACTCAAATATAACTTCTCAATGTTGAAGGCATCCATGAGAAAAATTTCCATATCAGTTTAATTTGCCGAATCAGAGAATAACTAAAAAGACATTCTCAGTCATTGTCAGGTGTGGTGAGTACAAGTAAGATTATGTTTAACTGAAGTCAAATATGTTCGAACTGAGGTCAGATATGATTGAACTATCCCTGTAACTTCTAAAGATTAGATTCATTTTACACAGCATGTCATCAATTAATTCTTAATCTATTTCGATTTCGGTTCTGTCTTTGACAAAAATAATTTTTCTTGTCTGTCTTTCATTTTTGGCGAATGTGAAGGATGTGATTCATTACATTAATTATGCTATTCCTCATATAAATACTGAGATATAGAGCTTTATTAACTCAATGCCAAGCCAACTCAAACCATCATTGGTTCTGTGATAAAGTCCACCTTCTCCAGTTTTGGTTTCTTGTACAAAGAGACGTGGGTAGTTCATGGTACACTTATTATCCCTCATGCATGGGGAGGGTGGATTAATTGAACCACAAGGCTTATGAATCATCTGGTACTTGACAATTTCATGCAACAAAGGATCTTGCTGTGGATCAGGCAGTTCAGTTGAGGTAAATAAATCAATATCATTTGGCCAAAGTTTTCCATATAGCCAAATCAAAATGTGGGCATGTGGCAATCCTCGTTTTTGTCATTCAATTGTGTACGTCACTTTTGACTGGTCCAAAGACATCACATTTTTTTTAGGAGATCCATCAGCTTTATGACTTGAAGTCTGAACACCCTAGCTATAATATCATGGTGATATTTGGGTTCTTGATGATGATAAAGCTCACTTTTTATTTCATTCCATGTTGGGTTACATGTGAATGTAATGAAGAGGTGTCGACGACCATAGTGTCTGACATATGAAAGTGCATATTGGGTACGCTCATGCATATACCGTTACAAAGCCTGATCCTTGTAATTTGCCACAAAATATAGCTGTAAAAACTGAGGAATTTTGCCTTCAGTTGGCAACAAAGATCCAATACGATGGTATAAATTACCTTGAACTTTAAAAGTTGGCTTCATGTTCCCTTCTCTTATAATATTGCTACCAAAGGAGGTCATTTGGAAAGCAGAATTATAAGTCCTAATGTTTTTCAAGAAGTGCATGCTCCTTGGTATGTTTCCCCAAATCAATGCCTTCAAAGTATCTGGCGGTGTACCAAAGGTCTGTAAAACAACCCTTACTCCACCGCAACACATAGTGGTGGTATCTCTTTCCCATTTCTTTCCATTACAAAAACTGCACTCTTTTGACATTGCTCCAATATCAATTAATTTATCCGTAGAATAATCATGTTTTGGATCATAGTTGAAAGCTGATCTCTTCCAAGTTCCCTTGAAAGGTGCAACTCTTTTGTCAAACGTATTCAGCCTATCTTGATCAAGACGCTTACGTCTTTCTTCTGAGGATTGACGAATTTTTGCAACAACTGTTTGCTCCTGGTTTACTCCTGTCTTTCTTGCATCCTTTCTCTTTCCTTTTTTTACTCTTGGCTCTTGCGGATTGCATGTTGTTGACGTAATTGTTCTAACCGTTTTTCCCTTGCCTCTTGTGCCCCTGCGTGCAGCAGCTCTCCTCCGGTCATTTTCAAGTGTTTACTGTCGTTGTGCAGGGGTCTCTATTGACCTTGCTTTGGCTACCTGTACTTGTATTTGCTTCACTGTAGAATACTGATCATCTACATCTACTCCGTCTCCTCTTGTAGAGAATGAGAACATTTTTCTCGGAAAGTTTTTTGAAAATTAAAATGGGGATTAAATGAAACATGAATGAAATTACGTGGATATCTTCACAAGAGTGATTGAAATGAATAGTGATTGTAGAACACTGCACGCAAACGTGCACACGCATGCACGCAAACGTACACACATACACACACACACTCACACATGTTGATAGTTTTTACTTTCTGTGGAACACTATACGCACACAAACGCATACACACGCACCAACGCACGCGTGCACGTGCACACGCACTCACAAATGTCAATAGTTATTGCTTTCCTTCCCCTCTTATTTCCATACACACATCACACACATACATGTATCCACACTGACACATATACATACAGTACCAAACACAGCGTCTCTCTCTCTCTCTCTCTCTCCCACTATCCCTCTCTTTATGTGCCGGACTTCTTTCAGGGTCTCCTACCGAACATACATACAGTATCAAATACACAGCGTCTCTCTCTCTCCCTCTATCCCTCTATCTTCCAACTTATTCTATAGAAAATTGTTCTCTCTGTGTTCCTTTCTCTCTTCTCTTTGTATTTTTCTCATTTTGTGTTTCCCTCGCTCAAGCATATTCTCTCTCACGCTCTGTAACCCTTCCTCTCTTAGTCTGTCTGTTTCTTTCACTCTCACTCTCTCTTTCTCTCTTTCTTTTTCTCTCTCTCCCTCTCTCCCTCTATTTCTTTCTAGCTCACTCACACATTCACACTATTTACATTTCTCCCCTCTATCGAAAAACGTTGTGACGAAAGAGGGGATGGAGGAGGAGAAGTAAAGCGCCACTTCCTCACTTTGCCTCACCATTTCTTTCTCTACCCTCTCACTCCCGCATTGACATTATGCACAAACATACAAATACACAGACATCTACTAATATATATATATATATATATATATATATATATATATATATATATATATATATATATATATATATATATATATATATTGGAAAATGTGTGTAATCCTTGGTACAGTTAGGTATATTAAGACAGGGGGGAAGAAAAAATGGCTTCACTTGTGCTTTCAACAAATTTATTTTCTTCAAAAATAAATTTGTTGAAAGCACAAGTGAAGCCATTTTTTCTCCCCCCCCCCTGTCTTAATATATATATATATATATATATATATATATATATGTAGGAGGTGAGTTTTATTGTAGTACAATAACCTAGATTCTATAATAAATAGACGTACAGATTTATTTTCTATCTGCCTGCATAAATTCCATAGGACTTTTCACAAAGTATACAGTTAATATCCAATTCTTTATCAATTTAGAATCTTTTCTCAAAGGCACATATACATACACCTCTTTAAAATATACCCATCTTCCCACCTTACTTTAAAGGGCATTATACACTCTATAATACTTGTTTACTCATTACCCTCATTCTATCTTCACCTTGTAAAATCCTTCATAACATATACATTTATTTTTTTGACGTTAGAATATTCATCCGCAATCATTATTATTTTTTCTCTCTATCATAAATCTTTTTAATCTCAATTTCATCCTTAATTTATTATTTTTTTCTCCCCATCAACGAACTCATTCTGAATACATATTAACTCTTTATTCGCATATATTATCAATTCCTCCAATATACAAACTTTAACTTCACATTATTTTTCTCAAATCCTTCTACACACAAACCTTAATAATTTTTCTCTTCGTTAATTTTGAAATTGCCACAATACTTATCAACACACACTTTTTTTGACGTTAGAATATTCACCCACAATTATTTTTTTTCTCTCTATCTTCATACATAAATTCCCTTCGTTAATTTTCAAATTCCTTTAATTTATGTAAAACAATATATCTTTTTCTCAGTTATAAAAACTATCTCTTTCTCTCTATCACCCATCTCTCCCTCTCCACCTTCACTCTCATCTCCTCCTCCTTTTTTCATCCTTCCCCCCCCCCTCCATAAATAAAATATTCTTTCCTCGCACATATCCTCCCTTCGTTAATTTCAAATTTTTAATTTATACATTATCTTCCAACGGTTTTCAACCTCTCTATGTAAAACAATATATCTCCTCTCAGTTATAAAAACTATCTCTTTCTTTCTCTCTATCACCCATCTCTCCCTCTCATCTCCTCCCCTTTTTCATCCTTTCCACCCCCCCCCCTCTCTAAATAAAATATTTTTCCCAATATCACACATCAATCTAAAACCACTTTTCATATGTTGATTTAAAACTGCACTATCCACAAGTGTTTTTTAGCCTTCATATCATGTTCTCCTGTTTTATCTGATGAAAACACAAATATTATTGCATGATGATGTTTGTTTTTGAAATGCGCATAATAAAATACATGGAACTCCTTTAACCATCTTTTGATCTTATATATATATATATATATATATATATATATATATATATATATATATATATATATATATATAGAGAGAGAGAGAGAGAGAGAGAGAGAGAGAGAGATAGATAGATTTCTTTATTAGCCACAAGGGCGCACAAGAAAAGGGGACAATACAAAGACATGCCGGGGATTTTACATACAGTCGTGTAAAAAATATAAAAACAAACAATTATAACAATCTAAATCACCAATAGGGGGGGGGGGGCACAAATGGGTTGTTTAATACCCCGTCGATAGAACAACTCTCAACTCCAGAAGCGTGTTGTGCAAGTGCTCCTTTCTTCCTTTTGCTCTCTTCTTCAACCTACAGGCTTATAAACAGAGAAGGCCCAATCACACGGGCCATTTTCGCTTCATTCACCCACCTTTCAGTAAATTTACTGGGATGCAGTGCCTCTCTCTCCACCCTGATTCTCCTTCTAAAGTGATACTTAAAGAAGGGAATCATTTGTTGTCCGGAGAGAAAGGCATCTGTCCTCAGTCCTCTCAACCTCGTCCACCATATAACTTCTTTCACCATAGCCATCGTACGGAGGAAAACCGCCTCTCTTTCGTTTTTGAAAGAGGCTCGCGGTTTGATCCTTACTATGGACTCGGCAGTCAACTGGATGTGTCCCATACGCGACAGCAGTTGTTCTGCATAGTTCCACAGGTCGGTTACGCCCGGGCAGTGTACAATGCGTGCAGGACTGTTTCAATGTCCTGCGCGCATCTTGGATACGTCCTCTTGGAAGGATCCCTGCCAGGGCGTCCGTGCCTGTAGATCTTGTCACGAACCGGTAGAGCTCCTCTGTAGCACTGCCAGGCCAGAGACCTCTGGAAGTTGTCCCGGTCGGAAAGTCCTACCAAACAGACTGGTGAGCTCATCGTCTTCGACGCCCAGAGTCTCTCCGAGCACGTCGTCGCCCTTGTAACGTACAATCCCTCTATAGAATGTCGAAGTGGAGTCTCCACTGATTGCTGCGCCCGCTTGCCAGAGGATTGTGAGCGCCTGCGCGCATTCAATGTGCCAGGCGCCCATCGTTTTCGGTCTTTTCTTGACCCAGGACTGCATCTCCGTCAGCCAGACGAGCTGTGGGAAAGCCTGTCTTACAAACGGTGACCACACCGGTTGGGTGTCGGTGAGGAATACCTGGAGATACCGCAGCCTCAGCGCATGTTTGCGCATCATCAGCCACGGCATTCTCAGGCCTCCGTTGGAAGGGTGCTGACAGCAGACGGATCTCCTCACCAGAGGAGCCTGCTTCTTCCACAGAAACTGGAAGACCATGCGTTCCATCTTGGCGAGGTGTTCACGGGGACAAGGCACGACAGTCAAGCGGTAGTAGATGACGGACGCTATGAAAGTATCGCCACCTCCGCTCGACCTTTCAATGACAGTTTGCACTCTGCCCACTTCTGGGTGAGTGCAAACACCTTGGCCGTGACCTCGTTCCAGTTTTTCTCCATCTGGAGATCTGGACCGAACCAGATCCCGAGCAATTTCACCGGTCCGTCCGTCCAGCGTCCAACGACGCTGTCGGATGTCATCGGTTTGCCTCTCCACGTACTGAGTTGCAAACCGACAGACTTGTCCGGGTTTAGTTTTGCTCCCGTCAGCGTTTCGTATTCTTTCAGTATGTTGCCGATCATCCCGATTTCCGAGGTGCTCGACGCCATTACCGTAACGTCGTCGGCATAAGCCGACGCCGCTTTGCGCAGTCCCGGTTCTAGAGGGATGCCCTGCAACAGCTACAATTTCCGCAGTAGTGGCTCTAGAGTCAATACATACAGAATGGAGGAGAGAGGGCACCCCTGTCGAATGGAACGCGTGATTGCGAACGGCTCCGATAGGTAGCCGTTCACCTTGACCCTCGAGCAGATGCTGGTGTGCATCGCCTCGATCCATCCTCTGAACACGGGACAGAAACCGGCCGCCTTGAGAGCCGCTTCCAAGTATCGATGGTCGACCCTATCGAATGCCTTAGACTGATCCAAGTTGATCAGAGCTCCACCGAAGCCGGGTTTACTACCCACCCTCTCTATGATGTATCGCATGAGGTGGAGGTTGTCGTGTATGGACCTGGTCGGGATTGCACACATTTGCCTACCAGGTTCTCGACGACAAGCGCCAACCTCGTCGCTAGCACCTTGGCCAAAATCTTTAACTGTTGAACAGAGTTATGGGTCTGAAGTTGTTAATTTCGTCCTCCTTGTTCTCGTCTTTCCTGATCAGCGTTACTACGCCCTTGCCTGCAGAACTGGGAATTCTACCGTTCTGCTGCCAATTGCAGTAGACGGCTTCGAGGACGCCAGAGAACAAGTCCTGCATGCCTATGTAAAACTCGTAGGGTAGACCATCTAGACCGGGTGACTTGCGTTTCCCGCAGCGGCCCAGAGCGTCCCGTATCTCAGTGTCCGTGATCGGTCTTTCGCAGAACTCGGCGTCCATGTTCGAGAGACGCGACAGGCCGTCGAGGTATGAACTAAAGTCCATTGCCCCGTTCGGCTCACCGTCGTTCTGCTCAAACAGTCGCGCAAAGTGCCACTGAAAGGCCGCGCACATTTGCTTGGGGTCAAGTAGCACGCGTCCGTTTTGGTCTTTCAAATACCGAATCGTGAACTTGTTGCCGCTTTTTGCCTCCGCCACTCGGGCCCAGCTGACAGCTTTCGCTCCTTCGTTTCCTAGAGCACGTGTTTTGCTTCTGACCACGCAGCCTTCGTGTTTCGCATCGAAGAACTGGTCCAGTGTCGTTCTCGACGCTAACACTCTAGCGGCGTTGCTACTTCTAAGTGCCTCCTCTACCTTGGCTACTAGTTCTCTTTCTATTCTGTTTTTCTCTAAGACTAACTCTCTGCTATACCCTATCGATTCTATTCTAATTGCTTTCTTGAGAGAGTACCACCATCTATTGTTAATGATGGCTCCCGTTAACTGTTGCTTGACTAGTCTACTTATCCGTTCACTGTAAGCTTTACGTGCCGGCAACGATACGTTCAGCTTCCAGTATCCGGGTCCCTGTCTATGTATTCTATCACGGTTGACTAAGCAGACAACTAACTTGTGATCTGAATAGGCAACCATGTGCATTCGTGGACAGCTTAACATCTCCTTGTCCCTTTCTCTAATGAAGAACCTATCTAAATACGATCTAGATGTCCCACTGCGGTTTGCCCACGTCCACTGTGGTGCAGTCGGGAAATCCAGTCGATACCTATCGGCCAGTTGGAATTGGCTGATTAAAGTTTTGAGGCTGTTGCACCCACTCTACTGGGACATGCTCCCACATAGTCCCATCGTGCTTCTAGGATACCATTCCAGTCCCCCACTAAAAGTAAGGAGCGAGACGTTCCCAGAAAAGACTTTAGACGCTTAAAGAAGTCTGGCCGTGATTGCGATTGCCCGGTCGGGGCATAAACGGCCACCAGTCTGAAGGCTCCACCTCCAATACTGTTCACGTCTAGGACTACCAGTCTACCCTCCGGGTCCAAGTGTACTTGCTGTACTTCGACGTCCACGTTCTTCTGAAACATGACAGCCACTCCTCCTCCACCTTCTGGCTGACAGAGAGATGCGTAGATCTCAAAGTCGTCGAAGATGGGGGTTAGTTGCTGCCTGTTGTGGATCTTGGACACGGTGATGGCTATCACATCCATACTGTGTGACCTAAGGTCGTTTAAAAGTTGGCTCTGTTTCCAGGGCATCCCTAGGCCACGCACATTCACGGTTCCAACTCGTAAACTAGCCATGTTGGTGAAGAAAAATTGGAGAAAAAGGATGAAAGGTGCACTTACCTTTTCGTTTCCTGGAGATCGGGTTGTTCAATCTCCATTTGGGTGCTGGATGGGGTGGTGTTGGTGCTGGTTGGGTGGGGTGGGGAAACATTTTAACAGGACGCGGTTGATGGGTTTGTGGCAGGGGTTGTCCACGTCCTGTGAAAATTTATTTTTTAGGTCATTATAGGTTTCTATAGAGACCCTTATAAGTTTAAGGTATGGAGACGATTCTGCCTTGACGAAAGTTTTGCCTTCCGTCTCCACCTTGGGGTTTTGGGAGATGACCTCCATCAAACTCTTGTTGTTTGTGTTGATGTATGCGTATTGTTGTTTGTGTTTTTGTTGTGTTGTTTTAGTTTGTTGTTCGTCCGGGAGTTTTCTTTTTATGGTGGGTGCTTGTGTTTGGGGTGGTGTTGGTGTTGGTTTTGCTGATAGGCGGATGTTTGACTGTGGTGTTGTTTGTGTTGTTGTTTGTGTCTGTGGTTGTGTGTTGATGTTGGTGATTGGAGTTTTGGGGGTTTTGTGGTGTCTCTTTTTTGTTTTTTTAGATTTCCGCGGTTCTCCCTCTTCTTCACTTAAAGAAGGAGAAGCAGCTTCATGCGTCGATGAATAATCATCGTCAGGTGTGTGGGGTAGGGGTATGTTGTGTGGTGGTGGTTTTTCGGTGTGTGTGTTTGTGGTAGTGTTTGATGGAGTGGGATGGAGTGGGGATGTGTTCTTCAGGGGTGTTGTCTCTGTTTTTTTCTGTTGTTGTTGGTTGAGTGTCTGTTTGTTTTGGTGTGGTTGCTCGTTTCGTCTGTCGTGGTGGTGGTTGTTTTGGTGTTGGTGTTGGTAATAGTGTTTTTTAATGATGTTGTTGTTGTGTGTTTGTGGACAGGAGGCTTTTAGGTGTGCTGTGCTACCACAGCGAAAGCAATGAAATTTTCGTCCTTCTACCGAAATGTTTATTTTGTTGTTATTATCGATGACGACTCTTTCGGGTATATTGGAGATTCTCTCCGGTTTCATTTGCAACAGAATCTCCAAATCTGTACCCGCCCACCTTTGTCGAATAGATTTTCGTATCGAAAGAATCATATCAGTTTCTGGCTCTACGAAGCCAGCCAAGATCCACCAGATTTTAATGTTTGGGGGTATGTTTTTTATTTTTATTTTTTGTGTCCTTTTTCCCATGTATGTAGGGAAAAAGGTGTATGCTTTTGACACCATTGGTGTCACAGAATGTTTTTGGGCGAGTGCCTCGCTTTTAAACAGTACGGAAACACTTCCGTACTGTTTTCCTCGCTGGAGAAAATCGACATTTGCTAGAATTTCCTTGAAAGTATCTTCTATATCTGCTTGGCTAATAAATGTCGGCATTCTTGTGGAATTTGACACAGTCCTAAAGGTGACTGATCTGCGAATTGTGTCTTCCTTTATTTCAAGGGGTAAGTTAATTCTAAACCCACCCCTTTCTTCGAAAGTTACAAATGTTCTCCCTTGCTGGAGCATATCTCTTGCGTTGGAGATATCAAGATTTATAAAATCTTGTTTTTTGTTCACTGTTTCAGCGAAAGACATTTTCTTTTTTTGTGAGGTGTTGCTGTTGTTATTTTTCTCCGCTTCGACGGTAGAAATTTTAAAATCTTCAAGTGGTAATATTTTTTCCTCTTTGTTGACAGTCGTATCTATAGCGACGTCCATAGTAGCAGAAGCAGATATAACGTTAATATCTGCCTCTTTCTCTCTCTCTTTTCTATTGACGTTCTCCAGCGTTCTTGTGTTGCTCAAGTTATTTAGTTTGTAAAATCTGATATTTTAAAACAATTTTTTTAATAAAATGTTCGCCCCTACAGGGGCGAAAAATGGGATTACCAACTGACAATTCAGCTTGGAGGTTAATCTACAAAATATTATGTTTTTCAAACAATTAGTTCGTTTTTTTTTGTATAGAAATTAACAAAAAAGCTTACCAGCGATGTTCCACGCGTCAGACAGAAAGAGAGATAGATATGTTTCTTTATTAGCCCCAGGGGCACAAAAGAAGGGGACAAATACAAAGGGGGAAGTTTACATACAATAAAAACGTGTAAAATATTATCACAAATGCAATTTAAAAATTAGTCGATTTTTCCCAATAGGGGGAGACAGTTCATATGGGTAACACATACCCCGGAAAAAATGTGCAACCCTCATCGCCAGGAGTACGAAGAGTTTGTACTCCTTTCGTCTCTTCCTCCTTTTCCTCAACCTACAGGCTGATATAGAGAGAAGACCCATTCACTCAAGCCATTCTCACCATTTTCACCCACCTTTCATAAAACTTGCTGGGGTACAGCACCTCTCTCTCCATCCTGATTCTTCTTCGAAAGTGGTATTTGAAAAAAAGAATCAGTTGTTGGCCGGAGAGAAAGGTGTCTGACCTCAGCCCTTTCAACCTTGTCCACCATACAACCTCTTTCGCCATAGCTATCACACAAAGGAAAACCGCCTCTCCTTCGTTTTTGAAGGAGGGTGGCGGTTTGATCATGACAATGGACTCGGTGTTCAAACGGATTGGTCCCACCCGCGACAATACTCGTTCTACATAGCCCCACAGGTCGGTGACGCCCGGGCAGTGTATGAATGCGTGCGCGACGGTTTCTTCGTCTCGCACGCACCTCGGACAGAACTTTTTTTCAGGGTCCCTGCACGGGCGCCCATGTCTGTAGAGCTTGTCTCGAACTGGTAGAGCTCCTCGGTAGCACTGCCAGGCCAGGGACTTTTGGAAGTTGTCCATCGGTCCCGGGCGGAAAGTACTATCGAACAGACTGGCCAGTTCATCTTCCTCTACGCCTAGAGTTTCACCGAGCGCGTCGTCGCACTTGCTGTTGATCAACCCTCTATAGAATGACGAAGTGGAGTCTCCACTGATCGCCGGGTCCGCCTGCCAGAGGGCTGTGAGCGCCTGAGCACATTCGATGTGCCAGTCGCCCACTTTCCTCGGTCTTTGCTTGACGCAGGACTGCAGCTCGGTCAGCGAGACGAGTCGTGGGAAGGCTCGCCTCACAAACGGGGCCCACACCGGTTGTGCGGTGAGGAATACGTAGAGATGCCGCAGCCTGAGCGCGTGTTTGCGCATCGTCAGCCACGGCATCCCCAGCTCTCCGTTGGAAGGGTGTTGGCAGCAGATGGATCTTCTCAGCAAAGGAGCCCGCCTCTTCCAAAGGAATTGGAAGAGCGCGCGCTCCATTTTGGTGAGCGTTTGGCTGGACAAGGCACGACGGTCAAGCGGTAGTAGATGGCGGATGTTATAAAAGTGTTCGCCACCTCCGCTCGACCTTTCAAGGATAGTTTGCACTCGGCCCACTTCTGGGTGAGTGCAAACACCTTGGCCGTCACCTCTTTCCGGTTCTTCTCCACCTGGAGGTCGGGACCAAACCAGACCCCGAGCAGCTTTATCGGTCCTTTCGTCCAGCGTCCGACGACGCCATCGGAAGGCATCGGTTTGCCTCTCCACGATCCGAGTTGCAAACCGATGGACTTGTTCAGCTTCGCTCCTGTGAAACTTTCGTATTTCTTCAGTAAGGTGCCGATTTCCTCGATTTGCGAAACGCTCGACACCATTACTGTCAAATCGTCGGCGTAGGCCGACGCCGCTTTCCGCAGTCCCGGTTCCAGAGGGATGCCCTAAAATAGCTCCAACTTCCGCAGTAGTGGCTCGAGAGTCAGTACGTACAGAAGGGAGGAGAGAGGGCATCCCTGTCGAATGGATCGCGTGATATGGAACGGCTCCGAGTGGTAGCCGTTCACCTTGACCCTCGAGCAGATGTTGCTGTTGTGCATTGCAGCAATCCAGACCCTGAACACGGGTCCGAAGCCTGCCGCCTCGCGCACCGCATCCAGGTAACGATGGTCAACCCTATCGAAAGCCTTAGACTGACCCAAGTTTATCAGGGCCCCACCGAAGCCGGGTTTACACCACACCCTCTCTATGATGTATCGCATGAGGTGGAGGTTGTCGTGTATGAACCTTGTCGGGATTGCGCATGTCTGCGCTTCTCCCACCTGGTCCTCAACGACAAGCGCCAGCCTCTCTGCCAACACCTTGGCCAAAATCTGTAACTCTTTGTTTAGCATAGTTATGGGCCGGAAGTTGCTTATGTCATCACCCTTATTCTCGTCCTTCCTGACTAGTGTGACTACGCCCCCGGTCACAGAACTGGGAATTCTCCCGTTCTGTTGCCAGTTGCAGTAGACAGATGCCAGGAGACCGGAGAATAAGTCCGGCATTGCTACGTAAAATTCGTAGGGTGGACCGTCGAGACCTGGAGATTTGCGTTTGCCGCATTGGCTCAGCGTGTCCCCTAACTCAGCGGCTGAAATCGGCTTTTCGCAGAACTTTGTCTCGCTGTCCGAGAGTCGCGGTAGGCCGTCGAGGTATGGATCGAAATCCATAGCCCCTCCCGGCGCGCCGCCCTTCCCGAACAGTTGAGCAAAGTGCCGCTGAAAGGCCGCACACATCTGCTTCGGCTCACGTCTCACGCGTCCGTTTTGGTCCTTAAAAGACCGAATAGTGGACTTGTTGCCACTTTTTGCTTCCGTCACTCGGGCCCAGCTAACAGCTTTGGCTCCCTCGTTTCCCAGAGCACGTATTTTGCTTCTGACAACGCAGCCCTCGTGCTTTGTTTCGAAGAACTGGTCCAAGGCCGTTCTCCTTGCTAGCACGCTGGCTACGTTACCACTTCTAATTGCCTCTTCTACTTTATCTACCATTCCTTCTCGGTACTATTGCTATCTAACGCTAATTCTTTACTAAAATCTAACGAGTCTAATCTAACTGCCCTCTTGAGAGAGTATCACCATCTGTTGTTGATAATGGCCCCTGTGAAGTGCTGTTTAACTAAAGTGCTAATCCGTCTACTGTAGGCTTTGCATGTCGGTAACGACAAGTTCAGCTTCCAGTAGCCGGGTCCTTGTCTATGGGTTCTATCAAGGTTGGCCATGCAGGTCACTAGTTTGTGATCTGAATAGGCAACCGTGAACATTTGTGGACAGCTTAACATGTCCATATCCTTATTTCTAACTAGAACCCTATCTAGGTATGATCTAGATGTTCCGTTGCGATTAGTCCACGTCCACAGTGGCACAGTCGGAAAATCTAGTCGATATCTATCGGCCAGGTCAAATCGGTCGATTAACTGTTTGAGGTTGTTACACCCCCTTTATCGAGACATGCTCCCACATAGTCCCAACGTGCATCTAGGATTCCATTCCAGTCCCCCACTAAAAGCAAGGAGCGGGACGTTCCCAGAAAAGTCTCTAGACGTTTGAAGAAGTCTGGCCGCGGTGTCCCGGATGGGGCATATGCATCCACCAGCCTGAAGGCTTCACCTTCACTACCGTCAACGTTTAGGACCACCAGTCGACCCTCCGGGTCCAGATGTACCATCTGTATTACGAGGCCCAGGTGTTTTCGCAGCAAAACGGCAACCCCGCCCCCACCCCCGGCCGACAGAGAGATGCGTAGATCTCAAAGTCATTGAAGATGGGGGCTAGTTGTCGCTCGCTGTGGTTCCTGGACTCGCAAATGGCTACTACATCCATACTGTGCGACCTGAGGTCGTTTAAGAGTTTGCCCTGTTTCCAGGGCATCCCCAGGCTGCGTACGTTCACACATCCAACTCTTATATTGGCCATGTTGATGCTGAAAGGTTAAAAGAGGAAAACAAATCACTCACCCTTCGTCTCCTGGGGACCAGGCTGCACGATTTCCATGGGGGTATTGGAGGGGTTGTCTGGGTGGGGAGACATTTGAGAAGGACGCAGTTAAGTGGTTTCACACAGGAATTCCCCACATTCTTTTCAAATGTTTCTTTTAGGGACCTATAAGTTTGTATAGGGACCCTAATCAGTTTTAGGTTCAGTTCTTTGTTATTTTTAATAGAGTGGGCGAAAGTTTTCCCTTCGGTTTTCAATGAAGGGTTGTTCGTGATGGTCTCCATTAGTGTTTTGTTTTCAGGGTTTATGTAAGTGTAAGTGTAATTTTCTTGTGTTGTGTTTGTTTTTGTCTGTAGTTCTTGTGTGTGCTTTCGTTTTGTTGTAGGTATTTTGTTTTCAGGAGGTGGGGATTTTGTTTGTGATGTTTTTGTTTTTTGTGTTGGCGGTTTGTGATAGTGTTTGCTGGTTTTTTGCTTTTGTGATGTTTTTTCTTTCTTTTCGAGCGATGGGGTTCTCCCTCGTCTTCACTGGGTGATGGGGAGATAGCCTCATCTGTTTATCGTCTGTGTGATTGGGGAGGGGTATGTCTTGGGGAGCTGTTGTGTCTGTATGTGATTTTGCAGTGGTTTTAGTTGGAGTGGGGTTGGGTGGGACTGTGTTTGTTGTGGTTATTTTTGTGTGTTGGTGTTGTTGTTGTTGTGGTGGTGTTGGTGGTTGTGCTATTTTGATGGGTGTCGGCAGAAGAGTCTTTTTTTTACTCATTAATTTAGGACAGGAATCCCTCAGATGACCCCTGCTATAGCAGTGGTAACATGAAGGCAGCCTACCCTCAACTGAAAAGTTTATGTAGGTGAGTCCGTCCAGGAGTACACGTTGTGAGATCATAGCTATTCGCTCTGGGCTCATTTGCACCACAACTTCAACGCTAGTCCCATTGAATACATCTCTGGGGACTTTCCTACTGAAAGTATTCTGTCTTCATCAAAATTGATGAAGCCGCACAGTATCCACCATATGTTTACCTTTGGTGTGACACTGGTGATTCTAATCTTTTGTGTCCTTTTTCCCATGTATGTAGGGAAAAAGGTATACAGGTTGGATACAATTGGCGACACAGAGTAATTTTGGGCCGTCAATTGATCCTTCGTGAGTACCGAAATACTCCCAAAGAGTTTGCTTCTTTGAATGAATGAAATATCATTCATTGAATTTTTGAAAACCAGTTCAATTTCTTTCTGTGACAATTGGACCGGTTTTCGGGTAGAATTGGAAACTGTCCTAAAAACTATCGTTTTGAGAGCAGTTTCCTTGCGAATTTCTACCGGAGAATTGATGCTGAAAGCACCATTCTTTTCGAAAGTAACATATCTCCTAGAGTCCTTTAAAAGTTGTTCGGCATTTGTTATTTCGAAATATGTTAGTTCCTCCTTTTTCTGAACTGTCTGTGCAAAGGAGATTTTCGGTTTCTTTGTGGAATTATCCATGTTGGTGGTGTTGTCATTATTGTTGTTATTGTTGTTGTTATTCTTGTTGTCACTGATGTTGATATTGTTCGTATTTTCCTTGGTGTTAGTGTTGGTGTTGTTGTTGTCTTTGATGCTGGTATTATTGGTGTTGTCTTTATTTTTTTCTTTGTTGTTGTTGTCATTGTTGTCTTTATCATCATTATTGGTGTTGTTGTTATTTTTGTTGTCATTGTACTGTTTGGTGTCATTTGTGTTGTTTGGATATGAATTTGTTTTTACAATTTCATTTCGTCTTTCCATCTCCATAGTATCTAGGGAAGAAGACGATGTTGACTGCGAGCTATGTAGTCTTACCGACTCTCCACCACCATTATCGTCGAACGCAGCGTTCATAACGTAATCAAACTTCTTAAGATATTTTTTCCAAAATTCGATGGAGAAAAATTTTTCAAACGAATATTTCGCCCCTGTAGGGGCGAAAATGAGTTGACCCACCGCCTGAAGGTCCAGACGGCGGGTCAAGTTAAACAATAATATAAAATTTAACTGAAAACTCACGTTTTTTCTTACATAAATTAACGGAAACTTCTCCGCGGAATTACACACGTCTAGTAGAGAGATAGATAGATAGATAGATAGATAGATAGATAGATAGATAGATAGATAGATAGATAGATAGATTTCTTTATTTACCATAAAGGCATAAAAAGAAGGGACAAATACAACGGGGGAGTTTACATACAATCGAGTAAAAAGGGTATAAAATGAAAATAATCGAAAATAACCTCAAAAGGGAGGGGACGTGATGGGGGTTGCACCCCCCCCCCCGAAAAAGTGTGCAATCCTTTGCCCAGGGAGCACATAGAGAAGGTGCTCCCCTCTCCTTCACTTCTTTACCTACAGGATGGTATACAGAGAAGGCCCATTTACACGAGCCATTCTCGCCACTATCACCCACCTTTCATAAAACTGCCTGTGGCCAAGCATCTCTCTCTCCATTCTTATCCTTCTTCCGAAGTGATATCGGAAGAAGTAGACCAGACTATGGCCAGAGAGGAAGTTGCCTGACCTCAGACCTTTCAATCGTGTCCACCAAACAACCTCTTTCAACATGGCTATTACGTACAGAAAAACCGCCTTTGCTTCCTTTGTGAAGAGGGGAGGCGGTTTGATTGTCATCACGGACTCGGCCGTCAATTGAATCGGCGCCACCCGCGACAGCAGTCCTTCGGCGTAGCCCCACAGATCAGCCACGCCCGGACATTGCACCAATGCGTGCGCAACGGTTTCTTCGTGACGCACGCATCTAGGGCAAATCTTTTTTGAGGGACCCCTGCCCGGGCGCCCGTGTCTGTAGAGCCTCTCTCGAACGGGTAGAGCCCCCCGGTAGCACTTCTGGAAGTTGTCAATTGGTCCCGGGCCGAAAGTCCTACCGAACAGGCTGGCCAGTTCGTCCTCTTCCATGTCCAGCGACTCTCCAAGGGTGTCATCGCCCCTGCTAGCCACCAGCCCTCTATAGAATGATGAGGTGGATTCTCCACCGATGGCCTGGCCCGTTTGCCAGAGAGCCCTGAGCGCCTGAGCACACTCAGTGTGCCAGTCTCCCAGTTTTCCGGATCTTTGCTTGACCCAGGACTGCAGCTCGGTGAGCGAGACGAGTCTCGGGAAGGCTCGTTTCACGAACGGAGCCCACACCGGTTGACCAGCGAGGAATACCTGTAGGTGCCGTAGCCTTAATGCGTGCCTACGCATCATCAACCACGGCATCCCCAGCCCTCCTTTCGAAGGTTGTTGGCAGCAGATGGATCTTCTCACCATAGGAGGGCGCTTCTTCCAAAGAAATTGGAAGAGCATGCGTTCCATGGTGGTGAGTGTTTCCTTAGGGCAAGGCACGACAGTCAGGCGGTAGTAAGTGACGGACGCTATGTAAATGTTCGCCACCTCAGCCCGGCCTTTTAGGGACAGCTTACACTTGGCCCATTTCTGGGTTAGTGCAAACACCTTGTTCGTAACCTCGTCCCAGTTCTTTTCCACCTGGAGGTCCGGTCCAAACCAGACCCCAAGCAATTTTACCGGGCCCTCCATCCAGTGTCCGACGACACCGTAGGGAGGCATCGGTCTGCCTCTCCACGTTCCGAGTTGCAGCCCGATGGATTTTTCCCGGTTCAGTTTCGCTCCTGACAACCTTTCGTAATCCTCCAGTAATGTACCGATCGCCTCGATTTCCGAGTCGGTCGATACCATTACTGTTACGTCATCGGCGTAGGCCGACACCGCTTTTCTCAATCCTGGTTCCAGGGGGATACCCTGCAACAACTCTAACTTCCTCAGTAAAGGCTCGAGAGTCAATACGTACAGAAGGGAGGAGAGAGGGCACCCCTGTCGAATGGATGGTGTGATTTCGAACGGCTTCGAAAGGTAGCCGTTCACCTTGATCCTAGAACAGATGTGGTTGCTATGTAAGGCAGTGATCCAGCCTCTGAAAACAGGACCGAACCCAGCGGCCCAGGTAACCATGGTCGACCCTATCGAAGGCCTTAAACTGATCCAAGTTGATCAGGGCCCCACCGAAGCCGGGTTTGTTGCCAACCCTCTTAATGATGTTTCGCATGAGGTGGAGGTTGTCGTGAATGGACCTGGATGGGATAGCACATGTCTGCGCATCTCCCACCAGGCTACCCACGACAAGCGCCAACCTCTTTGCTAACACCTTGGCCAAAATCTTTAACTCTGTGTTTAGCAGGGTTATGGGCCGAAAATTATTTATACTATCCCCTTGTTCTCGTCCTTCCTCACCAGCGAGACTACGCCCTTGGCTACAGAACAAGGAATTCTCCCGTTCTGCTGCCAATTGCAGTAGACTGCTTCGAGGAGTTCGGAGAAGAAGACCGGCATTGCCAAATAAAATTCGTAAGGTATACCATTGAGACCTGGAGATTTGCGTCTGCTGCATTGGCTCAGCGCAACTCCGATCTCATCAGCCGAGATTGGTCCCTCGCAGGATTCTGCCTCTTCGCTCGAGAGACGCGGCAGGCCGTCGAGGTATGGACCGAAATCCACGTCCTCGCCCGGACCCCCGCCTCCCCCGAACAATCGGGCAAAGTGCCTTTGAAAGGCCTCGCACATCTGCTTAGGCTCCCGGATCACCCGTCCATCCTCGTCTTGCAAAGACCGGATGGTGGATCGATTTCCACTCTTAGCTTCTGTCACGCGGGCCCAGCCAACGCCTTTGGCCCCCTCATTATCTAGAGCACGTATTTTACTTCGAATGACGCAGCCTTCGTGCTTTGCATCGAAAAACTGGCTCAAGGCCGTCCTCGATGCCAGCACTCTGGCCACATCTTCGCTCTTGATTGCCTCTTCTAATTTACCTGTTAATTCTTTCTCGTTCCTATTCCTATCGGCAGCTAACATCTTGCTATAACTTATTGATTCTGTTATAATCTCTCTTTTGAGAGATGCCCACCATCGGTTGTTGACGATTGCACCCGTCAACCTCTCCTTAACTAATCTGCTAATCCGGTCTCTGTAAGCCTCTTTTGCCGGTAAAGACAAATTAAGTTTCCAGTAACCGGGACCCTGTCTAAGTGTTCTCTCGAGGTTGACTACGCAGGTCACTAATTTGTGATCTGTATAGCCAACCGTGAGCATTTCTGGACAGCTTAATATGTCCCTATCCTTACTTCTAACTAAGAATCTATCTAAGTACGATCTAGATTGACCACTGTGGTTCGTCCAAGTCCAGGTTGGCACAGTTGCAAAATCTAGTCGATATCTGTCGACCAAGTTAAAACGGTCGAGTAACCCCTTGAGGCTGTTACAACCCCCTCTATTAGGACATGCTCCTGCATAGTCCCAACGTGCATCTAGGATGTCATTCCAGTCCCCCGCTAGAAGCAGGGAACGCGAGGTTCCCAGAAAAGTCTCCAGACGCTGGAAGAAGTCGGGTCGTTCCGATCCGAAAGGGGAGTAGACGGCGACCAGTCTCAAGGCCGCACCTCCACTACTGCCAACGTCTAGCACCAACAAACGACCTTCCGGGTCCGAGTGAACAACCTGTACGGCGAGACGCAGGTTTTTTCCAGCAGTACGACAACCCCACCCCCACCTCCAGATTGACAGAGAAATGCGTGCACCTCAAAGTCATCGAAGGTAGGGGCCAGCTGCCGCACGACGCTGATCCGTGTCTCACAGATAACCATTACATTTATACCACGTGACCTGAGGTAATTTAGAAGCTTTGCTTGCTTCCAAGTTGAGCCCAGGCCACGTGCATTCAAACATCTTACTCTTAACACATCCATCTGAGCGGCAAAGCCAAAGAAGAATGTAGAGACCTACCTTTCTGCTTCCCGGGATTCGAGTCGCACGACTTCCATGGGGTCGGTGGTGTTGGGTGAAGGGCTGTCTTGTGGTGGTGTGGGGTCGTCAGTGTGTGGTGGGGTTGGGGTGTTTGGAGTTGCGTTGGGGAGGGGAAGGGGGGATCTTTTTAGGAGGACGCGGTTTATGGGTTTGAGAGGGTGGTCCTACGTCCTCCTTAAAATCCTTTTTTAGTTTTTGGTTGAGGTTCATTGGGAGCTTTATTAATTTTAAATGTGGGTAGTTTTCTGAAGAAACAAAGTTTACCCCTTCGGTTTGTACTGAAGGGTTATTGTTTATGAGTTCATTTAATTTATTATTGTTTCTGTTGATGTAAGTATAGTGTAATGTCTTTTTTTCGGATGGTGTGAGTGTTTCGAAGAGGGGAGGGGCAGGTTTGGTTTTGTTTGTTGCTGGAGGGGTGTTTTGTGTTTTGTTGGATTGTGTTGACATTTGGGTAGGGGCTGTTTGGCCTTGTGTGTTTTGCACATGTTTTCTTTTTTTCCTTTTAATCTGTCTGAAGGACTCCGTTTCTTCCTCCGAATTCGTTGCGTTATCTTCAGTGTTGGAGGGAAGAGGTATGTTTGCTGGTAATGTTTCCATGTTAGTTTGCTTTGTGGGGGAGATGGATGTCACTATGTTAGACTGTGTTGTGTGTTGTGGCTGCAGTGGTTGTGTTGTTTTATTGAGTGAGGGGTTGGGTGGGACTGTGTTTTGTTTTTGGGTAATGTGTTGTGTCTGTTTGTGCTGTAGTGGTGGTGTAGTTTTACTGAGGGACGGGTTGGGTGGGACTGAGTTTTGTTGTTTGTTTATCTGTTGTGGTGGTGGAGGAGCTGGTGTTGGTAGCAGGGTTTTCTTCTTGTTGAGTTGGGGACAAGCCGCCTTCAGGTGCCCTCTGCCTGTACAGATATGACAGGACGGCCTTCTCCCCCCCACGCTAATGTTTATATACCCGTGGCCCTCTAATAGGATTCTGTCGGGTATTTGGGCAATGCGTTCAGGCTTCATTTGCACTACAAGTTCTATACCTGTTCCACTGAACGCATTGCCTGTGGTTTTCCCAATGGAAATCACGTTGTCATTCGCTGGATCGATGAAGCCAGCTATGAACCAGCAGTAGTCCATATCTGGCATCATTGCATCCAGCCATATGCGCTGAGTTCTTTTACCCATATAAGATGGATAAAAGGTAAAATTTGTCGAACGAATCGGCGACAAAGCATATTTTTTGCCGCCGATTCGTTCTTCATAATAATGACTAGGCTTCCATACAGCCTGTCTCTTCTTATGAAAGTGGTTTCATTAAGTACTTCTCTAAGTACCGCTTTAATTTCTGCTTGTGTTGAATGATGTGGTTTTTTGAGATGTTGTTGATGGTGCGGAAAACGACCGTCCAAGTTTCAATATCTTTGGTGAGTTCTTGGGGCATTTTTACCGACAAGGCTCCATTTTCCCCTTGAATTATGAATTGTTTGGCGTTTTTTATTCTTTGTGCCACATCTGAAATATTTTCAGGTATGTATGTTAAAGATTTTTTTGTTGTTTGTGCAAATGAGATGTTATTGGTGTTGACTTTGTCGTCTGTTTTGCTTTCTGTTATGATGTTGTTTTCAAATGTTATTTTTGTGTTTGTTGTTTCTTTGTTTGTGGTATTAATATTATCATGCAATTCTTTCAAATTTTTGTTGTTGTTGGAATCAATCTCCAGATTTGTGTTTTCGTCATTTTTCTCCGCACATTCGTCTGTTTTTATTTTATTTTTTCTTTCCTTCTCTATGACGTTAGTTGGGAAGGAAGGGGGTACTAAAGCGTGCGAGCTTACAACTCTTACCGCTGTCCCCCCACCACTATTTTCGTTAGCTTCGTTTAACATTTCTCCCAGACGATTGAAATTTTATGCAGCAAAATTTTTAAAAACAGGTTTTTCACCCCCGGAGGGGCGAAAATGAGCTGACTCACCGCCTGACAATTCAGACGTGGGGTCAAGCTACACAATTGTATCAAAATTAAAATTAAACTTACAAAATTTTCGCAATAAATTGGAACAAAACTTCTGCGCGAAGTGAATTACGTCTACGCTATCGAACAGACGACAACTAGATAGATAGATAGATATATAGATAGATAGATAGATAGATAGATAGATAGATAGATAGATAGATTAGTAATGTTCATATATTTGGATGAATTCGTATGCCGCCTAGAGAAGAAAACATTTAAATCCTACATATATCCAATACCTCTTGAAAAGCCAAATGTCTATGAAAAGAAAAAATCGAATGGTTAAAGAAATAGTTGCTATGGGAATACATAAGGCAGTTTCTACGTGGATGCTTCATCTTTCAGAAATAACAGCAAAATATACCTCGAATCACACTATATTTTTTATAATTAGACAATAGCAGTAGAATTGTTCCAACAAAAGCAACTGACGATGATGCATCTGCGTGATTGTTCCACCTGCTTAAAAGAACAATTAAATCTCTTTCATATTACATTTTATTGTCTTAAGAAAAGAATGGCTCATTAAATAATGTAGGCTCGAGTGGAAAGACTTTGATTATAGGCATGATTTGTTAACAAAAACAGCCATAACATAATTTTAATTAATGTTTCTACAGCTGCATAATAGCATAACCGCATAACAGTTGTAATAAAGACAATTTAAAAATACATTAATATACGAATCGTTCAGTAAGTATTGTAATTAGTGTAGGAGTAACGGAATATTTGAACAATTATTGACCTTCATTACCACACTACATAATTCAGAGATACATTAATATAAATATAAATATAAGGAGGTAAAGAGATATACTAATAAAGTCACACACAAGCACGCAAGACCCCGCGCCACACACACACACACATATATATACCTATATATATAATTTATATATATATCCATATATATATATATATATATATATACATAGAATGAGATTAATATCCCCACAGGTACTAAGTACCCACGGAAATATAATAATACAGTTGTTGTTCAATGGTATTAATTTGAGATACCAGATACCTTTCACTAGACGACCAGTTCACGTGTAGGTCATTTTAACGGCCCACTCGATCTTTCACTAGTTGGCAGTTAGTGGTGTATTTGCTTGCTATGGGACTTTAAGTCCTATGTAATGGAAATAGCTTTCTGAAGAGCCGATCTTTCCATTGGAAGTCCTTTGGATTTCCAATCCTTTGTGAGGCGAAACTGTCGGGAAAAGCAATTTTGACAGGTGAATATTTAAATTGTATTTTAATTTATTTTAAAAGAATGTTGAATATTTACTTGTCCGGCTCATCTCAATTTTATATATATATATATATATATATCTTTATATATATAAAAGCGAGGATGTGTGTGTGTCTCTGTACAATTTTGCATACTTAAGGCTTTTACAATTACCAACTGAATTTGACCAAATTTTCTGTGCACGTTGCACAGGTAGCTAAGATTGTCACATCACAAACATTTTTCAAATCGACCCACGTTGAGCAATAAAAAATCGATATCAATATTATCGGTAGCAAAATTGATGAAAGGGAGATAACCAACTTTATTGACAATCCTTATAAAAACGGGAGATAACCAACTTTTCAAAAATATAAACGTCACATTCATTTGAAGATAAATCACTAATATTATCGTTTGTATACAACTCTGCTTTCATTACAACTTTTTGTACTTTAGCAAAACTGTTTGTTTTTTTACAGATTTGCAACGTGTATTGTCTTTAATCATTTGTATAACTACATCCTGTTCAGTGTTTTCCTTCATTATCAGCATAGTTTTATGTGTACAAAGATTGCACTAAATATTCGTTCGCATTAATTATTGAAGACAGGTTGGGGACAAATAATGTTCTTCTTTTACTTCCTAGCTGTATATTCTTAGCATAATTTCAAACCCCGAGCAAGGCCGGGTAAATCTGCTAGTATATATATAATGAAATATATGGAGAATAGAAATGGCTGTGTAGTTGCTATTTAAGGTAACTTAAAATGCAGTGGGAATACGAAGAAAGCAAGAACGAGGGAGGTGGAGAGTTTTCCTCATCAGTTGTCTACTGGAGGTCTAGGATATTTCTACGCTTTAAAGACAAGATACCACTTTACCCCAGGGCGTCAATAACTGGATATGTTATTGGGAAAACGAAGGAAGGAAGGAATGCAAAGGGGAAGAAAAGAGAAACAGTAACAAAACAGCGAAAAAAAAAACACAAACCGAGCAACGTGCGAGCAACTATAGGTAGGAAATCCAAGACAACTCGATAAAAGAACTTAAGTTCGAGTAATCGCGAGAAAAGACACACGTCCGATCGCTGCAGTTGTAAGTGAGAAGAGAACTGCTAAACGGTCAAACGAGGGGGTGAAAGTGAGAGGGAGAAAGGAAGAGGAAGAAAGTGGGGTAAGAGTAGATAGGGAGAAACGGAGGGGAAGAAAGAGGGGTGAGAGTAGAAAGTGGCGAAATAGGAAGGTAGAAGGGAAGAGAAGAATGGTCACAGCGAAAAACATGATGAAATATATGGAGAATAGAAATGGCTGTGTAGTTGCTATTTAAGGTAACTTAAAATGCAGTGGGAATACGAAGAAAGCAAGAACAGGAGGGATCCTCATCAGTTGTCTACTGGGGGTCTAGGATATATATAATTTATATATATATCCATATATATTTATAAGTGCAAACAGTTAATATACTTATTTGCTTCTCATGATATTTTGACATTTATATGTCTTTCAAGAATGTTATTTCGAGTTCATGGTGAGATGGATTACAGAGATTCTAGAGAAAGTCAAGGAAACGGAAAATTGTTCAACTGTGTTTTTTTGTTTGTTTTTTTTCTTTTTTTCTGCAATGGCCTTGAGTGAGGCTAAGGTGGAAAGAGACAGTATGATTGATTATCGGTGACGTTACGACTTTAACTCTTATGTGGCTTTGGTGAGAGTTGAGTTTAATTTTAGAAATTCATTTTTTAGGGCTGAATCTGCCGTACCCTTTTTAAGGGAATAAGCCTTTTTAAGCAGTATCAATCAATCAATCATGTTCCTGCAATTGGTGTTGCCCGTTGCTGAGGTTCCAGTCTAGACGCTTTCATAGTCAGCTCTCTATTCTCCGTCATGCGTAGGAGGGTCCCGAGGTTGTGACCAGTCCAGTCTTTGATGTTGTCGTACCAGGATTCTCTTTGTCGATCTCTCCTTCTCCCTCGTTTGGCGATGCCTTGAAGGATGGTTTTAGACAATGCGTTGTGGCGTGATATATGTCTATGCCAGGCAAGCTTCCGTCTTATCACCATCGCAAGGAGTCGTTTCTATCTGTCAGCATATTTGTTAACTTTCTGCCTGACAAAGCTGTTTGTATTGTGCTCTGTGTACGGGATGTGTAGCAACCCTCGAATCATTTGTGCTCGAATGACTGGATTCTTTGTTCTATGCCAGCTGTGAGAGTCCAACTCTCAGTTTATACAAAAATATCGAAGTCTCCAACGACTTGTATATTGTGAGCTTCGTCAGAAAACTGATGGAGTTGTTTTTCCATGACATTCAGCTTTACCATGGCATAAGTGCCTAGGAGTCGTCTTTGGTCAGAGTGGAACCTTGGTAATTGAATATATCCACTTCTTGAAGTCTTTCTCCGGATGTTGGCTGCTATATTCTTATTATTAACAAGAATCTTGCTCTTCTCTGAGCTGCCCCCCCCCCCGCCCCGTACGCTCCGGATACATTTTCCAGTCTGGTAGTGAGCTTCTGGAGTTCTGCTTTACTGCTTCCTAATAGGTCGATGTCATTAGCAAATCTCAGGTTGGAAATGGGTCATCATCCAATGGAGGTTTTGGCCTTCCATGTCGTAGGAGCTCTGATCGAATATTATCGACTCCTGGGGATTTACCATCTTTGAGCATGTACACCGCCTCTTAGACTTCCTCCTGGAGAATTGCAGTTTCCTCAATTTCTTTGTTTTTATTGCTGAAATTGTCCAGGTTGTTGATTACATGTCTGATTGTGTAATTATAAAGTTCTTCGCAATACGCGGACCATCTGTTGATGACATCTGACTTGTGAGGAGCAAGCCAGATTTGTCCTCGATGGCAGCGGTGATGTGTTGGTTTCTTTTTATTAGCATTTTGAGGGTTTCATAAGCAACCTTGAATGGCATACTCAGCTATTTCTAATCATGATTCCACTTCCAAACAAGCTGCGCTTATCAATCAAGTCCATGAAGATTATGGACAGGAGAGGTGTTAGTAAGCACCTTGCCGGAGTGCGACTCCCACATTGAATGGGTTCAACTTAGCAGCATTTATCTGAAAAGAAATACAAGGACATTCGTATAGAAACATCAGGGCAACAGGATATCCATCGATCGCATAATCCTGCAGAACTTTCCACAACAGGTCTTGTGAAACGCTGGCATATGCTTATTTGGGGTCCACGAAACAAGAATATACCTCTTCACAATACTCCCACGATTTCAGAAATACCCGCCGCAGTTTGAATATATGGTCGACTGTGATGCGTTTGGAGCGAAAAACACACTGTTAGTCAGTTAGCTTGAATTCAACATTACCCCCACATCTTTTTGCCAGAAACTTAGCATAGACTGTACCGAGGAGGCCGGACAATGATATCTTTCTATAATTGAAGTAATCTCTATTTTCTCCTTTTTTGAAAATTGGTATTATCACTCCTGTTTGTC
Organism: Eledone cirrhosa; assembly: GCA_964016885.1. Taxonomy (NCBI): domain Eukaryota; kingdom Metazoa; phylum Mollusca; class Cephalopoda; order Octopoda; family Eledonidae; genus Eledone; species Eledone cirrhosa. The sequence goes on from OZ024740.1 coordinate 350,763,359, forward strand.
ATTGCTTCGGTGCCTTTCCAGAGATCCATGCCACTCAATTCAAACGAGTTAGCCAGCCAGATATGAACCCCAGACACGTCCCTGATAGCTGATATGGAGGATTACGACTTATTAAGAAGTTGATGGATGGTCTTCCGGAATACTGTATTTGCTGGTCTGAAGTCAGATTCTAGTTGTGGGTGAAAGCTGTTTTGTGTTGAGCCGGATGACATGAGGACTTCTTGGCTCGGTCAAGAGGTCAAAGATACCATCCGAGCAAAGAAGGAAGCTTACAAAACTTGGCTTTGAATTAAGTTTTCATACTTGCACCTGCGGTGCAAGCCAGCGCGAAAAGTTGCAGTAAAGACAGTAAAGGACGTTACAGTTACATGGGAGGACTTTGTGTTTAAGCTCGAATCAGACTTCAAATTAGCAAATAAAGTATCCTACGCTGTAATAACAATTTATACCAATTCACCATCTTATGGCATATCTATAACTACAATGTATTCCTTTATGTTTTTAAGACGATAAGGTAGAATTGAGTGCTCTTTGAAGCAGGTTTAATAACTACGTAGTTCTTTAGTCATTTCATAACTGGTTTTTGGCAAGAGTAGACGCCTGACTTAGATCTTTGTTTGTTTGTATTCACCCTGTATTGTTTATATTCAGATATTTCAGTTTTCTCTCATCTTCATCGAACAACCACAACATTCCTCGTGACTATGTGTTCTTTATTTCCGTTTAAATTTTGTGTAATTTGTATACATTTGCGCTGCATTTGATACATGTTAGCCAAAAGCAGAGGTACAGCGTCTATAAAATTTGCAGACTTTCCCCAACTGGTGATATTTATGCTGCCGATAGCCAGCCTGAACCTTTGCAAGTTAAAACCTGCAAGAGAAAATGTGAGAAAAGTGCGCACGTTCTTTCTACACGAAGATGAACTTCGCTATATCACGCAGATAGATCAAATGGGGGAAGTGCTAAACGAAACCGAATGTTAGGCATCTACACTACATACATTACTCTGAACTCCATCACATAAAACGCAAAAACGAAAATTCTTTTCGGTATCTGAAATTTGTCGCACCACAATATTTCATTTATTTCTATTCCATAAAAAGATGAGAAAATGAAAACAGTAACAAGGGCAACGACGACGACGACGACAAGAAAAACACAACAACGATCCTAAAGAAACCAGCTGTAACAGTAACAAACAATGATCTCAACAGCAGATATTAACAGATTCATCGGCAAAGCAGGATTTGAAATAACAAAACTATAGAAACTATATATATCAAAGCACATAAACTCCCACAAACACACACACACACACACGCACACGCACACACACACACAATGGGAGTATATATATATATATATATATATATATATTCCCAGAGACATACTTAGATAGATTTTTTATATTTTTTACCCACTAACTTTATAATAATTATTAAGTAAATATATACATACATATAGAAAGAATGAAAGAAAGAGAGAAAGAATAGATTAGAAAGGGAATGCAAGGGCAACTGAATAGCTTCTGTTCGGAATATCAGAATATTACTTTGGAAGGCAAACACGTTTTCTTTCCACTTGTATCTGATCTTTCTGTCTTTCTTACTTTTCTCTCAATTTTCTAAATCTACTTCGTACGCTTAACCATCTATTTCGTTCAATTACATTCACTTCTTTCTCCATAACAAGTATTCTTTTAACTTCCTATCCTTAGTTTACTTCCATCTTTCTCTTTTTTTTTCTTTTTTCTCACTTACCTTCCTTCTTTCTTTCGTGTATTTTTTCCTTCTTTATGTATATTAATCAATCGCTTCGTTTTTGTTTTCACTGCTTTATTTAATCAGTTAATCTCACTCCCCTTCCGTCTATCACTCCCATAAACACCACCATGTACACGCATAGCATTACACATAAACATACGTACGCATACATACATGTTTTTCTTACACACCTATACACTTTGGGTTTCTTTAAGTCTTCTTTCATTTTACTTCCGGTTGCCATGTTTTTCATTTGGTATTAAATATAGAAATGAGGTTGTTTACAGTTTAGCAGAAAGTAGGTCATCATTAAGTAGTAAATTTGCTGAAAATTACTCAATGTTCTTTTGTTCGCTTCTTTTTTGTTAATTTGTTGCTTTGTTTCTTTTTGCTTTCGTGTTCATTTATTTATTTTTTTGTTTCATTAATTTCTTTCTATATTTGTTTTTCTTGTTTCAATAAAAGCCAAAACAAATGAGCTATATTTGAGGACAGGGGGCGGGGCGAATAAAAGGCGGAACTGTGCAGGAAGAAAATGCAAGCTCTCACAATGAAACAGCTAAACATATTGAAATGTTGTAAGCAAACGCAGAAATATGTGCAAGTGAAAAGCAGGGAGAAAAATAACACATTTTCACATCCATTCATTAACTTTTTCTCTTCATTTGCCCCTCCCCTCATTCTCTCAAACACATTGACCACACAAATATGTATACGCGGAGAAAACATGAATTGTTGCGATGGAAAAGAAAACATGCTGATACTTTATATCTATAACTACAAACAAAAGCACTAATGAAATTCTTCGTTATAGAATAAGCATGAGTGATCTAAAGTTTGTACGAAACTTTAGCCAATGAAAAGAACGAAGCTTTTTACAGTCAACATCAGCAGCTTGTTAGATATCACCATAAAATATATGTTAAGATGTCTTCAATGATGTTTTAAATGGGAAGAGTTTGTAAAAAACCGCTCTCATATGCACATCCCTACATGCACATACTTTTAAATATATAACTGTATCATACAAAGGCAAAATATATCTCAATCGCTTAGTCAAAAACTGGTGGGAGAGAGGAGAATGCTATCCTCAAACGGAGCTCTAATGATTCTTTGTTTTCGAATGCACATTCTCTCATTGCTTTTTTTGTTTATACGTAGTGTATGAAAAAGTATCTCTACGTTAAGTATGCATATAAAAGAAAATACATATAAGCCTGCAAATGCTTCTGTTTTAAATTCTCTCATTAGGACATCCACACGTGATACCAATAAGACGGTTGTATTAGAAGATATGGTATTCGGCATGTACTTGTATTTAATATGACTGTGCAAACGGGCATTGTTCATGAACTGTGAAGTTTCGCCGAAACTAGTGGGACTGAAATAAGATGAATGATATAAAAAGCAGTCTTAAGATAAAGTAAAATAAAAAGTCCTGCCAGCAAATGAATATTTTATTGCATTTTTGCAAAGTTTACATGTAATAGATTCGGAAACAGGTATAGCTGATAGTTCGAGGAATGAAAATCATTCATAGTTGTCCATCAGAAATAAACATCAATAAATTGTGAATGTTAAAGAGCAGTTGGTTTGCAGATTTAAATAGATGTTTTAGTAAAATGGGTTGCAAAATGTCGACGATAGAGATTCTACATAGGAGATGATGTTTTTTTAGAAACAAAGTCTCTTCCCATATTTTTTCTGTATCGTTCATTCTCTTGACGCCCTTACCACCAGTAATCTAATAAATCAGTGACTAGTTGGTTGAAAAACAATAAATGAAAGTAATCAAACACCTCATAAAACTGCATCATACCAAACCATATAGTAAAACTAATAATTTACGAAAAACAATATCTCTGAAATCTAAAACCTCCCTATTAACATCAAACCACAACCATATTAACCCGAGAACAAGCTACAAATGAACTGTACAATTTCTACTTTCGTTTTTAAAGTTGAAAATTGTAAACATTATGACTTCAATACAACAATTGTTACAATACAACAATTTCTCTTAGGCTTCTCGTGTTCACACACACACACACACACACTACACCACACCACACTCACTGATCGACTGAAGTGATATCTCACGGCTATGTTGATAAATTAAATTAAATCAACATAGATATACAACTTCTTTACAATTCTTAAAAAAAGTATAGAAAAAAGCTTAGACTCTAGAAAAAGCTTTGTTTTGTTTAATCCATAGGATAATATTTTTGTTAAATCTCAGTATATTTTATGTTTTGTAAATGTATATAAATTACATGATGTACCTCGCGTATGTCTTCTGAATATTTGACATCTATTTATTTTCTTAACTCTACTTAAGCAATTTTAAACGGCATTTTTAAATCCTCTTTATTGAATCCACTATTTCCATAGTTGGAGCCACTTCGTCCGTTATTTGTGTTTCTTCCAACAGATCAGGATAAGACTATCCAAGTAGTAAGCTATTTACAAAAATATGAACTAAAGTCGGAATCACTGTGTCCACTTGATTTGTTTGAAAGTAACAGTCAAATATGTTTGAGAAAATCAACCTACCGTTACACCAGACCATTAGGATAGTGTACTCTCGGGTCCCAAATAATAGGGTGGGGGAATAAGCGGTGCTTAAATTCCTATAAGTGTGTGTGGGGGGGGGGGGTAAACGGAGGAATTGGGAAATCGTTAATTGTGTAGTGTACATTCGTAAATAGGAGATTTCTTGTAATGTTTTTTTTTTTGTCATATATAATGTTTTTTTTAATATAAAATAAAATAATTATTAGATTCTCGGAATGCTTTTTTGTAAATTTGTTGGATCAGAATTGATGCAGGTTGAAACAGCAACAACGTAATTCATGATTATATAAAATGTTAACACATGGACCAATGAATACGAAGCAAATGCTTTAACTACACAGTTATGCATGAATTATTTACAAACTAAAGTTAAGAATCCCCTAAACTCTCATAAACATTTCTCGATACTAATGTCATTGATATACGGTTTAGGATAAGCCAAAAGCAGGTATGCTTATCTAGTTTCAAATTTGTTTGATTGGGCAATTTATGATCAAACTTCAATGAGGAATACATTAGCCCTGATTGTGGAGTTTCAAAATGTCATGCCAGTTTTATTTAGACCAGTAGGCTAGTCCAATGCTTTTAAACTGGAAGCCTTGTGCCACCACACCACACCTACATTTTTAGAAGCCACGGGTACATCGAGGAAAGGTACATCGAGGAAATAGAAAATCATTTCTGAAGGGTTCCCTGCCAAATTTAACTGCCACTCCTACTAGGGTTCCCTGCCAAATTTAACTGCCACTCCTACTATGACCTAGCAATAATCCGTATAAGTCACTCCTCGCGCGAATTAAAAGAAAAGTATGGTAAGTAAACATTCGTCAGATTCGGCCATGGAATGGTCTACTTGTTAAACTTTAGTTCCTGTAACGTAATCCTCGGGGAAGTTTAGCGAGCGAGACACAATGTATAACAATATATAACAATGCTCCCCCAAAAGAGCTTTGACAATATATAAGCAACTTTCCAGTTATCGAACCAACCAACCGGAAATTTATAATAAATTAAAGTGAAAACCAACATGACCCTCCCAAAATATAACAATATATATATATAATTAAGCAACCTAACGGTTTACCAACAGCTTAATAACGGTTAATACAAACCACAGAAAAGATAATTTGTAGATAAAAATGCATAAGATAATATACCTACAATAACAACATGGCCAGTAATTAGGTGGAATTTACATTTAACAAACAAATACCTATTGACTACAAACGACTCAAAATAATCCCATGGTTAATAGCTGTGAGTTACAAACAACATATACACATACATACGAACTACAGTACATAAATACTTGAATGAAAATCATCTATCCAACTCTATCACGTGCTTTGCATTACACCTCAAATAACAAATACCTACATTATCACCACGTGCCTCTCTAATAAATTGCACGCCATCTTAAACATTTCTAACAATTATAACAGGCTTTAACACCTCACACAAAATATGTTTATTTCAACTGCATTATAACTCTTTCCTCATACATGCCTTATTGACTGTATTGACTCCTGAATTGTACACCACTTTTCCTTGCTGAATTGTACACTCTTTTGTCTGCTTATACCTATTACACTTTCAACCAGTGCTGCCTGTAATTGTGTTCTCTCAAGCATAACATATTTTTTAACTTCTGACTCTCCACATGATGCCTTTGACACTAAAAACAATTATATACCATAAATGTTCCGAAGGACTAGGATTTTAGTCACATGTTTCGACACTCCCTATGCTCCGATTATTCAAGACTTCCCTCTGGTAGAAACAATTGTCAGCAAATAAATGTTCTAAACTAAAATTTGATCGTTTTAACACTTTGTATCTCGGCTCTGTAAAACACTTGAAAATTTGCATTGAGCCTTTTGTCATACCGGTAACCGGCTAATACTTAGTACTACCCTCTATATTTATAGTTGTATTAAACATATAAATACAAATATCCTTATTACTATATATATATATAATACAAATAGTGGAAACAATGAAATGAAACAAAATACGGGTAATTCATAGTAAAACTCATTATTTTACGATCGTTTCTGGTGGGTAGTTCTCTGTATATTTTACATAGATCACTAATAGAATGAACATACGGAGAACTACGCCCCAGAAACGATCGTAAAATAATGAGTTTTACTATGAATTACCCGTATTTTGTTTAATTTCATTGTTTTCACTATTTCTATTATTTTGACTCGGCTTCCAATGAATTATATCGTTGAAATTTTGTATTTTAAACTTTGCTTCACGACATCTTCTACATACGGATTACATTGAGTTCTTCATACGGCTTGGACCCTATCATTAACTGGTGGATTTATCTGTGTATATATATATATATATAAATATATATATATATATAGAGAGAGAGATAGATAGATAGATATAGATATATATGTATATATATACATATATATATATATGCATGTTTAGATGTGTGTATATATATATACGTTCAAACATGGACAGTATAAATATATAACAGTATATAGATATAGTATATATATATATATTCTCTCTCTCTCTCTCTCTCTCTCTCTCTCTCTCTCTCTCTCTCTCTCATATATATATATATATATATATATATATATATATATATATATATATATATATATATAGTTAAAAGAATAGAGGTGTAACACACAAGTTATTATATATTGGTAAACGGAATAGAAAATGCTGACAAATTGTTCACAGTGAAAAATAGTTTAATTAGGAATAAATGAGAATTAGTAATTGTATTGGTTAGTATTCAGTTTTGGTTTTAAGTTTTACCGGTTGCGCATTTCTAAATGCTTTTCAAAAATAATTTTGAGATAGAGCGTCCGTGATGTTTGCTCTGATCTGATTAGTTTTGGGAATTCTACCTGTTTTTATGTTAAAATTCTACCTGTTTTTATGTTAAAAAATTGATTTTGCGCCAAGACTCAGAAATGACTCTTTCACAACAAATATGTGTGTGTGTGTGTGTGTGTAGTAGTAGTAAAGTGTTCGTTTGTGATAATGGTTAGCAGGGATGTGTGTGCGAACCGCAGCCTGTTGACAGTTCAAATGCCTATTAAGACAAGTGTCTGTGTGTGTGTGTGTGTGTGTGTGTATAGCAGAGTAATTCGTGGTAGAGGGATGGTCAGTAGGAATGTGTCTGTAAGGGAGTGAGGGATATTTTAACATGTCCAAAGATATTTTTCAGCTCTTGTCTTATACGGAGAAGTGTGTGTGTGTGTGTGTGTGTGTGTGTGTGTGTGTGTGTGTGTGTGTGTATAAGTCTCTTTGTATGTTAATGTACGCGCGCGTGTGTGTGTGTGTGTGTGTGTGTGTGAGAATGTGTGTGTGTGTGTGTGGGTGGACCATAATTTTTTCCCTGGTAAAATGGTGTACATTATTCAATATTTTCAGTAAAATCGATTCTCTCAATAGAACATCAAAAACCTTAACAATAAAAGGTGTGAAATGATAGTCACTATATATATATATATATACATACACATATTCACTATATATATATATATATATATATATATATATATATATATATATATATATATTGTGTTGCACCATAGAACATGTGTGTTTACGTATGTCATTGTGTTTATATGTGGGTAGAGATGTGTGCTAATGTAAGTATGTATGTTGACGTGTGTATGTTGTGGGTTCGTCTTAGGGAGAAGTGTTTAGACGGGGTCCGTATTTGTTAATAAAGTAAGATTCCTTGCTGATGCGCTGGGTGTGGGTGGCATTTTCTTTAAATTTGTAGAGGGGAAAGATTCTGAAGTTGGGATGATTTTGGGCGGCACAGGTATCAATGTGTTCACTCAGTGGTATTTTCCTGTATTCCCGTATTTTAATTTGGGATCTATGGACAGTCATGCGTTGGCGGAGGCTGTTTTTGGTCTGGCCTATGTATTGTTCTCGACAACCTTAGCAAGTTAATACATGTATTAGATTTTCCGATGCACATGTGAAATTGTGTTTTACTATAAAACGTTGTCCTTCTTTGAAATAGAATTCCGAACCCTCTATTAGGTTGATGCAAATGATGCCACAGTTGGGTCTATCGCATTTTTTTACTGTGGGTTTCGTTGTTGTGGTTGGCAATACTTTGGCATGTGTTAGGATGTTTTTCATTGACTTAGATTGTCTTTTGCTCTTTATGATATCGTGTGTTCGTAGGATTTGGTTCATTCTATGGTCCTTTTTCAACACAGGGATGTTCTGGAGGATGGTGTCAAAGGCCTCATTGTTGAGGGGGTTGTGTGTGGAGATGTATGGAAGAGATTTTAGTTTCGGTTGATTTACTTTAGGGTGTCTAAGGTCCTGGGTACTGTGTTTTAGGGCACGTTGGATTCCATTGTCAATTAGTGATGCAGGGTAGTCCCTGCCTATGAGTGTGTCCTTTAGTTCTTGTAGCCGTAAGTAGCAGGTGTTTTTATTGGAGACTAAAGTACAGATTCTCTTAGCTAAGTTGTAGGGAATATTAATTTTAACGTGTTTAGGGTGGCAAGAGTTGAAAGGAAGATATTGCTTGGAGTCTGTCGGCTTGTAGTATATGTCTGTTTCTATTTTTTTGTTATGGATCTTAATGAGGATGTCGAGGAAGGGGAGTTGTTGATGGCTGTATTCCATCGTGAAGTTAATATTCGTGTTGAGCCCATTTATAAGGGTGTGAAATTCTTTAAGTTTTTCGATGTTTTCGTGCCAAAGGATGAAGCAGTCATCTAGATATCGCTTCGAATTCCTTTCAATGTGTAAGTGGAGAGTGTTTCCAAATTTGTTTAGGACTTTAGTGTAGAGGGTGATTTCCAGGTATCCCATGACTAGGTTGGCATAAGTGGGGGCTGTTTTCGTTCCCATAGCGGTCCCAGATTTCTACCTGTAGGGTTTGTTATTGAAAACGAAGTAATTGTTCTCCAAGATAAATTTGAGTCCCTCTATCACGAATTCTTTTTTGATGCGTTGTGGGAGTTCATTGTGGTAATTATCCAGCCAGAATTGGATAGCTTCTATTCCTAGGTTGTGGGGGATGTTGGAGTATAGGTTGACTACATCGAACGTCACTAGTAGGGTTTGTTCAGAAAGTGGCATATTAGGGAGGTGATTGAGCATATCTAGGTCGTCCCTTATATAGCTTTTGATGTGTTTGAGAAAGGGCTTGAGAAGGGTATCAATGAAGTTGCTAAGGCGGTGGGTTTCGCAAGCGGGCCTGCTATTATAGGTTTTAATTTGAGATCATTGGGTGAGGGGACATTGATGACTATGTCCGTGGCTTCCTTGCATGTCTTACTTATTAATTCGCTTTTATGTACTTTAGGGATACCGTAGAAAAGGCTGGATTTACTTGTGAAGTTTGTGATGAAGCTGAATTCCTTGTTAGTGAGTCCTTCTTTGTATTGGTTGATTCGAGTTTTGAGGTTTCTCATCATTTTCTGTTGATTGTAGTGTTCAGCCTTTTCGTAGTATGTTTCGTTTTCCAAAGTGGAGAGCGCTAAGTTGATATAGAATTCTGTCTCCATTAGGACTACTGTACTCCCTTTATCAGCCTCTTTAATTGTAATGGTTCTGTCGGTTTTTAATTTATTTAATTCTTCCCATTCTTTCTTGTTGAGGTTTGGCTTGTGTTTTTGTCTGTGCAAGTGTTGGTAAGGGAAGTTTGTGATGTGTTCACAGAATTCGTCCAGGATTTTATTTCTACCTTTTGATGGGGTGTAATTGCTTCTATTTCTGGCTAATGATTCATCCTCATTGTACTGGTCGAATAGTTGTTCACTGAGTCGTAACTTTCTACAGAAGTCTGTGATGTCTTCCTTCATTTCATAGTAGTTAGGACGTAGTGGTGTCGGTGTGAATTTAAAACCTTTGGAGAGTAAGTTGATAAGGTTGGGTGTTGGTTCTGCACTTGTAAGATTGATAATTTTTATTACTATCGGTTTCTCCTCCCTGTCTTGTGTTATTTTGTTTGCCTGTATCTGTGTGCTGTGTCTAAAAAATGGTTGGGGTAGAGGGGTTGTCTGCTGATGTTAAGTGGTCTCCTGTGTTTGTTATATTCCGTGTTGCTGTAAAATGTAGTTAGGGTTGGTGGTTGTAGATTGAATGGGGTTTTCCTGTACTGCGAGTATGGGTGTGTGTTTCTATGTGCCATGTTGTATTGTGGTGTTATAGGTGGCCTACGTTGTTGGTTGTATCGTGTGGTGTGGGTTTGTTGTGTATTGTGGAAGCGAGAGTTGAGAAAATGGAAATTACCTTGCTGTCCCCTTGAAGCGGGGAAGTTGTTACATCTATCATGGTGGTGGAATCTTTTCCCTATGTTTGACGATGAGGCATCCGCGTAGTAGTTGAGTGATTTGGTATGGTGTCTCCTTGAAGGGGGAAAGTTGTAAATGTCATTCTGGGGGAGATGATTTCTTGGGTTTTTGTTCCTTCTTATGGTAGCGAGGTTGGGAAGTTCATCTTCGGTGTGGTGCTTCCTTTTTCGTTTGTTAGTGGCTTGGGGGTTTGAGAAGTTGTTGTGCGGTTCAGTTATGGGTTTTCCTATTTTTATGAACGGGTTATTGGAGGTGTAATCCTTTTGAAAAGTCGATTCATAGTGTAGGAACCAAGCGGCACTTTTTTCCCAGCGTTGAAGGGATTTCAGTTCTTCTCTGTTGCAGTCCCCTTTCCATAATTTGGAGATCTTCTCTACCTTGGGGCCTTCAGTTTTATTGTTGATTTCCAGGAGGATCTCTTCATCGATGGTTTTGATTTTTTCCTCATTTGTCTGGGCCCTCAGTTTAAGAAGTTCAATTTCTGTCTTCATTTTTTCCAATGCCATTCTTTCCTTAAGGTGTCTTTGAGGTTCGGGTTCATTTGGAATGGACTTTATTTGTATTTTACGGGGGAGAGTTAGAGGGGTTGAGTTAAGCCATTTTTCATATATCTCCGCTTTGTTGTGATTTTGTATCATCTTCCAGAATGAGAACTTTCTGTCTCTGAGGGATTTGTTCCATTTTGGAATTGTTCGAATTTTCATTTTGTATGAATCAATCTCACATGGTTCTTCATTGGTTTTCCTGGGTTGGTAGTAGTGAACATAGTTTGGATAGTATCGCAAAGGTTTTGGAGTTTGTCACCGATTTCGGAGGGTTTGTATCCGGTGGCGGTTTCCTTATTTGTGGAGTCAAGTTTGTCGACCAGCAAAGATAGGTTGGTGTTAATTTTCTTGAGTTCCTGTAGAATCTCTTCAGTTGTGTTGATGAGGGTTGTATCCGTTTTTGTTGGCATTTTCTGTATCTCGTGTGAGGATATGATAGTTAAAAGAATAGAGGTGTAACACACAAGTTATTATATATTGGTAAACGGAATAGAAAATGCTGACAAATTGTTCACAGTGAAAAATAGTTTAATTAGGAATAAATGAGAATTAGTAATTGTATTGGTTAGTATTCAGTTTTGGTTTTAAGTTTTACCGGTTGCGCATTTCTAAATGCTTTTCAAAAATAATTTTGAGATAGAGCGTCCGTGATGTTTGCTCTGATCTGATTAGTTTTGGGAATTCTACCTGTTTTTATGTAAAAAAAATGGCTCCAACGCTATTAAAATTATTTTTTGCGCCAATTCGTGTTGCAAAAATTCTTGTGGTCAAAACAATTTTGATTGGTCGGTAGAGGTCATGTGAATGTAAAAAATTGATTTTGCGCCAAGACTCAGAAATGACTCTTTCACAACAAATATGTGTGTGTGTGTGTGTGTGTGTGTGTGTGTGTGTGTGTGTGTGTGTGTGTGTGTGTGTGTGTGTGTGTGTAGTAGTAGTAGTAAAGTGTTCGTTGTTGTGATAATGGTTAGCAGGGATGTGTGTGCGAACCGCAGCCTGTTGACAGTTCAAATGCCTATTAAGACAAGTGTGTGTGTGTGTGTATAGCAGAGTAATTCGTGGTAGAGGGATGGTCAGTAGGAATGTGTCTGTAGGGAGTGGGGGATATTTTAACATGTCAAAAGATATTTTTCAGCTCTTGTCTTATACGGAGAATTTACTGACCATCCCTCTACCACGAATTACTCTGCCACACACACACACACACACACACACACACACACACACACACACACACACACACACACACACACACACACACACACACACACACACACACACACACACACACACACACACACACACACACGCGCACACACACACACACACACACACACACACACACACACACACACTTGTCTTAATAGGCATTTGATCTGTCAACAGGCTGCGGTTCGCACACACATCCCTGCTAACCATTATCACAACAACGAACACTTTACTACTACTACACACACACACACACACACACACACACACACATATTTGTTGTGAAAGAGTCATTTCTGAGTCTTGGCGCAAAATCAATTTTTTACATTCACATGACCTCTACCGACCAATCAAAATTGTTTTGACCACAAGAATTTTTGCAACACGAATTGGCGCAAAAAATAATTTTAATAGCGCTGGAGCCATTTTTTTAACATAAAAACAGGTAGAATTCCCAAAACTAATCAGATCAGAGCAAACATCACGGACGCTCTATCTCAAAATTATTTTTGAAAAGCATTTAGAAATGCGCAACCGGTAAAACTTAAAACCAAAACCAAAACTGAATACTAACCAATACAATTACTAATTCTCATTTATTCCTAATTAAACTATTTTTCACTGTGAACAATTTGTCAGCATTTTCTATTCCATTTACCAATATATATATATATATATATATATATATATATATATATATATATATATATATATATATATAGCTCCACACCCTGTTGAGCGCTTCATACAGTAGCTGACCGCAGCCAATATGATAAACTCACCACTCTGGCATCGCTGAAGGACATCCCATTACCGGGTAAACGAGAGTATACCAGGAATGTCACTAAGAGTATTGTCTCCCTAACACGCAGGATGCGGTGGAGGGCTTACCACTTTGATAGAAGAAACCCCAATACTAATAATAAAAAACCATGGAGTGCCTCTTCAGATCAAGAAGGACCCCCCCCCCCCCCCACACACACACACACAACAGACTATTGGAGGAGTTCGAGAACGAAATGATTGGCATCATTTCCAACATCAAATTTTCCGACCAACCATACCGGGGTCGAGAGTATCTTCGACGACTGGAAAATGGAATTACCGAGCTTAAGGAATCTACAGGAATATTCGTCCATGCCGACAAAACCAACAACCTTTACAGTATAGACGTTCAACTTTACCATGAGCTAATCCTCAGGGAATTGAGAAAAAGCTACAAAAAAAAAACGCCCGAGGCTACCCTGGAGGATATCAACATCAAGGCTTATGAGATCGTATCTGGTCTTGACATAGATGATAGGACGGCCCCATACAAACCAAGGGAGCTGATGATTACCATTAAGGACCACAAACCAAACTTTGAGTCTAACCTGCCGGTCAGACTGATAGCCCCCTCCCGGTCAGACATGGGGGTAATTAGCAAGAGCATTTTAGATAAGATCCTGCCAACACTTAGGAGTAAAATAAGGTTACAACTCTGGTCCTGCACCAGCCAGGTGCTGGACTGGTTTACATTTTTACCTGACAAACATAGGACTAGCTTCATACAACTAGGCATCAACAATTACTACTATCTCGCCCATAGTCCTGAAGAAGGCACTCATATTCGCGATGAATAGGACAGACCTAACGAGCGACGAGGTCCGAATTCTACACGCCGTCAGAAAGACCCTGATCCGATATGCTGGGGACATATGGACCCGGAGTGACTGGCCAAATAATTTTGACATTACAATGGGCTCCAGTGACTCCGCCCACCTAACGGACCTGGTTGGGATATACATACTCTATGAGATCAGGAGCGAAATACCCAACCTGGGTGGCGGACTATACAGAGACGATGCGCTCTTCACCGTCGTGAACCACAGCACCACAATGGTCAAAATTATGAAGAGGAGAATTAGACACAATTTAGCAAGGTGGGATTTAAAGTTGAGATGGAACCCAATAGAAAAGTAATGAATTTCCTGGACACCACCCTCAACCTCAACACCAAGCTACACCACCCATATCATAAACCCAATGAGAAGCTGGTGTATATCAACGCTGGGTCAAATCACCCTAGATCTATAGTTAAGACCGTAGTTAAGTGTGTCTCTGAAAGGACCTCTAACTAGTTTGCCAATAAAGAGATCTTCAATAGTAATGCTGATTATTATAACTCAGCGCTAGCTAAGGCGTCCCACAGCCATATGATCAGCTATAACCCTAGGGGGCATCGCGCGATGACCCAAGGGTGACCCGGGCCAATACCCTCAAGAGCATGAGTCACCCACCTAATACAATGGTGACCAGTAGTAATACTCCCAGACCCCTAACCGCCACCACCCCCGGTAGAAGGTCCCGCATACCCCACCGGTCTAATACCTACAACACGGAAGACCACTGTAGTGCAGAGCATAGGCACCCCTGCACCGGCCCCACCACCCGCCGAACCGTCATTGAGTAGGGAGGCCGCACCGTGCAAGTTTATAGCCCCACGGTGGGCCCATATAACCCTCATGATAGAGACCGCTCTGCACACCTGAGTAACACCAACCGAGCTCGACCTGAGCTGTGCACAACCCCGCGATGGACCACGGCGGACACCCAACAACCCCGCAACAAGCCCAGCCTGGCTAGAACATTCTTTAGAGTACTGGATAAATGTTTCCCTAGGGCCCACATGTACCATAAAATATTCAACAGGCACGCGGTGAAACTTTCCTACTCAACCACACGCTCCGTAGCCCAGCACATAGCCAGCATAAATAGGAATAGACTCACTGCTTCTAATACCACCGTAAACCCCGGCGCCACCCAACGGAACCAGCACGCGGGACGCACCAGGCCCTGGACAGGCCCAACTAGCACAGCGGAACCCAACGACCCTGTGCTGAATGTGGCGGCTACCCAGCCAACCCCGCATGATGGTAACCCCGCGGTACATGTGCAGGGCTTAAAAAGTCATGCATTTGCAGAGACCCATCACTATGCCTCCTTAGTAATGAATGCATGACGAAAAACGTAGTCTATAGATGCAAGGTGACAACCCCTAACTCGGAGCACCACTACATAGGATCCACGTAAACGAGCTTCAAAGATAGGTGGTATAACAGAATAGAAAAGAGGAAATGTACGGCCCTTTCTGAATTGATCTGGAAGCTCAAACTTGAAAAGACCCCACACTCTTCGGTCTAGTCCGTGGTTAGAAAGGTTCCCCCAGAGAGATGGGTCTGGTATTTGCAGCCTCTGTCTTAGTGAGACACTCGAGATACTTCATGTCGGAACCAAGCTATTAAGCAGAAGGGCCGACTTATTCGGCGCCTGCAGACATCTAAGGACGGGAACTTTCCTCAAGCTATATGGATAAACTCCGCTTATGGCCTCCCCCCCCCCCCCACACCCTGTAGGTCCCCTACATCCCGTACCAATGACCAATGGGAAACAACACCCACCCATAGTTTGTGGTCCCCAGAGTGGATTGTCCACCGGATCCCCTACTGGTTAGGAGTCAGCAAAACCAGATTTTTTAACCTGATGACCCCCCCCCCCCCGGGGGTGGCCCACACAGGAAGAGCGATTATCCTAAGGTGCTAACCCTATACGCATGAATGCGTGCCCGCAAACGTACATTGTGTGTGTATATTGGGATTAGGTGAATGTACGCACTTATGTGAATGCAACGAAATACTAATACCCCAGGTTGCATTTGAAAAATGTTCAAGTGTATGCTTAAGAGTATATTTGTGTATGCTCTCTTGTATGAATGCACTTGTGTATATAGACATACACACGCATCCAGAGGTATACAAGTGTGGGTGAGTGCGTGTACCTGTATATGTCTGTACTAAGGGAATCGCCTAAGCTCCAAAGCCCCTAAGCTATTGCTGTGAAGATATATATCCTTCCCTACTTTTGTCTAGTCTAAACAATAACTTTTCCAAACACCCACTTTACTTTACTTTAAAAATAACACCCACCTCGTTTTATGTCTGCCATATACTTGGATTTAGGGCCTCTTTTGTATATATATACGCACTTGTGTGTACATACATATATATATATACACATATGTATGGATGTGTATGTGTAGATGTGTGTGTGTCTGTGGGGGTGGATGTGAGTGTATGTACAAGTCAACCAACATAAGTCTTTTTATATGTAAACTTTCTAAGTATTTGACTCTAACCATAATTTTCAGTATTACCACCCCACATAAATTCCTCAATTTGTATCTGTGGATGTGTGTGTGTCTGTGGGGGTGGGTGTGAGTGTATGTGCAAGTCAACCAACATAAGTCTTTTTATATGTAAACTTTCTAAGTATTTGACTCTAACCATAATTTTCAGTTCTACCACCCCACATAAATTCCTCAATTTAAGAATGACCTGTAGTATCGAATTTCATACTATAAACCTCAATTGCATATATATCTGATCAGGAATGCTTTTTGTGAAAATCAGTCATATGGAACTATTGTCATCTTGCCTGACGGTTTGAACTTTACAACACCACCGACCTCTTTGATGTCAAATACCAATCCAATAGCATCTACAGACTGACCAATGAGAATTAAGATTATTCCTGCTGACAACATTGAATTATCCCCAACAAGATCATATGTCACAATGGGCTGAAACCATCAACACCAAAAATACAGAGCTGGCATATCTAAGAACTGACTAACTGCCTGGTGAGGTCATAGCCATACAATGGCTATCATCGAAATATATATAGCAGTAAATAAATGATTATGAGTTCATGCAATTGACTTATGTTTCGTCACTATATATATATATATATATATATATATATATATATATATATATATATATATATATATATATATATATATATATATTAGAATTGGTGCTCTGAAACAGCGATATATGTATATATAGTGTATTTTGCAATACACTGTTTGATTAATTAAAAGCATTTCGAAGACCTTACGCTATTGTTTTAGAGTAGTGACTGTCTCACTTACTTTATAGTTTTCAGCAAACAGAGGAGATAAAGCTGAAAGAGCTCTGTTTCGTACTGATTGGTACTTATCAAAGCCAAGTACTCCACCTGTTTGCTGAAAATCACGAATGTTTGATTCTTATAGAATTCTAGTAATAATCAGGAACTGATTATACATTCATGATTTTCAGCAAATAGGTGGAGTACTTGGCTTTGATAAGTACCAATCAGTACGAAACAGAGCTCTGTCAGCTTTATCTCCCCTGTTTGCTGAGATACTTGAATGCCTCTCTATCCAAAACATGTAATCTCTGTTTATGTGAGAAATTTACCATTATATCTAATTTAGATTCTATAATAAATAGACTCACTGACTTGTTTTCTCTCTGCTTGCATAAATTCCACAGAACATTCCATAAAGTATACAGCTAATATCTAATACTTTACCAATTTAAAATCCTTTTTCTCAAAGGCACATATATATATATATTTCTTTAAAAATATACCCATCTTTCTACCTTATTTCAAGGTGATTTATTATACATTATATAATACTAGTTACTCATTCTATATCATTCCTATTTATCACTTCCCTTTCTTCCTTTTTTCCTTTTTTCTTTTAATTTCTAACCTCTAATCTGTACCTTTTCTTCCTAGATACTTCTCAATTCTCATTATTACTCACCACAATATATCCACTCTTCCTTCTTCCATCCTATCACTGGCCATAAAACTTACTATTACCCTTTTAAATACTTTATAGTATCACCTTGAAAAATCCTTCGCAAACAAACATTTTTTTACGGTAGATTATTCATCCTCAATTCATTATTTTTTTCTCCCTTTCATGCTCGTCTAACTTCTACATATTACACATCACAACACATAAAAACGAACTTAAACCCTAACTAATCTCCTTTATTACATTATATTATTACCATTAGGAAATACTTCATAAACATACATATTTTGATGTTAAGGTCTTCTCCTTTAACACTATCTCCTTCTTTGCTTTCTGCGCTCATTTGTAAACAAACTATTTACACATACATATTATATTATATAAAAACAATCTTAAACACTAGCTTATTCCTCTAAATTCATAATTCATCCACTCTTCTACTTCTTTTCACATTATATCCTTAATTACATTACTATTTTTATTTTTAATAATACATATCAACAATTTCTTTCCATCGCACATATTATTAAACCCTTCAATATTCAAACCTTAACTTAATATTATTCTTAATACATATTAACAATTTCTTTTCATCGCACATATTATTAAACCCTTCAATATACAAACCCTAATTTAACATTATTCTTAAATTTTTCTCTTCGTTAATTTTCAAATTCTTTTAATTTATATATTAGCTTCCAACGATTTTTTAACCTCTCTCTGTAAAACAATATATTTTTCTCAGTTATAAAAGCTATCTCTCTCTATCACCCAATCTCTCCTACTATCTCATCCTTCCTTATTATACACCACCCCTCCATTCTTTACTCTCATCTCCTCCTCTTTTTCATCCTTTCCACCCACCCACCCTCATTTTTTTTTTTTTTCAAAATATCACACATCAATCTAAAACTACTTTTCATATGTTGATTTAAAATTGCACTAATAACAAGTGTTTTTTAACCTTCATATCATGTCTCCCTATTTTATCTGACGAAAACGCAAATGTCATCGCATGATGATATTTGTTTTTGAAATGCGCATAATAAAATACATGGAACTCTTTTAACCATCTTTTGATCTTATATATTATTATATATATATATATATATTTATTTATTTATTTATTTATATATATCTATCAAAAACCGGGGTTACCTCCCTTGCAGGGTAAACACGTGGGGTAGTCACTCCACCACTACTACTGCATTGGAACCCGGTAGCCGGATGAGAGCAAAATACCTGTTGACGAAATGGCTACCTTGTTCGATCGTTATAATAAAAGCTTACCACGAAAGCAGGCAGTATAATTGATTTACGAGTTACAGAAACCTCCCACTGGATTTTACCAACAATTTCCAGGAGATCCAGGTAAATCTTTTTCTTAACCTGTTTAGCTTGCTTCGTTGTTTTGCCACCGGTGCCTAATGTCTTCATGATCACGGTTTTCATTTTATCTGTCCTCTATAACGTATGTTAATTGCTCTGGTCTTAATTTAGTCCATTGAGTGCTTGCCGAATATCTCGAAGATTGAGTTT
>OZ024740.1:350797940-350842940 GCA_964016885.1 Eledone cirrhosa
TATACATATATATATGTACGTATGGGTTTACCGAACATTTATTATAATGTTCGGTTTGTTTGTAAACAAACAACCCGAATTAAGCCGTACAGTGTTCGGTAACCATCGTTGCCCTTTTGTTCAACACTGACAAAGGAACGATGAACTAGTTTCTAGCTTATTAGCTGTCATCAGCACCGTATACCTTCATGTCATGGATTGAACGTTTGAAAGTATATACTTTCCTCATGCATATTAACGGGTGAGCAGCCTAATTTGCATATCGAGTGAGTTAGTCGGCCAGGCGTACCGAAAACGATAAATGGAAAAAATGAAATTTCATTTCTCACTCTTAGTACGGCTGATACTTAAATATAAGTATGTATACGTACATACATATATGTATACAGACGTGCAATAGTATGTATATACATACATGCACACATATACATATATATATATATATGTACGTATGGGTTTACCGAACATTATAATAATTGTATCTACTTTTTGGCACAAGGCCAGCAATTATCCAGTACATTACTGGTACTTTATTTTATCGACCCCGTAAGGATGAAAGGCAAAGTTAAATGATTGATCGGAAGGTATACGGTGTTGATGACAGCTAATAAGCTAGAGACTAGTTCATCGTTCCTTTGTCAGTGTTGAAAAAAGGGCAACGATGGTGGCCGAACACTGTACCACTTCATTCGGCCTGTTTGTTTAAAAATAAACCGAACATTATAATAAATTTTCGGTAAACCCATACGTACATATATATATATGTGTGCATGTATGTATATACATGCTATTGTACGTCCGTATACATATATGTATGTATACATACTTATTTTTAAGTATCAGCCGTACTAAGAGTGAGAAATGAAATTTCATTTTTTTCTTTTATCGTTTGCGGTACGCCCGGCCGACTAACTCACTCGATATGCAAATTAGGCTGCTCACCCGTTAATATGCATAAGGAAAGTATATACTTTCAAACGATCAATCGATTGACAGGAAGGTATACGGTGCTGATGACAGCTAATAAGCTAGAAACTAGTTCATCGTTCCTTTGTCAGTGTTGAACAAAAGGGCAACGATGGTTGCCGAACACTGTACGGCTTAATTCGGGCTGTTTGTTTACAAACAAACCGAACATTATAATAAATGTTCGGTAAACCCATACGTACATATATATATATGTATATGTGTGCATGTATTTATGTATATACATACTATTGTACGTCTGTATACATATATGTATGTACGTATACATACTTATATTTAAGTGTCAGTCGTACTAAGAGTGAGAAATGAAATTTCAAATTTTCCATATATATATACATACATGATGATGATGATGATATTAGTGATACTGATTATGGTTGTGGTGGTGATGGTGATGGTGTTGAAAATTATCATGATATTGTTAACAAAATATTAATCGGAATTTCTTGTATTTATTCTTTTTTTTTATGCGTGTGTATAAGCGCTATTGTCGTTGCTTAAATGGAATATTGAATATATGTGACAAATACTTTGTTTTATCGGCCCCAGAATACTGAAAGGCAAATTTGTTCTCACCACGAACATAATGGGGTGAAATATGCGCTAATATTTTCAGGTGAAGAGGTATAATCAATAATAATGTCCCCAGTATGAGAATGGTTCTTTTGTTTTATCGATTTCGCTGGGAAGGAACACAAAGTTAACCTTGGAAGGATTTGAAGAGCGACTCCTAAATACAGCAAAGCATTCTGTTTGTCTCCTTACAATTATCCCAAAGACAACTCGGTAACAACAATAAAAGCAAAAGCGACCCCTCGAACTTTCGAGAGAGCGTATAAGTAGACGTTGGAGCTGCTAGAAATAGTAGCCAAATCACTCTCAAATCGCACTTAGACTAACTTCACACATTGGGTGATGTGGTAATAGGCGTAGTTATAAAACTGCCTTCCATCACAATTCTGCTAAAAAATATTTGACCTGGAGGTAAGCAACAAATGAGCCAGCAAGTTTGACAATATATATTATGTATATAAAAAATTATCATCATCCTAAATTTGGAATGTTTGCGTCTGTGCGAGCGTGTTAGAAGTGGGAATGGGGGAGGTGTGATGAATGTGTGTTGTGGATGTGGGCAAAAGAAAAACAAGGTAAAACCATGGGAAGTAAACACTATAAACCATGAACATCTATATATCTGCCTCAAACCTTTTTAAAGACACCAAAAACACGCACACACACACACAAGTAAATATATATATACATACAACCATATATATATATATATATATATATATATATATATATATATATATATATATGTATATATATATACGGGGTAACAGATTATTGTTATAGGTAGTCCACTTAGGTGTAGTCCAGTTATGGTACTCCGAGTAGTGGATGATATCAACGCTTGGCTAAGTTTGACTCAACAAGGCGTTTCCATAGTGATGCTGCGAGTACGCGGTAATTTCTATGTTGTTAACACTTGGAGTAATGATAAATCAGGAAAGAAGAGTGACACGGTTTGCTATACAAAAAAGATTTTTAATCTCATTGCTGACAATTGTTTCTCTGAACTGGTAGGTCTAGAGATCGCTACCCGCTTGTTTTCACATCATTCGATCACCAATACATAGTTGTAACCAGTCAATTCATCGGAGCTTGTGAGAATGAAAGGAATATACAGGCATGGCTACTATATATAGTAGTAATGGCATTCAATCAGAACAATAACAACAATACTAACAATGCTAGCAATAAATTATTTGAAATAATCACAACAGCAATCTAGGTGAGAAATATAGTATATCTACGATTTTAGCGTGTAAAACTAGCTGACATGAGGCAGATGTATAAAATTGACATGTAAAAGCTGTCATGGGGTGTATTATATATAGTGTAGAGATAGGCCGGTGGCTTTAAACAATGAACCATTTCCTTTATTGTAGGTCTGGTGGCCGTAAGAATTATTTATTATCTGACAGATGAAACATTTATCACTGTAGTGAGGATAGTAATATTTGTGGTGTTAGGTTCAATATTTATGTGGTCTATATTAGATGAAGGGGTTGTTTATCTTTCACATCATCAATAACATACATGTATAAGAAAACATAACAGAGTAGCAATATAATAGGCAAGTTAATACAGAGGTTAAGGAGGCAATATATATATATATATATATATATATATAGAATTAATACATCTACCAACATATGCGTAGAGATGTACACTAATACTAGTAAATATATAAGTTATGTCAAAGTACCTAGGTGGTTCAATGCAGGGGGATGCAGAACAATTATATGAAAGACGTAAAATAAAAATTAACTTACTTACTAAAATTTTCACTCCAACTAATTAGTTTCTGTAATGGGATAAATATAGTTACACAAGGTAACTATCGAGAATTCATTTGACATAACTTATATATTTACTAGTATTAGTGTACATCTGTACGCATATGTTGGTAGATGTATTAATTCTATATATTTATCTCCAAATTATTTGTTGAGCAAACTTGCCAAATCTACTGCTAATTCATAGTAGTAGTAGTAGGCTCTTGTCATAATACCACCCCACTCCTAACTGACTAACCTCAGTGTCACGTGATTGATTCTTTAGAATCCACCACTGACCAGAGGCAGTGAACTTTTTCAGTGCTATGGAATTTAGTCCCCGCTAGCTTATTACATCCACTGAATTATTATTTTTATATGGGTTCCTAGTGTCCGCGCATTGCCTGGGAACTTAGCTGAGAATAGACTCCCTGATGACGTAATGAATTCTCGATAGTTACATTGTGTAACTATATTTATCCCATTACAGAAACTAATTAGTTGGAGTGAAAATTTTAGTAAGTAAGTTAATTTTTAATTTTTAAAATGTTCTTATTTTACGTCTTTCATATATATAAATAGAACTTTTACACACACACATATATATATATATATATATATATATATGTATATATGTATATATGTATATATATATATGTATATATGTATGTATATATATATATGTATATATGTATATATATATATATGTATATATATATACATATATATACATATACATATATATAAATATATATATGTGTGTATATATATATATATATATATATATATATGTATATATATACAGGTAGATATTTAAATTATTTTTTTAATTTATTGAACAATAAAAAGGTAAACTTTCTAGATGTGACTCTAAATCTAAATACGGGATTAATAGAACCCTTCCACAAAAATAAGGAGAATCTGGCCTACATTAGTTTTAACTCAAACCACCCCAAATCCATAATCATATCCATAGCACGTAGTATATCCCTTAGAATATCCCGCTTATCCTCAAACCTAGAAATTTTTAATGAACATGCTAACTATTATAATGCAGCATTACATAGGGCCGGACATAAAGATAAGCTGCAGTTTATAACGAATAAAGACAACTTAAACAAACCTACTAGCAATTACACCAACCGCTCACACAAAAATAGAGGTAACAGGACTAGACATAGAGTTAGGCACGTAGCAGCTAGAGTAAGTGGTCCAAACACCAATAATGTAAACCCTAGAAACAATAGAAGAATCAGAGAAAGAAAATACCTGTGGTTCAATCCAATCTTCAACTCCTCGTTAAAAACTAGACTGCCTTCTACATTCTTTAAACTAATAGATAAACACTTCCCTATTTCACACAGATATCATAAAATACTCAATAGAAAAACTACAAAACTCTCATACTCTACGGCAGCAAATATAGAATCGCACATACGCAAGATCAACCACAGAAATACCTCTAGGGAATCCGCCGCACCTATGCGCAACATAGCACCAAATTATAAACATAAACACATCACAGTATTACAACCGCAAACGCATACAAGCACACAGCAGCAAAACCCCAACGGGCATAAATCACAACCTACTTATAGCAGTGTACAAAACAACAGTGTGGAAGCTGCACGAAATAACACCTCAAACTGTAACTGTCACCTACCGGATAGGTGCCCATTGGCGAATAGATGCCTTGATTCGCGCCTAGTGTACATGTGTACGGTCAACTCAGACAACTCCATCTGGCATTACATTGGATCCACCGTGGGTACTTTAAAAAAAATTGGTATGTGCACAGACACTCGACGAAAAACCGTGCACTTATGGGTTCTACAACCCTCGCCAAAAAAATCTGGGAACTTCAGGACAATAACACCAACTACAATATCAACTGGTCGAGGTTGTCGGCCGCAAAGACTTACAGTACCGGTATGTCCCACTGTAGGCTGTGTGATCTAGAATTACTATATATCCTTAGGAATGTAAAAAGGCTACTCAACAACAAGTTAGAAAGATCTATCTTCTGCAGACACAGGATCGCCACTAAATTCACAAGATTTAAGCCTCCGTGAATCGAACCGACGTAACTTAGCTTTCAACTTAGGATATCCACTATACTGAACGAACCACCACAGAAATACAATCATTAAGTACATTCTAGCCTTCTTAATTCTATACCACAGTAATGTCTGTAAGTACCTTATCAACCCATAAATATATCCCTTCTCAGCTGCTGTCAACACAACTTCCTCACCCTTGACTCTCAACAAATGAACCTAAATCCAAGAACATTTCAAAATACTAGTACAGCAGAACATTACCTTCCTCCTGTTATAATTGTAGTCAGCATGTTTTCTCTTTATATATATATATATATATATATATATATATATATATATATATTGCCTCCTTAACCTCTGTATTAACTTGCCTATTATATTGCTACTCTGTTAATGTTGTCTTATACATGTATGTTATTGATGATGTGAAAGATAAACAACCCTTCATCTAATATAGACCACATACATATTGAACCTAACACCACAAATATTACTATCCTTACTACAGTGATAAATGTTTCATCTGTCAGATAATAAATAATTCTTACGGCCACCAGACCTACAATAAAGGAAATGGTTCATTGTTTAAAGCCACCGGCTTATCTTTACACTATACATAATACACCCCATGACAGCTTTTACATGTCAATTTTATACATCTGCCTCATATCAGCTAGTTTTACACTCTAAAATCGTAGATATACTATATTTCTCACCTAGATTGATGTTGTGATTATTTCAAATAATTTATTGCTAGCATTGTTAGTATTGTTGTTATTGTTCTGATTGAATGCCATTGGGTAATTGCTGGCCTTGTGCCTAACGTAGAAACAATTACTACTATATATAGTAGCCATGCCTGTATATTCCTTTCATTCTCACAAGCTCCGATGAATTGACTGGTTACAACTACGTATTGGTGATCGAATGACGTGAAAACAAGCGGGTAGCGATCTCTAGACCTACCAGTTCAGAGAAACAATTGTCAGCAATGAGATTAAAAACCTTTTTTGTATAGCAAACCGTGTCACTCTTCCTTCCTGGTTTATATATATATAAGTTTATCCCGGGTTCAATCGGGGGTGGAGGGTAACCACAGTAAGTAAGGTACTCAATACATAGCAGAGTATAAATATTTAATATACAGATGGATTCTACAGGACTAGAACTGTTTTCAATCGGGAGAAATCATCAGAAGTTTCCGGTTAATTTCTCCCGAATGAAACTCTTCTAGTCCTGTAGAAGCCCTTTCTATATTATATATATATATATATGTGTGTGTATGTGTATATATACATATATATGTGTGTGTGTACACGTATAAACATACATACATCTGCCTATATACATGTTGAGTCGCGGGGGGGGGGGGCACCGGTGCATGCCCCCGCATACACCCATGTCCATACAGGTAATAATAACGACAGTAATAATTATATGTATGTGTATGCAGTGGCGGACTAGGTCTAAAAATTATTGCTTGCCAGATGAAGGGGGCCCACCTACATATAGAATGCTATCATTTAATTTTTATAATGAATAAATAACATTTTCGAAAAATACATAAGTGGAAACAAAACAGTGCAATGACATTTTTGCGGAAAAATATCTTACCGTCTCCAATAAAAATATTTTGTGGACCAGGATTGAACCCAAAGCCAGCATCTCTACCGTCTCTGGTACCTACCGCTAGGCCACACAGGAAACCATGAAAATTTTAATGAAAATTCATACTTATAAACCTACTTTCAAAATGTTCAAAACAAAGTGTTGTGGTGTCGTTCATGTCTTTCTTAATGTTACTGCTCCTACTTAAGGTCGACTTCTAAATCATTTGGGTGTTCCATAAACTACATATTCGTTTTGTTTCACATCTATCTAGACTATATTTTAACCTATAATCCATGTTTCATTGCTGTTCCACCTCATTTCTCCCCCCCCCTTCTCTCTGTCTCTCTCTCTCTCTGTAATATTTGAATCTACTACTATGATTTGGGTTTACCTTATGTATATATGTTTTTGCATGTCAATTAGATTCAAGCTTACAATGATTGGCATTATATATATATATATATATATATATATATATATATATATATATATATATATATATATATATATATATATATACAGTGGCGGGCTAGGTCTAAAAATATTGGTTGCCAGATTGTCTACATATAGAATGCTATCATTTAATTTTTATAATGAATAAATAACATTTTCAAAAAACACATAAGTGAAAACAAAACAGTGCAATCAAATTTTTCCGGGAAAATATCTTACCGTCTCCAATAAAAAATATGTATTTTGCGAAATCCGGAGACCTTCAAGGGATTTCATTTATTAGCCACAAGGGCCGATATGTAGGGGACAATACAAAGACAGGGACAGTGGGGTTTACAATAAGGTCGAGTAAAAGTGCACAATGGCAAGATTAATTTAACAATGAAGATATAAAAATATAAAATAAACTATGCATAAATATAACAAAATAAATTCCCCGATAGGGGTGGACGACGCTGGGGTGACTCAGGTACCCCACCAATCCTTCAATAATGACCTTTGATCTTTCACACTTACTCAATATATATATGTGTGAGTGTGTGTGTGTGTGTGTGTGTGTGTGTGTGTGTGTGTGTGCGTGCGTGTGTGTGTATCTATATATCTTTCTCTCTCTATGTATATATATACACCACCTTCACCACTAATTGATTTGACAGATGTCTTTAACCCATTGATACCAAATATTATTTGGTCAGTAGTTCGTGTGTGTATATATATATATATATATATATATATATACATATGCTTGTGTGTCCGTGTCTATATATGTATGTTTGCATGCATTAATATACTAAGCTTTAAGTTTAGTAGAATGTGCAACTGCTGATTCCAGCTACTTGCACTGTCGTACATGTTGTTTTCTAGTAGTACCCTGCAGCATTGGTTGACCAAATCCTTTGCTTAATTGTTTTATTTATTTTTTAAATGTTATTCTTTCTCTTAGATTTCAGGTATTTGTGTTTGTGTGGTGTTGTGTGGTGTGTGTGCGTGTGCGTATGCGTGTGTGTGTGAATATATATATATATGTATATAGGAGACAGTTGTAGTTTGCTTGAAGCATTGTGTATAGTATAGAAAAATGAGAAGTTTGAAGCCACCACAACGCAAAATGGACGAGCAAGAAAGTAAGACGAAGCAAGATGTTATGTGTTACCTAATGTATTTATCTGTCCTGATATTTCGAGAGAAATCTCTTCTTCGGAGGAATATAACAGGTGACCCGCCCAGACAGTTAAATATATAAGGTAACACATAACATCTTGTTTGTCCATTTTGCATTGTTGTGACATTCAAATTTCACATCTCTCTCTCTCTCTCTCAATCTCTCTCTCTCACTCTCTCTCTCTCTCTCTCTCTCTCTCTATATATATATATATATATATATATATATATATATATATATATATATCATGTATCATATGTATATACACATATGCACACACAACCACGACTCTACCATAAAACCCACTGACAGATTCCATTAAATTTCACACAAAATCTGTATCCAGATAGACACCCAACACATGCACATGCAGACACACCAGCGTATGCACACACACCTTTACACAATATTTTAGAAACACGCTTATTTTTGCATGTACATACGGTAATTTTTCTAGGTTGTCTCTATTATTTTTTTTTACAACCACATTTAGTTGTTTAGTTAACATATTGAGACATCGACCCATCCTTTTTATTTTATAACGCATGTAATTTCAAGTTCCTTTTTGTCATGTATAATTGTTTCTACTTTTGGCACAAGACCAGCGATTATTCCAGTGCATTACTGGTACTTTATTTTATCGACCCCGTAAGGATGAAAGGCAAAGTTAACCTGCGCGTATAATGTTCTGTAATGTATAACGAAATTTAATTGTCGCAGGAATGCTACCACTTAAAATAAAATTTTGCCGGAGATAGATTGGCGAGGGATTGGAATAAGAGCGAGGGGATGGTGGACAAATTTGAAAAGTTAATAAGCGTGGAGGCGGGTGGTGATTATTTGAGACCCGCCTTTATAAAAATATATATAGACTTGATTCTAGAACCTACAATAATGGCCTTCGTAGGGCTTATCCACTTACTGCATTCGGCAATCACCTTACGCTTGACCTTGATAAGACGGCTTATTCAAAGTAGGGTGATATATATCCAGTCGGGAATTTGATGTTGAAACGGCAACAGCTCAGCCGTCAGGCTCCGAACCTCAACGATATATATCGACAGTCGATCAACTTTCGTCAAATCGGACCGAGGAAACAATGTTTCCGTTGGTCTTTCCAATTGCTAATACTATCTATCGGTCGCAACACCAGGTAGAAAGAGCAACGTGAAATAAAGTGTCTTGCTCAAGGACATATCGCCTGGTTCAGGAATCGAACTGACAACCTCACGATTGCAAATCCAGTTCTCTATCTAATCAGCCACGCACCTTCAAACAAACAATCTCTCTCTCAGAGAGATATTACTTTATCTGTGCTTATCCTCTACAGTTTCTCTTCTTCTCTCTCTCTCTCTCTCTCTAATAAGAGAATGTTTCGCCATAAAAAGTGAAGATTCCATATTGCAGAGGGTTTATCAATAGGTGGATAATAGTATGATCCACACTTCTAAAATTTATTCTTTTAATTGATATGTATTCTCCAGTACTGAAATATGCAGATGACATGAAGCTGTACCTTGAGATAAAAAGTTCAGATCCTGAACGCTATAGTGCGGCCACACTTAGAATTTGCATCACTAGTCTGGAACCCCTATCTTGCTCAGAACATCGATATATCTGCCTCAAACTTTTTTAAAGACACCA
This sequence comes from Eledone cirrhosa, assembly GCA_964016885.1. NCBI lineage: Eukaryota > Metazoa > Mollusca > Cephalopoda > Octopoda > Eledonidae > Eledone > Eledone cirrhosa. The sequence continues at coordinate 350,808,200 of OZ024740.1, forward strand.
AAAACACGCACACACACACACACTCACACACTCACACTCACACACACACACACACACACACACACACACACACACAAGTATATAATATATATCACACACACATATATATATATATATATATAAGTTTATCCCGGGTTCAATTGGGGGGTAACCACAATAAGTAAGGTACTCAATACATAGCAAGGTACCTTTTTGATTTCCATGTGTCTAACACACGTGGGCATGCCAACAAAGTCAGAAAACAGTACAGCTCCCATGGCTTTCGAAAACATTTTTTCACGCTCAGGGTTGCTGAAGCATGGAAGAAATACCTGCATCAGTTGTTAACTGCCGTGACACTGCATCCTTTAAAACCTCCAAGCTTCCTGAAATTAGCCAACACTACACCTAATATTCCCCCTCCATACACACGCACACATGTATATCATGACTCACACAATTCACTTCCATGACAATTGTATATTATTCTAAGTACTATAAATGCACCTTTGATGAGTTGTAGTGCACCTGAGCACTGTACACAATAATTTCATTATTATTAACCTTTTCGTAGACAATATGTTTTTCTTTCTAGAGTTATGATGGTATTCTATCCCCCATAATTGAAGACATACCTCTATCTGTATTTTTCTTATATACTGCCTTATATATATATATATATATATGCATATATATATATATGTGTATGTGTGGGTTTGTGTCTGTCTGTATGTGCGTCTGTGGCTGTGTATGTGAGTGTGTGTCTGTGTGTGTGTGTGTGTGTGTCTATGCCTCTGTGTGTGTGTAAAAATAGCATAATGTCTCTCAAACCCAATGTGGAGAATATGGATGACAAAAGTTTAAAAGACAGCATCAGGATGATTGATATCCAAAGAAAGCTTGGAGGGAAATGAAATATACTCACTCTAATACAGATAAAAAAAAGGAGATTAAATCGGTTTGGATATGACATCAGAAGAGGATTCGGTAACTATGTTAGAATGTCCTATAAGAGTTATTTTGCCACAGGGAAGACCTCCCAAGAGATAGAAGGATCAATGCAAATACCGCTGCTCAAACTATACTATACTATATATATATATATATATATATATATATATATATATATATTTCGTTTCTGAATTTGTTTAGCAAGATTCTTTATCTGAAAACGTGTGTTGAAACCGATATTGTTATACTTAGGGAGGGTCATGTTGCCAATAAGAAACACACGCACCAGTTGCTTTCACTTCAATTTATTATAAATTTATAAATTTAGGAATTTATAAATTTCCGGTTGGTTGGTTGGTTCCACAACCAGATGGTTGTTTATATATTGTCAAAGTTCTTTCGTCACACATTCTGTGACCTCTTCAGTGACTGGGGATTCTTTTCTTTGTTGTTGTGCCTCTCCTTTGTTCTGTCCTACGCCATCTTGTTTCTGTGTGTGTGTTGTATGCTCAGTCTGCGCATGCGGCACATCCGGGTGTCTGTGTGTGTTTATATTCGTTTATTTATTTGGTTATTTACATGTTACTGGTTGGTTGTTTGTTCTATGTGCGTGTGTGTTTTCATTTTGTCCTTAATTGTAAGTTGTGATGTTGATGTTCCACTCATGTTTTCTATTTAATTTTGGTTGTAATTCTTTTATGTTTATTGCCTCTGTGATTTGTCTAAACATTGCGTATTTTCTGTGTGTAGATTCTATTTTTATTTCTCTGTTCTCTAATTTACCCTTATGTTCTATTTTAGCATGTTGGTAGAGTACAGATGATTCTTTACTATCTTGAAGGTCTCGCCAGTGTTCATTTATCCGTTCCCCTACACTACGAGCTGTCTCACCTATGTACACTATATTTTTATCTCTACATTGTCCTTCAGTACATCTTATGCTATATACTACATTTCTAGTTTTACAGTTAATATGGGGGCTTAATTTACAGGTTATACATTTCTTATCTATACAGGGGGGCTTTGAAAAGGGTATGTCTTGCTAATAAGTGTTTTTATGGAGGTACCTGGTCTTTCTACTATCTTAATATTGAGTTTATGTTTATCTAGGGCCCTTCTAAATTTGTAAGCTAATTCACCTCTAGGGTTGTATCGATGAACATTACACTCTGGTATTTATTGCTATCATACCATGAGTTTATTCTATTAGTCTTATTCCTAGTTCTTTCTATTCTATTCCAAAATTTGCTCCTATACACGGGTCAGGTCCCATTTGTGTCATTATTTACCATTTTTCCCATTTGGTTCTGGCTCCTCTATACACTCTGATTTTATCTCTTTGATTGTAACCAGAGAACTGCATACGGTGGATGAAGTGTTGTATGTCTCTCTCTAGTTCTTCGGGGTTGCATATGCGGTACACGTTTCTAATCACCCGTACCAAATTCGCAATCAGTATGTTGATTTTGGTATGGTCCGAAACAGCTGAGTTTCGGTGGATCAGATATTTGGAAGTCATGGGTTTGGCATAATGGGAATGGAGGATTTGTTTTTTGTTATTAATGGTATCTAACCAGAGCTCTGTGTCTAGTACAGGTAATCGATGGTTGGGGTGTCTACTTGGGTAGTCTATAGTAACTCTAATGCTCTGGTGGATGGAGTTTGCTATTTGCTGGATGCTTTCCATTGTGTTTTTCTCTAGTTCCTGACTGTTCTCTAGTGGGGGTGTCTTAACTACGATGTTTATATCATCTACGTAGCGGGAGTACATTATCAGGGTTAAGCTGTCTTCTAATTGTTCTTTAAGTTTAAGTTTAAGTCTACTGTCCCACCATACCATGAATAAGTTAGCTATGTCGCCTGCAATGCTAACACCAATGGCTGCTCCTTCCTCTTGGGCATATGTTTTTCCATTAAATTTGAACATATGTTCCTTAAGGGTTAATTTTATGCTGGCCCCTACCGCATGTGCAATCATTTTCTTCAGTTCATCGTGGTTTTCGGGTGTCCGTATGGCTCTGGTCCACCCGTTCCATCTATCTGTGTGGGTTGTCTTGGCCATTGAGGTAATGGTAGGTGGTCTGCCTCTTGCTGGTCTTGTAGGGCACAGGTTGCTAAGGTCATATGTGTCTAGGTAACTATTACTATGGGTAAGCTTAAGTAGAAGTCCCAGCTCACTGGTATCAATCCCACGGAACTCAACCTTGCTCTCGCTGATCATTTCTACGCATTTCTCCACAGCAAAATCCACGTCAATAGATGGAGACAGGGACACAACATCCATACTGCCTATTATGCAGTTTGTTAGGTCCCCAGATCGGTTACTCACGCCGATTCTGCTGAGGAGGTCCTCCGTGCTGTCACATACATCTGGGGACATCTCAATGATGGGGCGTATGATCAGGGAGAGGAAGTAGGACAGTCTGTAGTTACTAGCAATGTTAGCCCCACAGACTGGTCGTGTTGGTGGTCCCGCGACAGGGTCACAGCCCGTTTTATGGTCTTTTCGAAGCCCATACAACGCCGGCACGTCATTGTTCCAGGCCTGGAAGTTGTTGGCAGTCCTTTTGTTGGGCTGCATTATATTTGTCCACATCACCATATGGGCATTGAGGGCTTTTTCTCTATCCTCATGCTCTTGTGGTGTTACTTCTCTTGTGTTAGTGATGTGGGGTTGCATTGCCCGGATGTAGTTTGGCAGACTGTCAACCGACATTCTGCCAGACTTGTCTGTTGGAAAGCATGCTATCTCTCCATTACGCGAGCGCTGCATGAGCTTACGCAAGCCATTTGCAGATTTTTCTCCCAGTTGCTGGGCCTCCATTCTATTATGCTTCTTGCTATACTGTTCTATAATATTTCTAAGTTTAGATCTAGCTATACTAAATTGTGCTTCTGTTTGTTCATCGACCTGCGACGGCAATTGCGTGCGTTTGTTAAAAGCTAAAGTCGTGACGTGGACTCGTCGCAGGTCGAACGACTTATCGGAGGGATTATAAAAAGTAGAGTTCCAGGCTGCTGCTTTATGTGTACTAGTGCTATTGTTATTGTTAGTTGTGTTGTTTCTATTTCTATTTCCACCAACAGCCTCATGGTTGTTTCTATGCCTCTCATTATCACTCCTGTCTCTTTCCTCTGGCTCATTGTTATTATCTACTCTATTTTGTGTGTCTGTGTGTTCGTCTTGGTTATTTTCCTTATCCATAGTCTCCCTTCTCCTTTCAATCCTATTACCTTCCCTTATTTCTGTGCTACTGCCATTACCTGTTTTCTGTGTCTGTGTGTTTGTTAAGATTGTGGTGGTGGTGAGAGGCATTGAATGTGTGTGTTTTGTTGTTGTTGTTGTTGATGTATGCTGTTGTTGATGTGTGTTGTTGTTGTTGTCTCCGTGTATGTTATTATTGTTGTGTGTTGTTGTTATTGTTGTTTGTCTCTGTGTGTCTGTTGTTGTTGGGATGTGTGTTGTATATGTGTGTGCGTATGTTCTTACTTTTGTTTTTGTTTTTGTTTTTGAGGCTCCAACGTAATTTTGTAAATGATTTTTCTATTTCTGACAAACATCTAATCATATTTACCTTATTGAATGTGGCATACTTAGGCGGCAGTTGTAATACAGATAATTGATCAGATGGGACCTGCCCCTTGTATAGGAGCAAATTTTGGAATAGAATAGAAAGAACTAGGAATAAGACTAATAGAATAAACTCATGGTATGATAGCAATAAATACCAGAGTGTAATGTTCATCGATACAACCCCTAGAGGTGAATTAGCCTACAAATTTAGAAGGGCCCTAGATAAACATAAACTCAATATTAAGATAGTAGAAAGACCAGGTACCTCCATAAAAACACTTATTAGCAAGACATACCCTTTTCAAAGCCCCCCCCCCCCCCTGTATAGATAAGAAATGTATAACCTGTAAATTAAGCCCCCATATTAACTGTAAAACTAGAAATGTAGTATATAGCATAAGATGTCCTGAAGGACAATGTAGAGATAAAAATATAGTGTACATAGGTGAGACAGCTCGTAGTGTAGGGGAACGGATAAATGAACACTGGCGAGACCTTCAAGATAGTAAAGAATCATCTGTACTCTACCAACATGCTAAAATAGAACATAAGGGTAAATTAGAGAACATAGAAATAAAAATAGAATCTACACACAGAAAAGACGCAATGTTTAGACAAATCACAGAGGCAATAAACATAAAAGAATTACAACCAAAATTAAATAGAAAACATGAGTGGAACAGTAACATCACAACTTACAATTAAGGACAAAATGAAAACACACACGCACATAGAACAAACAACCAACCAGTAACATGTAAATAACCAAATAAATAAACGAATATAAACACACACAGACACCCGGATGTGCCGCATGCGCAGACTGAGCATACAACACACACACAGAAACAAGATGGCGTAGGACAGAACAAAGGAGAGGCACAACAACAAAGAAAAGAATCCCCAGTCACTGAAGAGGTCACAGAATGTGTGACGAAAGAACTTTGACAATATATAAACAACCATCTGGTTGTGGAACCAACCAACCAACCAACCGGAAATTTATAAATTCCTAAATTTATAAATTTATAATAAATTGAAGTGAAAGCAACTGGTGCGTGTGTTTCTTATTGGCAACATCACCCTCCCATGGTATAACAATATATAACAATATATATATATATATATATATATATATATATATATATATATATATATATATATATATATATAAATTCATGTATGTGTGTGTGAGTATAAAATTCGGAAGTTTTAGACGTCTAGTGGTTAAATTAGTTGATAAAACGTTCAATGGATTGTAATTTACGCTACAATGCAAAATTCATTTACAACAAGAAGGAACCTCATTGGGCTCTAAATACTAATAATACCGATGGTTCTACGCCTCAGAATACCACCTACAAAGCAAACATAAGGCCGTGTTGCTCTCATATTTCCACTTGCTCTTTTAATTCGTTTTTTTTTCTAGGGACCGTGAAGTTCTGGTGGAGTCACAGGAGCCCCACCGAGAGATATGGCGTAGCTATGTAAACCTGGCGGAGCCCATTACTCTACAAGAGGTAAGAATGTCCTGGATTTCTACTTCACAAATAACACAGCGCTCATCCACAATATAAATTCGACACCGACGATTTTCTCGTCTCATAATATAGGGGAACTAACAACAATTGATTTTTCCCATGGAATTAAGGAAGTAGAGTAAGGTGGAGAGGAAGAATCAATCCCAGTACTGGACTGGTACTATATTTATCGACCACTATAAAAAAAGCATGAACTTACCATCACTAGGATTTAACTCAGAGAGCAAAGATCCAGAATAAATAACGTAAATCAGTATATCCGATGTTCTAATGACTCCAAATACACCACTTTTTCCTTTATTAGACCAGTTAAATGAACACTTCACAGAAATTAAACCAATTCTCAATAGAAAGTAGGCATGGTTTAGCAACAACCCTACAACTTAAAGACTGATGATAAATTTATTGTGGAATAGATACACAGGAGTGCTCAAACAGACATAGCGACAAACGTAGAAATGTGAATGAGTGTATATACGTGCTTAAAGATATATAAGTAAATATATAAGTAGATTGAGGTGGGGGGTCACCTGGGTATACACAAATAAACCATTTAGACAAATAAGGGTAAACACGCACAGAAACTTGTGAGAGTAATAATATATAACGACATATACACAAGCACATTCATGTGCACATAGAGAAACGCATGTGCATGCCACACACAGAAAACTGCGAGAATAGCAATATTTAAAGGCACAAAAATGCGTGTACCCATACACATACCATGCACCTACCACAGAAAGACGAGATATAGTAACTAGAATAAGAGACACAGAAGTAAAATTGTTATTGAGAAGATCACAGGTTGTGTGAGGAAACAGTTTTAACAATTAAATAACCACCCGTTTACTAAGCCAACAATGGATGAATTAGTTACCTCCCTAATAATTGTTTCTACTTTAGGCACAAGGCCAGCAATTACCCAGTGCATTACTGGTACTTTATTTTATCGACCCCGTAAGGATGAAAGGCAAAGTCAACCTCGGAGGGATTTGAACTCAGATCGTAAAGGGACGTAACTATGCTGGAAAGAATGGCGTCCGACCCTCCGCCGATATTGCCAATCCACACTAATAATGGTTTCTAGGCACAAGACCAATAATTTTTGAGGGGAGGTCGATTAAATCGACACCAGTACGTTACTGGTGCTTTATTTTATCGACCCCCTAAAAATAAAAGGCAAAGGTGACCTCGTAAAAGGATATAACGAATCATGATATGCTGCCAATCCGCCTCCCTTAGTTAACAAAAGCGTGTGTTTGTATTGGTAGCGTGACCTTTCAGGTATGACACCAACACTGTTTATGGCGAAACATTCTCTTCTTTGAGATTGTCCAGGTGTTTTATAGTTATAAAGGTGGGTTTGTACATTTTAATTTACCTTTTAATCATTATGTATTTTCTACACTTTTCGTAGACTTTATATTCTTCACTCTAGTGGTTCTTTACCCCTCGTAATTGAAAACGTACCCCCTTTTGTGTTTTCTTCTCTACATACTGTATTATATGTGTATATATATATATATATATATATATATATATATATATATATATTTGTGTGTGTGTGTGTGTGTATGTGTGCATGTGGGTGCGTGTGTGTGCGTACGTGTATGTGTGTTGTGTGCGTGTGTGTGTGTGATCGATGGAGTGGGGGACCCGGTTTGTCTTCAACTTTCTGTTAGCTTTCTTCAACTTTCTTCAACTTTCTGTTATCTTTGTCGTCTACTTTCTGTTATCCAATGAGCGAAAAAAAAAACCCAAAACAACAGGAGACCCATGGCTAGAGCCTGAGCAAGTTGGTTGCATAACATCCATGAGCTTGGCTGGTCTCGTTTGGGGATCCAGCCGAATCAGTTGGAGACGGCTGCTTCTAATAGGACCCGCTGAAAAAAGTGTTTGATCCTCTCAGGAATAAGTGGGCGAAGAAGAAAAAGAAGATATGTATGTGTGTGTGTGTGCGTGTGTGTGCGTGCGCGTACGTGTGTGTGTGTGTGAGTATGCGTGTCTGTGTGTGTGTGCGTGTGTGTGTGTGTGTGTGTGTGTGTGTGTGTGTGTGTGTGTGTGTGTGTGTGTGTGTGTGTGTGTGTGTGTGTGTGTGTGTGTGTGTGTGTATAAAGCATGTACAAATGTGGATTACAATCAGGGAACACTCTCTGTATAATATTCCTATGGATATTTACACGGTAGGTCACTAGAAATTGAATGTTTTTCTTCATTGGTTCGCAATACGAACAGAAGTGGCAAATACTTATGGTCATATTGGATATGAAGTCTTGCAGACCAATGGCTTCTACAAAACAACGTAGGAATGGAGGGAACCAACCCGAACCTTTTCAACACATAGGGTTCTCTTAAAGGAAGCCAAGGCTGATATTGCTATGCTCAGCAAAGGTGTATGGAAATATATTTGGTTAAACTTGTTTATGATTCTTTATCAAACTCATAATGGTTTTTGATTTCGGCACAAGGCCAACAATTTGGGAGGAGGGGAAAGTCGATTAAATCGACCCCAGTGCATTACTGGTACGTTATTTTATCGACCCTGTAAAGAAGATAAGCAAAGCTAACTTCGGCAGCATTTGAACTTAGATCGTAAAGGAGTGTAGCCCTATGTCATAAATCATGATGACCGACGCTGTACCGATAATGCCAATCCACTGCCTCCTTAATCGAACTCATAATAAAATAACGATCGAAGTCTCTGTAGTTTCATTTCATTGATAACCACCATCGCAGCTATGTATATATATGTATGTGTGTGTGTAAGTCTGTAAACACCTGACCATTTTGCAGACTTCCCATCCTTTAACATAGCCTGTTATTACAGCCACTTAATGAAAACCCTTTCTTTGCGTAGAATAAATGAACCTTGAAAATTAGGAGTGCCTGCATTTGTATCACTGTATATCACTATGTATTTTTCTTTAAATATTGTTTTTTCAAAGAATCCCCACTCTTTAAATCCATAAGCCAATGACCTCCACCCATCCCAATCACCACCTTCCCTAACCACTAGAAAATGTATAAATACTACTATATCACATTGACAGTCGGCTTTCCTGATGATTTCCTTCGAATGAAACAGTTCTAGTCCTGTAGAAGCCATTTCTACATTTAAAATGTATACCCTGCTATGTATTGAGTACCTAACTTACTTTGGTTACTCCCGATTGAACTCGCGATACACACACACACAAGGAACAAGGACTCAGTGTTGCATCATATGCATATTTAATTACATATTACATATGTTTCACTGTCGATCAGCTGGAGGAACGATCGGTTAATGATTGAACCTGACTCTGGAATCGGAAGCTCCTTAAATATGTTTTAACATGTAGACTTAATATGTTACAACAGTGTCATATGCAGATACTTAAATTTTGTTGAGCAGAATAAAGGAACAAATGTTAAGCTCATTTATACATTTAGTCTGGCTTTCAATTATTTTCTCCATTTCTCTGCATAGTCGCTCATCAATAACAATTGCTTACTGTGAACTTAAACTGTTTACTTTTCTGTTTACTTTTCTGTTTTTTTCGATAAACCAGAATGTTTTAATCATTCTTCCATTGCTATCACATCTCCTGTATTTTATGTATATGCTCCAGCTTGAATTTATCTTACGAAAACTTTTGTTACATTCAGAGTTCTAATGTTTTTTACTGTGCCATGAGCATATTCATACATACGTGATAATGAATGGCAACTAAAATGAGCGAAATAGACTAAACATAAGAAAATGAAAATCACAAATAAAATGTTCAAAAGCCATTAACGTTTACATCAACATTAATAATGTATATTTCGTCGAAAAAAATCATTACATATTGTTTGTATTAATAATTAATTAATTCAATGTCAGAATCATTGAGTTTCTATTACTGTTAATTATACACAATTTTATCTCGTGCAAAGTTTAACTTTATTTACAACATTACCATTGATTTATGTTTATTAAAATTTCATTTGCTGTTTCTCAATCATATTCAGCTTTATTAAATCATAGACTATTTAAAATTGTCTCCTAAACATAAAGCAGTTCTCTAGACAGCTGCGTTTAAATTCGACTTTCAAACCTTCCGACTTTGGAGAAGTTAGAACTTGTCAATTATACGCTTTTCCAAAAGCTGTAGATGGAAATGTCATTATGCTCTTTCTTTATATTATCGCTATCAAAGATAAAATGAATTTATTAAATATTTGCAAGCGATACATAATTTCGTAAAGCTGATAAACTAGAAGAATTTCATGCAATCAGAAAGCTGTGTATCATAGATGTATTCAAAATATACCCATTAATCATTGTGGTAAAAATCAGTTAGATATTACATCGACCACTATTAACTAAACCTATATAATTTATTCCAGATATTTCTTAAAGTTGTCCAAAATGGGTCAGTCTGAATGAATTAACTTTCCGGTTTTGAAATGCACTTAAATTCTAAAACGGATATGAATTCAGGACCTATGATCTTTTGTCGATAATTTCGTTGTACTCTTAATATAAAAAGTAAAAATGTTCTGTAACTCTTTATGAAGCATAGAATCACTACCAGCAATTTGTTTCAATGTAGTGTGTGGAGAACGAATCACTCGTATAGAGCCTACATATTTCCTGGATTAGAAATTATAGAAACAATATATAAACGAAATCAAATGGCCCAATGTGCTTATGATACATTCAACTTCACCCTAAATCTTGCTAACTCTAACCGAACCACAAAATAATTAACTGTTGCCTCTCAGTTTCTACAAACTGAAGTACAAAATAAATATTATGAAGTTATATTGTTCAAAAGTGGGACATTAGAAATACTTTAACGTATTTCTTTCCGATATAATTTTTGATAATTTCCAAAACGACGGGGAACTACTATTCAATACAGTAACCAATACTTGACGTCACATAGGTGAAAAGGAACAAATCAATGATGATATCATACATTACGAAAAAGGCATCCCACAGGGCGATAGTTTATCAGTACTACTTTTATGGTAGCCGTTGTCGTACCTAATCACAAACACACTAGTTATAGAGATAAATCGAATATCATTTCTCACATTTACTTTGTAGGCTGAAATTTTATGGGTCATCATATTACATTAATTACATCTAAAAGACAATTGAATCACATGACCCAATCTTTCGTAGATATTACAGTAAAAATCTACTAGACATTAAATATGGCGGAAAACTTGTGTCAAGCCCGAAGAAATTAACAACGGCGGTTTATCAATTCAGCCGGGTGAGAGCTTCGAATATCTTGGACATTTGGATAAGAGCCACATGTATTTTTGACATGATGAGAATTGTAGGTAAAATATTAACAGGGAGAGGGCAAGCACGTAATAAGTACCTCAACAGAGTAAAAGATATATAGTAATCAAAACTCTCAGACTACAATCTTCTTCTTAGCCGATTTCAGACTACAATACAACACCGTTACAGTGACAATAATAATGATTTCTACTATAGGGGAGGGGAAAGTTGTTTAAATCGACCTCAGTGCTTTATTTTATCGACACCGTAAGGATGATAATGGTTTCTGATTTAGTCACAAAGCCAACGTGCAGTGACAATAATAATGCTTGCGTTTAGTCTTCGATATTGAACACTGCAAGAAATCGACGTGATGAATATAATGAATATAATAATTAGCAAACTGCTCTATTTTATGGGAAATCTTCATATTAGACCAACTATATTTCCGACGCAAGGAAATGGCCTTACATCTGCATCGACATCATACAAGACTCATGTTGTGACACTGACGTAACATCTCTAGCTAGAAAAAGCTCAATAATTATATCGCCTAAGTTTGCAAACACGAAACCATCACCAATAAGCGTGAAAAGACACGGGAAATATAAGCTAGCAGATAGATCTTCCAAGAATCATTGGTAACTTTTATTTAACACCGCAACAAAATATTTTTTTTTTAAATAGACCAGTTCACCTAGAAGGCTCTAGGCTGGAGCATATCACGAACATTCAAACTACAAAGGGAATAAACAACAGCAACATTCTGAAATGGAATATCGACAAGTTTATGACATCCCACTTTGAGGTCTACTTCCATGCAATTGATGAACCAGGACATATCCCCTTTTCTTTACCAGATACGCGCATTCTTCTTCGCCTTCTTATGCTAATAATATTCTTCCTACTTTTCTATTTTAATACCGTTCCTATATACACGCACATGTTCTGGGTCCGGAATTTATTGCGATCGGAACACAGAATGCCATGCGCAAAAACGATCCCTGGGGATCAGACTGTCTCTTTCAGCACATCTTTCTCCCTATTCTCTGGGGTAACGCATTCGTAATTCTGTCCACTGGGACCATGAAGCAACATATATCTGATGATTTGTAAAGGACATAAGGGGATAGGATATAATGTTATTGTCAGAGAACAGTCTTCTACTACTACTACTACTACTACTACTACTACTACTACAGCACGCAGTGTTTCTAACGAGATCACGCACAAAAACAAATACTGGCATTCACATTTACACCCAAATACATATACGAATACTATTTTAAAGCAAACACACATTGAAACCAAAACACACACACACACACATACACACACTCACACACATACATACACTCACACATACACACATACACACACTCAGATACACACTATCTCATTCGGTTTAAAGTACGCTGCCTAGTTGTCTCATTATATTTTCTCTCCTTGAATTCAACTCACCTAATCACCCATTCACTCATTCTCTTTCGCTTCCTCCCTCTCTTACTTTCTATTCCCCTCTCTTTCTATCTCCCTCTCTCTTCCTATCTCCCCCTCTCTTTCTCTCCTCCTCTCTCTTTTCTCTCTCCAAGTCTATCGCTATCCCTCACTCTTTAACAGTATTAAGTTTTATTGCACATTATCCCCACATCTAACACACTTTTCTCTCTCTCTGCCGACTTTTCTCTCTTCTTTATTTCTATTATTCTCTCCAACAGAGAGATATTACTTCATCTGTGCTTATCCTCATCAGTTTCTCTCTCTCTCTCACTCTCTCTCCCTCTCTCTCTCTATATGTCTCCTTTATTTCACTTTTTCCTTCTCTAATCTTTTACGTTCTCTCGATTGTCTCCTATCACTCTTTCTCTTTACGAAATACAATCATTATTTACGATCTTTATTTATCTCTTCCCGCCCCGTCTTACCCCCCCCCCCATCCCACCATTCTCCTCCCACCACTCTCTTAATGTATGCCTCTGTAATGTTAACTTCTATATGCTTTGGCCATCACGGAGGTTTCACAGAAATTACATACATTCATTTTGATTGTCCTTCCAATTGAAAGCACTCTTTGACATGAACATTATTATTTACTCAAGATTTAATGACTGAAACCTCGCGTTTGCGTGTAGGTAAACACGTTTGATTGGTTTCAGCACACACACATGTATATATGTATATATATATATATATATATATATATATATATATATATATATATATATATATATATATAACGAAGGAATTGTGGTAAGGAACCAGATGGACCATGACGCATCAGAGTACTTAATACTTAGGGTAATAGAGTGGGAAATAGGAAAAGTATGACCCCGACGGCAGAGCTCAAGCCGTTTCGACGGCTATTTCTGAACTCAGAAATAGCCGTCGAAATGGCTTGAGCTCTGCCGTCGGGGTCATACTTTTTCCTATATATATATATATATATATATATATATATATATTTCCTATATATATATATATTTCATATATATATATATTTCATATATATATATATATATATATATATTTATATATATATATTTAATATAGAGGGCTTCTACAGGACTAGAACTGTTTCATTCGGGAGAAATCATCAGCGAACCGACTGGACTTAAGCCCTTTGGTCAATATAGCTGCGGGGCGAGGTTTTTCCGTGCGATCTCCGCAAAGGGAGTGTAGATAGATAGATAGACGAAGAAACCGGAAGTGAGAGGAGAAGGGAAAGGGAGATAATCTAAAACGGGTTTACGACATGTGTGAGACCAGGTCGAAAGCGAGCAGATGGATAGAGAGAGAGATGGGGGGAAAGAAAGAGAGAGAGAAGGAGAGAATCGATATGAAAGCGTGGTGGGGCAACAAAGCGAGCAAAACATGTAGGGGGGGGGGGGTCACAGCGGTAAATACAAAATTACAAGAAACGAAGCAGGCGGTGTGGTTACTGTAAACAACATTTAAGATGGTAATAAGGACGAAACAAGAGAAGAAACCCTTCATGTATATAAGTATATATATATTTAATTATGTCTCATATAAAATAATACAACTGGCTATCCGCAAAATACGTATAGTTAGCATCCCAAACGTATAATTGGGATTATACTAAGGTATATCCTAATGTTTGTTGAGTGAGACGGAAGTCAGTCGGAGTATTGCTTAAAGCTTTCTCTGTTAATGTATTAAATTATATATATATATATATATATATATATATATAGTAATAATAATAAATTTGAAGACTAAAATCCAAAGAGGGCTCGATAAGGATAAATATATATCAAATATATATGAACCGTAGAGCATATATTTATTAAAATAACAGATTAAAGTTTAAGCAAAGAATCGCTGCTTTCACCCTTAACGGGATTTTCTGCGATCCCGTTAAGGGTGAAAGCAGCGATTCTTTGCTTAAACTTTAATCTGTTATTTTAATTTAAAATATATATATATATATATATATATATATATATATATATATATATATATATATATATATATATATATATTTATTCTATGTCCATACCTGCATTGTTTTGGCTTTATTATACATATACAAACGTTTATATATATGTATTACATCCACTGATAAGGATTCTGAACACGTGCACACGCGCTTAGGTTACATTACGGTCAACTGCGGGAATCGGCGATAAATTACAGAAAGTGTGATGATCGTATGTTGACGAATATTCGTACTCCCGGCATGTTAATTGTAACATGCCGTTTTTGACAGTAGAGTTTATTTTGTCGATATTTCGAGGTGTCGGATCGTGGGAAGATTAACACGAATTAAGAAGGTGTAACTTCTCCCCCATTATTGACACTTTGCAACAGTGAACGTTACAAGGGGCCAACACTTCTGATTGTTTATCCGACTTATTATGGTGTGTTTTCTCTGGTAATGTCTACTATAAGGCGAAAACGAGATGGTTTTATTGAATTGCTTCAGTCATTCGAAGGGCTTTACAAACGGTGATATACAGGTTGCTTGAACAGTATCTAAATATGTTCACTCGGTTATAATTTCTTCAATAATTGCGATGACCTCCTCAATTGTTCTGTGTTTGTTCTTGAGCCCTAAGGCAGTAACTTTGCTATTCTTATACATAAGTTTGTTGAACATGTTCGATACTCTTCGAGCTCAAACTTCCCTGGCTTATTCACTCTGAATGAAGAAAGCCGGGTGGAAGAAGGATGTATGAGTTAAACAGCTATTGATAGAGACACACAAAAAATTGACCTGCCATAAACACACCTAACAAATGTTGCTATTGAAAATCCCGTATGGGCACCCATGGTCGCTAACATTTTCAGGCGCACTCTGGGGAAAACAAATTCACTCCTCTCCAACAAAGAGTGAAAAATAAAATACGACGATAAAATACAGAAAATAAAATAACGATGTTTGACGATAGTACAACCAGAACTCTTCAACATAAGCTGATCACCCTCAAACAAAATTGAGAGCTGTCAGTGAGAAACGCCGATACCTGAAGAAGGTAGACGAAAGAAAAGTGCTTAATAAAAGATTCAGACGAAACCAAACATCAGTTTATAGAAATATGAAGGACAAAGTAATAAATGTCACTGAAGCCCCATCCCAGAAAGACATAGATTCCTTCTGGAGAAAAATATGGTGTGAACAGAAGAGTTTCAACCAAGATGCAGTGTGGCTAGAAGAAATCCAAAAGAACTGTTGCTCCTACACTACAACAAAAACATACGAAATAAATGAGGATACCGTTGAGACTATGATAGGAAATCTTCAAGATAAGAAAACACCAGGAAGAGACATGATCGTCGGCTACTGGTACAAAAAAAATAATATTCTATCGGGGTATCTTATCGACCTCTATTAACTAGTTCTCAAGGGAGATACACATATACCGGAATGGTTGACATTAGCACAAACAATACTGTTCCCCAAGAACAAAGACACCAACTTGGCAAAAAACAACCGACCCATTGCATGCCAGACCCTGATGTATAAGATGTATGCAGCCTGCCTGAACCTATTCCTCCAAGATCACGGTGAAAATAATATCATCACAAATGAACCAGCAGCTGGAAAGAAAGGTGTTTGGGGGTATGCAGAACAACTCCTAAACAAAAGCTGCGATGTCGGCGGTGCGACAACTCAGGAGGAATATGGCTAGAGTCTGGCTGGACTACAGGAAAACATTTGATTCTGTTCCCCACTATTGGATGATAGAGGCCCTCTTACTTGCTAAAGTCTCAGACATTATTTTCAGAGCCATAGAGAAGCTGTCTTCTTCTTGGGCTACTATCCTAAGGTTAAAGACTGAGAAAGAGGACTCTATTTTCACTGATAAAATAGAATATCACAGGGGTATATTTCAAGGAGACAGTCTCTCTGTGATACTATTTATCCTGTCATTAAACTCCTTGTCCTTTCTGCTCAAGAAATGTGAAGGATACATCATTGGCTCACAGGAGGACAGAAATACAAACTTAAACCATAATTTCTTTGTGGATGATCTGAAACTCTATGCCAAGAACATAGATGGGATGAAGAAGAATCTTGACCTGGTTACGACATTCTCAAAGAATATAGGAATGGAGTTTGGCCAAGATAAATGTTCATATATGACTGTAAAGCGGGGAAAACTACAACCCAGTCTAGCAACATTTTTATCAATGTTTCGCCGTTATCTGACGAGGACTGCTACAGATACCTATGCACATCTACACATATAACTCAAAACTTCATCCATAAAATACCATCCCTACCTACCTACACACGCACACATAAATACGCACACACACACACACACACATACAGACATATAGATGCTTTTACCTAGTTGAGGTTGTCTAAACTTATTTCTCTCGTTATTAGGGAAAATTCATAGAATATAATACCTGAAGAATATATATATACACACACTCTCACGCACACGCCCACGCACAAACACACAAACAAACTGGCACAAACACAGAGACACACACACGCTTACATATATCCACTCACATACACACACACACACACACACACACACACACACACACACACACACACACACACACACACACACACACACACAGTGTAATTCATACGAGACATTGTGAGATATGTAATAAAAGACCGATAAATATTTTTATAAGCCGATACAATGTGGTAGAAAAACATGATGGGCAAATGATGACAATTGAAACAAAACAAAACAAAGTAATGTTTTACCAGTTTATATTAGTATAATATTTCAGGGCAATAACCCTTCTTCAGATGCGAAGCTGAGACAGTCTAAGACAAACAAACGAGTGATCGGAGTTTTCGAAGTTTTCTTTCCTAACAACAAGTTTTTTAAAAAATTATCGGTGTTCTACTATCATCTCCTTATAATATATAACCAGCAATTTCTCTGACTGTCTGTCCGACAGTGGAAACACGTGCGCGCGTGCGAATGTTTTTTGCGCACGCGTAGAGAGAGAGTGAGAGTGAAAGAAAAAGACAGACTACAAGAGGGGGAAAGCGGGAGGGAGAGAGGGAGGAATTGAGGAGCGCTACAGAAACATATATACATTTCTGTGTGTGTGTAATATATATATATATATACACACACAGAAATATATATATATATACACACAGAAATATATATACATTTCTGTGTGTGTAATATATATATATATATATATATATATATATATATATACACACACAGAAATGTATATATATTTCTGTGTGTATATATATATATATTACACACACAGAAATATATATATATTTCTGTGTGTATATATATATATATATATTACACACACAGAAATGTATATATATATACACACAGAAATAAATATACATCCCTTAGCTACTGTACTGTATCTGTTGCTATCTCTCTCTCTCTCTTTCCAGCTATCCCTCTCTTTTAGTCTGTCTGTTTCTCTCACTCTCACTCTTTCTCTTTGTAACACACTAACATTCCTCCCCTCTATCGCTGTGACGAATGGGGAGATGGAGGAGGAGGAGGAGGAGGAGGAGAGAGTCACTTCGTCACTTCACCTCTGCCTTTCTTTCTCTCCCCTCTCACTCCCTCATTACGTACAGGCATTAGGGCGGTGGATTGGCGGAATCTGTAGAGAGTCGGACACGATGCTTCATAGCATGGAGTTACGTCCCTTTACGGTCTGAGTTCAAATACCGCCGAGGTTAACTTTGCCTTTCATCCTCACGGGGTCGATAAAATAAAGTACCAGTAATGTACTGGGTAATTGCTGGCCTTGTGCCAAAAGTAGAAACAATTATTAGAAACATTGCTTCATTTTTACATATCTAAGCATTAGTAAAATAACTAATAATTTCAAAAGTAATTTTTCAATTCCAATTGTTATGAACAGCAAAACATTAATAATAATTTTGTTCTAAGAAATATATATACATTTCTGTATGTGTAATATATATATATATATACACACACAGAAATATATATACATTTCTGTGTGTGTAATATATATACACACAGAAATATATATACATTTCTGTGTGTGTAATATATATATATATATATATATATATATATATATATATATATATATATACACACACAGAAATATATGGGCATTTCTCTGTTTGTTTGTCTGTCTGTCTGTCCTTCCCTAAAACTCAAATGTAGGTGCTACAGAAATATTACCGTCCCCTTCCTTTCTCCACTTTGGTACTACCAAGAGAAACACTGTCGCTATAGAAACATTACCTTCCTCTCTCAACTGACTTTGGTCACTGAGGCCAAGGGAATCGCTGGTTGCTATAGAGACACCTTGCACAAGCCAGAGGTAACCAGTTCGAGGCGGTTCTGACTTGACACCATGCCAAGGACCATTTGCAGATATATTTCCATCGTTATATCATAACGTTTATGTATCATAACGTTTATATTTCCGTCACTAATCTCTTTTTCTCCTTTTTCATTTTAACATATATTTATTTCAAAGATTTCACCGTATAGATAACATATATATTTATACATGCATAAAAGACACACCGAGAGACGGTGAACATGTGGTGCCGAAAACATTTCTCATCCAAATCTCAACAATATCAGTATATACACTAGATTTTCTAGCAGAAAACTGCCCACCAGGTCGTTTTCTGCTAGTCTATATATATAAAACAGAAGATGTCTGTCTGTCTGTGTAACCGCATGCATTCCTACATTTTACAACTGATGTGCACCAAATTTCATACATAGGTTTCTGAAGTCGCGTCGTAGGCTATTTTATTCTTCTGTACATCGATTGTGGGACCCCCAGGGACAGATAACACCCTTAAGCCTCTCATTTGGAGTCAGCAGTACTACTGCATAAAGGCCTCATAATTCCTAGTTTGCCCCCCATCTTCACTAAAATTAATCTTTTGTTTGCTTATGGCCTACAAATAGTAGTAAGCCCCTTCGACTTATCTATTGAAGTTCACATTAACACTGTATTAGTACCTGATAACTTTTGAACTTTATGTTCAATTTTAACTTTACCGGACACATTGGTTACCCATTGCCTAAAGATGATGTTGAAGACACCGTCTATACCCGGAATAAGCAGGGACGCCACTGCAACAGCCACTGCTCGCACTCAAGAGGATGAAGGATGATGCACCGTTCGACGAAGCAGGCACGCCACTGCAACAACAGCTACTCACGCTCAAGAGGATGAAGGACCACAACGTTTTTTGTGGCCACCGACTGTTACATGCTTTTCTAGGTTAGAATCTCAAATAACAAGCAAAGCAAATACGACACACCAAAGGGGTGCGAAGGACTTCTTAAGGGCCACCACTTCTAATCGGAGTCGTCTTTGCTGACAGCTCTGCCGCTGGGACTTTTAAGAGTGAACGATCCAAGGCTCTCTTTAGGGCCACCAGCTTTAAATTGTTACCATCGGATTCATCTTTGCTGGCAGCAACGCCGCTGAGATATTTCAAAGTGAATGTTCAAAAGCCCTCTTTAGGGCCAACACCTATAAATTGTTACTTCTATAGTCGTGTTTAACGGAAGTCTTTCGATTCATTTGAACGATTACTCCATTGAGTTATACCGGGCAACGCCGGGTACCTCTGCTAGTCTATATATATAAAACTGAGGATGTCTGTCTGTCTGTGTGTGTGAGTTTGAATCACTAAAACTAGAGAAGCACCCAACCGACTGTTTTCAAACTTTACACATGTAATACTTACGTTTCAGGGAGTGTTCTGAGCAAAGAGAATTTCAAATTTTCAATGCCCTAGAGACTGCATTAGGCGATTTAGCGATCTCTCTCTATAATTCTTAGTCTTTCTCTTTTTAGATAGATACATACATATAACGTCGCGCCCTTATACTATCTGTCTGTATGTCTGGCTGTCTGCTGCCTCCGGTTATTCAGCCACCCTTGTTCAAGACAAATCTCACACTCATACCCCAAACAGTTGGTAAGTGCACACAACTTCTTCCTCACGTTTTAAGCCACAGTGTTGCTTACTTACGTACCTCCAGACCCTTACTTCTTTGCCAGCCTTGGTTGTGGCAATACTAAGCTTAGCTAAGGCGGTTATATATTTCACAATACCCTATCTCGTGCAACGTATATATAGTATATATATAAACTTCGGAAAATAAACAAAGAGAGGTCATGACAACGAACGAAAACAAGATAAAACGAAAAACATTTTTTTTAAGGAGAAAATCTTTAAAAAGTATTAGGAAAAAGATAAAAATACAAACGAAGACGTAGAACTCCAGGATCATCGGCCGTTGAGATGAATTGCGGCAATTTCGACCCCTATCAACAGTACTGGATCACAGCATCTGACACAGGACAAAGCACTATCCAGTGGAGTAAGGGACAAGAGAAAACCTTAATTTGTAGCAATTAAGCTATAACAAGTACACATAGAATTATATGTGACGTCAGGGAAAACGTGAGATGATTTTTATAGCACGAATGTCTCATGTATAATAACGGATTGGACCTCCCTACACTCACTCCATGCTTTTACTAACAGAACGATACAGGAAACATGATACGATTCTATCTAGCTACGTCTGAAACCGAAAAACGAAACAGAGGTCATCTCATACAGCCGAAGATGCCATATATTATTAGCTAAATCAATTCTGTTAGTAAGAAATAACAAACCTCATAACCTTTGTAATTCTGAAGCATACAGATATTTCTAGTTAAGACATGTATACTTAATAAACCCCTGAAGTATGTTGGGATGCAGATAAACCTTTAAATCATGGTAGAAACAATTATTTGTCATATTTTAAGAGAGAGACCGAATCTATCTGGTGCTGAGGTGAACCGCACTCCGACGAAATGTTTACACGTGGTGTATAAGACAATGTTTACAAGTGATATATCAGACAATATATCCCCCTCTCACTTTCTCTCTCTTTCTCTCACTCTTTTTCTCTCTCTCTCTCTCTCTCTCTCTCTCTCTCTCTCTCTCTCTCTCTCTCTCTCTCTCCCTCTCTCTCTCTCTCTCTCTCTCTCTCTCTCTTTCGAGAGGAGAGAGAGAGATGAGTGTGTCTCTGCGTGTGTAAAATAAAAAGAAATAGCAATGCAAGCGACACAGTACAATGAAGAAATATAAATATACAATATATGTGTCACTTAGAAAATTATTATTTTATCCATCATTAAAACCGCATAGAATTTCTTACGTTCTATTCAATTATGGTATTTCGTAGATACGATTGACATCTGTCACTCCAATGAAATTCTTACGTTAACTAAAAATTGGGGGTTTCTAAATATTGGCAATAGTAAACATAGACAGTATTATAAATGGTATTTTACAGGGAAGATGATGGCACAAGCGAATTCAAAGATATGGTCTGCAGTGACGTGAGAGTCTTAATAGTAATAGAATCAGCAGCACTACTACTACTACTACTACTACTACTACTACTACTACTACTACTACTACTACTACTACTATTTTCATTGCGTAGTCAGAAGAGGACGGACATCATCCTTCCTCCTCTGAGTAAAGGAAGAAAAAGGTGTTTTCTGGGATCTACTATTGTTGTTATTGTCCTCGTTGTTGTCGGCCGTCCATTCCCTCTTTTGTGTTTCTAATTATTCTGAATAGAAACCCATTAAGTGACTCTTATTTCCACATGTGTACCAACAAGGTTTTCTCTGAGGTAATATTATGTTCTACAGGGACTGTCGTAGTAGTAGTAGTAGTAGTAGTAGTAGTAGTAGTAGTAGTAGTAGTAGTATTTGTTAGAAATTCCCGTCTGAGGAAGGCACCATCCGAGATGGGCTGGTTGTTGCAGCAGGTGTCGCTGGCAATTGTCCGCGGGAATGATTTTGCGGTCTTGTCAGCCCTTTGACCGCCGTGTCCTAGGCACAGAGCCCAATCAACCTTCCCCTTCACCTCGCCATTCTTCTGTGACACTAGAGTCCTTGCCATTCCCATTTTTGTTTTGTTTTTCTTTTTCTCTTTTTTCTTTATATTTTCCTATTTTACATTCTATTCTTCTCAATCTAAATTTTCTTTCTTTCTTTTTCTATTAAACTGTATTTACATGATATATTCCATAAATAAAATGATATTCTTATATTAACTCGGTCTGAATGAAAAGATTCTGCCCATAGACTTTACACTGTAAAGTTTACAGGATCTCCGAGATCGGATAGATTGATGTGTTAACATTTCACTTAAAATGCTGCAAGTCGGCGACTGCAGAAATGATATATGCAGGTATGGAATTCCAGAGGGTTAAGAACGAGTGAATTAATTGTGCCTGACCGGAGATGGTAATGTGTCCTGTAAGCTCTGATTAGTTGACACCATTGTAAGAATGAGTAGATATGAAACAAATTTATGAGGAAGAAGTTGAAGGTGGCTTTTACCCTGTATGTCGACGTTGTCTGTAGTACGAACACTGTTCCAGATGTGTGAGCAATGTTCCATCGTATTTCTTACTTAAGATTTGTAAAGGATTAGTAGTTGTTTAAAACTAAATTATTTTCCACTATTTTTTGTTTGTTAATGTACGACAACCAAACGTTATTCTCCATGTTTGCTTCCTAGAAATGTACGATAATAATTAGAGATTATTCGTGTTTGTGAACCTAGCATTTCGAGTGATTGAAAAGGCTTCAGTTGCTTACTGTTAATGTTTAATTCTTTAGCATTTAAACAGGCCATATCGGGCCAGAATGCTCTCACCTCTTTCTGTCCAAACCGGCTGTAACCGGTCCTTCATATCAACATAAAGGTATTGTTCTCAAAATAAATATCAAAATCTCATATATTCGATATTATGTGAGATAATTATGTAACATAAAGCCTTTACCCCCAAAATACAATAGTATATAAAGAGTAATGTAAATGCTAAAGGGTTAAGCAGGTGAGATGTGATGATAATTTCTTGATATAGGCAAATATTATGTTTTTTGTTTTTTTTTGTTGTTGTTTTTGGTGGAGGTAAGTATAAACAATATTGGTATGACCCCGTAGGAGAATATTTTCGCCGTCTCTGTTTACAAAACCAGTGCAAATTTAAAATGAGATATATGTAAGTAGTATGTGGATGACACTTAGGTGCAGTAAAGTATAGAGAAAGGAAGAGCGGTATCATCTGCAAAGGAGTGGCCGATGGTGGAGATAATGACAAATAGGTCATTGATGTGTAGGAACAAAACCGAAAACCTAGAGTACACCAGAATTGATAGTGTGAGTCAGTAGAGGGTCCATTAGCATATGCCTTGATGTGCGATCTGACAGGAATCCATCGATCTAGAGGGCCAGTTTTCTCAGGAGATACGCATGTCAAGGCAAGACCGAAAACTTTGCTGATGCCGAAAGTAATTAGTACCAACATTCGTAGTGGTAGTAGGGGCAAAACAAACAGCAACAGCAACAGCTATGATAGTAGTAGTAGTAGTAGTAGTAGTAGTAGTAGTAGTAGTAGTAGTAGTAGTAGTAGTAGGAGGAGGAGGAGGAGGAGGAGGAGGAGGAGGAAGGGGAATATATTTGTAAGAATAGTTTCATGTTTCAGTGCACATCATCATACATATATATCTAAAAAATCTAGCAGATATAGATAGCTACAACGTAGTCTCTTAATTCTCCTTCTCTCTCCTTTCTCTTTCTTCCTCTCACTAACACGTTCTTTATTTTGCTTCGTTAATTTTCTTTATCCTCTCATCTCTTAAATTTCCGATTCCAATTATTTTCTTTTCGTTAATATTCGGATTACACACACACACACACACACACACACACACACACACACACACACACACACACACACACACACACATATATATATATATATATATATATATATGTACACACAGACAGAAGCACATACATGCATGCATACATATACATACACACATACACACGCACTCACTTATATACATACATACACAATAACTAATTATTACTTCACATTCACACTGAAAACACTAGAAGCTTTTGCTATATTAAACTGTCTGAGCTAGTTAGTCTTCTCCTCACTCGTATCCCTAATATACACACCGACTCTCTAGACACTCGCCATCTCTTTTCTCCACCTTAGACTTAAAGTTTACTCTGCTGTCAGACTCTGTTCCATTATCGAATGGTCGGTAAGATCATTGCTTAATGAAGCCAGGCTACACCACAACATTTTCCCACACAGCAAATTCTGACCTCCCTCTCAACCTTCCCATATCTAAAGCTATATAAATGGTCAATGCTCAGCCATATCTACTACTATCCTTGGCATCAAAATGCAGTTCCTAAGTTACTCATCTGAAATGGTAAAATGGGTGTTTGATACTCTCATCCTAATTAATGAACTTCCATATACCACACAAACGAAATCCCAAATATCTAAAATTTAACTCGTTCACTGGTAACTCTATTGAATCTGTACAGGCAAAGTAAACTGCTTACTACCCATCTGTACAATCAAAATAAACTGCTAACTACCTAAACATCATCACCAAATGGAGTTCTCCTACAATGGCCAAGAGGAACACAAAAAATTACGTTCACCGTGTGCAAATAAGTATCAACACATCTTGCTGATTTCTACCCAAGATAAGGATAAACCCTGACAGTAATTCCTCCATTCCTCTCACGCTGTGCGCCACACGTTTTTATTTTTTTTATCTTTTTATTCTCTCTATTCGAGGATCTATGGCAACGTACAAACACTCCTGACCTATAGCTCGAGTAATCCACGGAATATCAACTTCTCTTATCCTGCTTACTAGTGACCTATCGCCCTCATATCTAGCATTTCAAACGTGAAACAGCTGTAAACAACTACCTCACAGTCACTCAACCTTCTTATGGACACCAAACATATACTGTGAAATTAGGTCTGCGATGATTTGTTTTCCTACTTCACATACAAATATTATCTCGCCCTTCAGATATTCAGCCAAAGCATGATTACCACCCTTGACATTCTAACAACTCTGACCAATTTCATGTTTCAGATATGTCGTCCACACTTATCTACATCCATATTACACACAATACCTTTAACGATACATAAACATAAAGACACTCGCGCACACACACACACACACACACACACACACACACACACACACACACACACACACACACACACACACACACACACACACACACACACAGTGAGAGTCACACACCTATGCATATCATGTTCCTCATTCTTCTTTAATCGTTATACAAGCATCATTTACCACCTACATCATATACACGTTCAAATATAGGCATCATTCATCACATAGTCAGACTCGCTTTGCTTACAGGAATAGTGATTGTGACAGAATCAACACACTATGCAGATCTGAAGGAAATACTTTAGCAACAATAGTACATATGACATACGTATGAAGAACATGTGACAGAAACCCTCCAAAGTTAATATAAATGCTAGGTTCGGCAACCACATATAATTTCCGATCAGTACTTTTATAATTCGTGTATCGCAGTACGAGATGATGTCAAGCCAACAAATAGAGAATGTGTGATTAAATGGCAACATGAAGTCTATCTACTACTCTTACTAAAATATGTCGCTACGAAACTATTTGTATTAGTAATGTTGCTTAAAACACGCTCTTTCTTTTTTTCTTTCTCTAATTCTCATTCATTCTCTCTATCTATCTATCTATCTATCTATCTATCTATCTATCTATCTATCTATCTATCTATCTATCTATCTATCTATTACTTAATATCCGTCTACCATGCAAAGATACGTATGCACACACCTTATATAAAAAAAATATTTTTAATTTTTTTCTTTTAGTCCAGAATTAGCCGTCGAAACGGCTTGAGCTCAGCCGTCCGGGTCCTACTCGTTCCTATTCCCCACTCTACTACCCTAAGTATTGAGTACTTTGGTGCGTTATGGTCCATCTGGTTCCTTACCACATTTCCTTTGTTATATATATATATATATATATATATATATATATATATATATATATATATATATATATATATATATATATATATATATATATATATATATATATATATATATATATATACACATATATATATATACATATATATATATATATATATATATATATATATATATATATATATATATATATACACATATATATATATACATATATATATATATATATATATATATATATATATATATATATATATATATATATATATATATATATATATATATAAAAAAGAGAAATTGCAAACGAATCGAAAGTTATTATTAATATTCGAAAAGCTCAGATTACGTATATATATATATATATATATATATATATATATATATATATATATATATATATATATATATATATATATATATATATATATATAAGTATGCATGTATGTATACGTACATATATGTATACAGACGTACAGTAGTACGTATATATATACATACATGCACAGTATATACTTTCAGACGTTCAACCATCTGGCAGGAAGGTATACGATGCTGACGATAGCTAATAAGCTTGAAACTAGTACATCGTTCCTGTGTCAGTGTTGAACAAAAAGATGACGTGGTTGCCTAAATACTGTACGGCGTATTTCGGGCTGTTTGTTTGTTTACAAGCATTATAATAAATGTTCGGTAAACCTATACGTGCATATATATATGTGTGCATGTATGTATATATATACATACTACTGTACGTCTGTATACATATATGTATGTACGTATACATACATGCATACTTGCATTTAAGTAAGTGCCGTACTAAGAGTGAGAAATGAAATTTCGTTTCATTCTATTCCATTTTTATATATATACATATAGTAATAATAATAAATTTGAAGACTAAAATCCAAAGAGGGCTCGATAAGGATAAATATATATCAAATATATAAGAACCGTAGAGCAAATATTTATTAAAATAACATATTAAAGTTTAAGCAAAGAATCGTTGCTTTCACCCTTAACGGGATCTTCAGAAGATCCCGTTAAGGGTGAAAGCAGCGATTCTTTGCTTAAACTTTAATCTGTTATTTTAATAAATATATATATATATATATATATATATATATATATATAAAGAAAAAGAGATGAAATCGAAAATGCAACTGGAGTCTTATTTAAAAAATATATATATATATATTTATTTGGTTCCTTTACCGGTTTCGCAGTTCTTCTGCTTTTCAAAAGGAGAGTTGAGATGGAGGGTCTGTGGTTTTTCTCAGAGAAAAACTACAGACCCTCCATCTGAACTCACCTTTTGAAAAGCAGAAGAACTGCGAAACCGGTAAAGGAACCAAATAAATATATATATATATTTTTTTTAAATAAGACTCCAGTTGCATTTTCGATTTCATCTCTTTTTCTTTATACTTTCACTCGTGTAGGACACCTCGGTTATTTTTCATTTTGTAAAAAAAACCTCACTTTCTAATATATATATATATATATATATATATATATATATATATATATATATATATATATATATATTTAAAGGTTAAACAAGGTTCAATGAATAAATCAAAGAATGAATTTTACAATAGATTGGAAGCACTCAACAGTGATGGTTTTCCGGAGTTATTAATATTAATTCAAAATATTAACAAAATAGATATTCTTGTGATCAAGTATATTTTATTATACATATTTCAGAGGTACTGAATTAACTTCAACAGTAGGTCCTCATCAGATAAAATATGATGATGCATGACATACTCTGACATAGTAGATGGTTAAGATTCAGTCATTCAGTCTTTTGCTCCCCCTGGAACATTGGGCTGCGAGCCACCCCACACAACGCCATTTTCTGAGTCTGCTTTTCAACTCCACCGTGATGCACGGTGCGCCATGGTGTCAGCATTTTCTTTTCCTTTTACCAATATATCATAACTCGTGTGTTACACCTCAATTCTTTTAACTATATATATATATATATATATATATATAGAGAGAGAGAGAGAGAGAGAGAATTAGTATATTTACCAGCATATGCGTACATATGTACACTAATGCTAGCAAATACATAAGTTATGTCATAGTACCTAGGTGGTTCAATGCAGGAGGATGCAGAACAATTATATGAAAGACGTAAAATAAGAAAATTTTAAAAATTAAAAATTAACTTACTTACTAAAATGTTCACTCCAACTAATTAGTTTCTGTAATGGGATAAAGATAGTTACGCAATGTAACCATCGAGAATTCATTACGTCATCAGGGAGTCTATTCTCAGCTAAGTCCCCAGGCAATGCGCGGACACTAGGGACTCATATAAAAATAATAATTCGGTGGATGGAACAGCTAGCGGGGACTGAATTCCATAGCACTGAAAAAGTTCACTGTCTCTGGTCAAATGGCAGATTCTAAAGAATCAATCACGTGACACTGAGGCTAGTCAGAAGGAGTGGGATGGTATAATGACAAAAGCCTCCTACCAATACAATGAATTAGTAGTGGATTTGGCAAGTTTGCTCAACAAATAAACAATTTGGAGATAAATATAGAGAATTGGTATATTTACCAGCATATGCGTACAGATATACACTAATGCTAGCAAATACATAAGTTATGTCATAGTACCTAGGTGGTTCAATGCAGGAGGATGCAGAACAATTATATGAAAGACGTAAAATAAGAAAATTTTAAAAATTAAAAATTAACTTACTTACTAAAATGTTCACTCCAACTAATTAGTTTCTGTAATGGGATAAAGATAGTTACGCAATGTAACCATCGAGAATTCATTACGTCATCAGGGAGTCTATTCTCAGCTAAGTCTCCAGGCAATGCGCGGACACTAGGGACTCATATAAAAATAATAATTCGGTGGATGGAACAGCTAGCGGGGAATGAATTCCATAGCACTGAAAAAGTTCACTGTCTCTGGTCAAATGGCAGATTCTAAAGAATCAATCACGTGACACTGAGGCTAGTCAGAAGGAGTGGGATGGTATAATGACAAAAGCCTACTACCACTACAATGAATTAGTAGTGGATTTGGCAAGTTTGCTCAACAAATAAATAATTTGGAGATAAATTTTAGTAAGTTAATTTTAGTAAGTAAGTTAGTTAGTAAGTTAATTTTTAATTTTTAAAATTTTCTTATTTTACGTCTTTCATATATATATATATATATATATATATATATATATATATATATATATATATATATGTAGATAAATCTACCAAGAGTTTACGGTAGTGTCCAATCCGTATGAAGAACTCAATGTAATCCGGATATCATGGAAAGAAGAGATGCATTCAAAAATCACTTTCGGTGGAAGATAAACGGAATACAGAGTCAAGATAAAATATTAAAAAAATAATGAATAAAACAATGAAACAGTTCCTTATATTAAACAAAAAAAGTTCATTATTTAACGATCGTTTCTAGGACATATATGTGTTAGAATTGGTATGCATACTCAACAGATCTATGTACAAAATTATACAAAATTATACAAATTATCAAATATAATATACATACCAACACATACATATGCCGTCTTCAGAAATAATGAATTATATCTATTGATAATAACAACAATTCAAAATTACAGGTCTGTTTGGGAACAGAGTTCAAATTGACCAATGAAATACACAAAAAAAAATATAAATCAAGAAAATACAGTTAGGTGTGTGTATATATGCAAGTAACTTCGTTCATAGATATGCATAAAGATATATGTTCACATGCATACGCATGTCGAAAAAATGTATGTAAATACAAAAATTCAGGGCTAATGTCTCTGTATGTTTATAATCTACAGATAAAATACACATACGCATATAAACATATATAGATTCATATATACACACATATATATACATTCACACACACACGCGCATATACACATAAATATACACATACCCACGAACATACACACACACACTCACACACATATATATGTATATATTATTATTATAACTATATGGATATTTAGGCACACACATATATATATATATATATATGTGTGTGTGTATATGTATATGTATATATATATATAT
This sequence comes from Eledone cirrhosa, assembly GCA_964016885.1. Lineage (NCBI taxonomy): Eukaryota > Metazoa > Mollusca > Cephalopoda > Octopoda > Eledonidae > Eledone > Eledone cirrhosa. The sequence goes on from OZ024740.1 coordinate 350,838,938, forward strand.
ATATATATATATATATATATAAATGTACATATATATATATATATATATATATATATATATATATATATATATATATATTTAAAAGAATAGATGTGTAACACACGAGTTATGATATATTGGTAAAAGGAAAAGAAAATGCTGACTAATTGTTCCCAGTGAAAAATAGTTTAATTAGGAATAAGTAAAAATTAGTAATAGTATTGGTTAGTATTCAGTTTTGGTTTTAAGTTTTACCGGTTGCGCATTTCTAATGCTTTACAAAAATAAATCTATATATATATATATATATATAAGTCTATATATATAAATATATATAATATATATTTGTGAAATGGGCGGTGGTTGAAATTCAGATGTGCACGGTAAAATGGTAGTAGACGTGGTCGGACTGACATGAAAATTTACACACCTATATATATATATATATATATATATATATATATACATAATTGTGTAAATGTTCATGTCAGGCCACTCCCACAATTGAAACAACTATTTAGGCCGCCGACCTCTGCTTGACTGACCCCATTTCACGCGCACGCGCGCTCTGCTGAATACCTCAGCTATTCAAAACAACGAACAGCGGAGGACACCTTTCGCACCTTTCCGACAGACCCCCCTCCCCCCAAGTTGATGGATGTGAATCCGAAATATATAGGGAGAATTAAATCACTCGCAAGTGACTCTATCTCGTGTAATAGAAAAATAAATAAATAAAATAATGAATAAATAAATAAATAAATCATTATTATTGTTATCCTTTACGCTCTTTCCTACACTCTTCTACACACTACAATTCACTTACATCTCTCTCTCCACCACCGGATCTTGTTACCCGGAGATTTACCCATTTGCATTGTTGAGGCTTCCAAAACGACCTAAATAAATATACCTTATTATTCCACAATGCTTCAAGCAACTTCAATACTCTCATATATATATATATATATATACAGTGGCGGACTGGATAAAAAAAATATTAGTTGCCAGGAGATGGAGGGGGCCTACCTACATATAGAATGCTATCATTTGATTTTTATAATTAATAATAACATTTTCAAAAAATACATAACTGGAAACAAAAAAGTGCAATCAAATTTTTGCGGGATAATATCTTACCTTCTCCAATAGAAAATATTACGTATTTTGCGAAATCCAGAGACTTTCAATAATGATCAGAAGTCGACCCTAAATATTACTAGGAAAGACACGAACGACACCACATCTTTTTAACTTTGATTTTGAAAGTAGGTTTATAATTATCAATTTTCATAGGTTGCCTAGTTGGAGGAATCAAAGACGTTGGTGATCGTGATATGCAGTTCGATCCTGGTCGGTAGTAGGGTTCCCAGTAAACCTTTTCAGTTTTTTTCTATGGGTTGTAAAATAAAAACTGAAAGAGGTTACATGTACCTCTTGAACAGGATTGAACTCAAGGCCAGGATCTCCACCGCCTCTAGTACCTACCGCTAGGCCACAGAGACAACTACGAAAATCTTATGAAAATTCATACTTATAAACCTACTTTAAAAATGTTCAAAATAAAAATGATGTGATATCGTTCGTGTCATGCTTAATGTTATTGCTCCTACTTAAGGTCGACTTGTAAATCATTTGGGCGTTCCATTAACTACATTCTCGTTTTGTTTCACATCTATCTAGACTATATTTTAACCTGTAATCCATGTTTCATTTATGATGCACCCCATTTCTCCTCCCTTCTCTCTCTCTTTCTCTCTGTGATATTTGAATCTACTATGAGTTGGGCTTACCTTATTCATGTATATATGTTATTGCATGTCAATTAGAATCAAACTTACAATGATTGGCATTATATATATATTTATATATATATATATATATATATATATATATATATATATATATATATATATATATAATATTAATATAAGCAGAACAAGCAAAATTCAACCAATTTTTTAAAATAAATTAAAAAATATAATTTAAATATTTACCTATTCATATGGCTCTTACCGATCGGTTTCGCCTTGTAAAACACCAGAGACCCAATGGATTTCTAATGGAAAATCAAGGCTCATCAGAGAAGCATTTTCCCTTCCTAGGGCTAAAGACCCAGGAACGATAAAATATATTGTTATCTGCCAGCTAGCACAGATCCAAAAGGCCGAAAAATGACCTGTACGTGAACTACCCGAGGTGAAAGCGGGAAAAACATAGACGTGTTGTCTATCTCGTTACTAAAAATAGCAGCTAAATAGAAACAACATGATTGTTCTCAACAAATGGAGGGTGATAGAAGAAGTTAGTAAGCCCGTGGGTACTAAGTACCCCTGGAAATACATAGGTTGTCTATGATTTAAGGTTGTTCTATGGTATCAATTTGACATACCAGAACTATATATATATATACATATACATATATATATAGAGAGAGAATATTTACGTATCGAGAGAGAGAAAATGAGGGATAGGTGATACATGTAGTTATTTGCCAAATAGCGTATGCAGAGGGTGCTCAATACTAGTGCCGGCAGTGTTAATATCTAGTGGGCGAGAGAATTAGCAGAGCGTAAGCAGGTGGAGAAGTAAAATACAGAACAGACCGTTAAAACAGGTTTATTTAAAATAGCACCTACGTACGTTTCGTCCGAATGGGCTTCTCACGGGATAATAACTAAAAGGCGTTCCTTACATGACTCGGAATGGGTTTTTAGAGATAAGTTCACGTTAGAGTTCATTCTTCGTAAAAAATACATGTTTTGATTTTGCAGTAGGTCAAGGGAGATAACTCTGGCCGGTGTTAGGGCAGTCATTTCCGGACAAATTTTTTATCCGATACAAGCATGTGGTTACTACCTTACCAATGCCGATACGCACAGGGTCAGGTATGCAACGTTTGTTTCGAGACGTTTGTTTACTGCGCCTGCCTGCCTGGGTCGATTCATGCCGAGTCTGGGATGCATGGTTAATTTCCTTATGATTTTAGCAGCGCCTGCCCGCCGGGGTGTTAAATATATATATATATATATATATATATACAGTGGCGGACTGGGTCTAAAAATATTGGTTACCAGATGAAGGGGGCGCACCTACATATAGAATGCTATCATTTAATTTTTATAATGAATAAATAACATTTTCAAAAAATACATAAGTGGAAACAAAACAGTCCAATCAAATTTTTGTGGAAAAATATATCTTACCTTCTCCAATAAAAATATATATTTTGCGAAATCCAGACACTTTCAATATATATATATATATCTATCTATATATCTATATCTATATATATATATATACACACACACCACCTTTACTACTAATTGATTTGACAGATTTCTTTAAACGATTGATACCAAATATCATTTGATCAGTAGTTCATGTGTAAGTATATAAATATCAATATATATATATATATATATATAGTAGTTCATAAGTAAGTATATGAATATATATATATATATATATATATATATATATATAATTAATATAATTAAGGATGGTTTTCTGAAGGAGAATTTTTTTTAAATCACACAGTTAAGTGCATATTTATTCCTGCTGATTTCGTGCGAATGAAATAATTATAGGGCATTAGAAGTCACTTATATATATATATATATATATATATATATATATATATATATATATATATATATATATATATATGTATATAAGAATATACGTGCTGCGTGGTTGGTAATGGGTTACATATGAATAAAGTTAGGCCTTCATCAGTGATCTTCCAACCATCATTGGTATTTCATCGCTTTAAAGACCATATACCTCCGGTTGGTGCGAGCAACGGCTAAAAAAAGTCGTTGGGACACGTAAATAAAGGGGACACGAGTGTAAACAAACAAAGATGGTGAAGCAACGAAAAGTGAGGAAGAAGGAGTCAAGTCCCAAATTTCTATGAATTTAAATTCGGTGAAATCGTGAACGAGATAGAATAAAAACCATCAAACCTGGTTGGAATGTGAGTAAGGAAGGAATTCCGTACAGGTCTAACGGGAGGAAGAAG